>CM032448.1:78169787-78514215 GCA_019049505.1 Pachyrhynchus sulphureomaculatus | reverse complement strand
TCTCTGTTACGTATTCACATTCTATTGTTAATTTTCCTAAATTATCATTGTCTAGATGAATAACATAAAATACTTTGTAGTCATGAAGTTTAACAAATAAATGTTTAGTAGAGTAAGTGTCGGAAATAAAAACATATATCAATATTTAGAACACATGCTAAGATAATATTATGTACGGAAATTTTACGATATCCTAATTTTTTACAGTGTAATTTACCCTTCGTTTATCGCTCAAAATAATCTAACTAACCACCCAGAGCCGAAAATGAAATTTAATATAAAATTTTGGGCTGTTTTAGGGGAAACATTTATAATATTATCACTGGCGTTATTAGTGCTGCAAAGCTTTCGCTCCGCCA
The DNA here is from genome assembly GCA_019049505.1 of Pachyrhynchus sulphureomaculatus. Lineage (NCBI taxonomy): Eukaryota > Metazoa > Arthropoda > Insecta > Coleoptera > Curculionidae > Pachyrhynchus > Pachyrhynchus sulphureomaculatus. The sequence goes on along the minus strand of CM032448.1, from coordinate 78,513,856 downwards.
AAGGAATTAATAAATCCCACAGGAGTCTTTGTCGGGGTCGGGCAAGTTTGGAACTTTTAATACGGGTATGCGAGATAATAGAAAATTTAATACTTTGCTGGTTGGCTACGATACACTGATTGCTGTGGGAATATGAGTTAAATTAATTGAATAAAATTTTGTGCTACAATCGCTTTTGCTGCATAGGTATTCCAGTTCAAATATATTAAGCGATTTTCATAACATCCAGTGTCCAGCCTAGTACTCCCATAAATATTTATAGGTTATGTTACTCAGTTGTTATACAGTTATTGTGTGCAAACATATTTACAATTTGAATTCTTTAAACAACGCAGTGGATTAATCGAGAAAATAGGAGTGCTGTTATAGTTTTATTTAAGTGAAAAAAACCGACATTTTTAAGACCTTGAAACCGCTTAAAATAAGTCGTATATTTGTTTACTGAGACGGGAGTTATAAAAGACAGGAAACGTTCAAGAAGACCAAGGATGTTCGAATGCCACAAAGCTGTTAAAGTTGTAAAAGTGCGAACGAAAAATGTGTGTGACTTGATGCATATAAGAGACACACTAGTCATTTGCTAACGGAAGATTTTAAATAGAAAACAGTGGCAAAAATCTATTTTAGAAAACGTCGTGAAACCCCTAAACCAAAAATCAATCAAATTAATCAAAAATAAGCATTGGGTCTTCCAGTAAAATGCTGCACCAGGATACAAAGCTAAAACAATACAAGCATGGCTTCAACAAATGTACCTTCATTTATTACTACAGAAGATTGGCCTTCTGCAAGTCCTGATCTAAGATTATAAACTATGGTACCTCTTAGATGTTATGGTTGTTCTAAAAGACATGTCAATCTTGACTCTTTAAAACGAGCTATTATAAAACCGGTGGACAACTTTCCGTTGGATCAAGTGCGCGCTGCCATAGACGAATGGCCTAATCGTTTGAGGGCTTGTGTAAAACCAAGAGGGGGACATTTTGAGTAAATGTTTAATTAACTTTGTCATTATTGAGTATATGAAGTAATTCCATAATAATTTGTTTTAATTTTCATAGAAATTAATGTTTAGACAATGTTTTCATTGTAACAGTATTTATGGGAGTACTATGTATATATACAGGGTGAGTCAACGATAAAGTAAAGTTTCATTATCTCATTTGTTTCGGGAATGACGAAAAAATGTTAAATACGATAGTTTTAGGGAATGTGAAGGTGCACAGTTTAAAATTAGTTTAAAATTATTTTTGAGTATACAGAGTACTTAAAAAATCGTGGCCGATATAACATATGTTTTTTTAAATGGAACATCCTATTTTCGAATTTATTTTTAAATTCTGCGTAAAATTTTATAACTTTTTTATTAATAATGTTATGTACCTAAACCTAGTAGTTTTTTCTAATATTTCATTTTTTTTTAGAAAAATACTAGTTTTCAGTTTTGTAAAAAAATTGCCAGTAGCGCCATTATTTCTGAAGATGGAGTACTCATAATTGGTACGGACGTTCTATAGAGATGAAAAAAAAAGATATGTGTAAAGAATTTTGAGTTAGATGCTACAGAGTGTTCAAAATAAATTTATGCATTTCGACTATTTTAAATTGAAAAAGTAGATATGGAAAATAGGATACAGGATGCGTGTAGGGACAATAACGCCCTTTATGCTAAGGAAAGGAAAATATAGTAAAACAACTAAACATGTGTATTCAAGTAGACGGGCATATTTTTAAACATTTATTACGTCATAATAATTAATCATTAGATAAGTTTAAACTATTATTATTAAACTATTGCTTATGTTTTCACAATAGCGTAAGTGTATTAAAAACAAGGGTAAGAATTGAAAAATTTAAAATAAATCGAAAACTATTAGAAATAGGTATATGACATACTCAATAAAAGTTGGAGGATTTTGTAAAATCTATCAAAAAAATAATGATGTACAGGGTGTGTCATTTAAAAAATTTGAGGTTTTTCAATTTTAAATAGTCGAAATGCATAAATTTATTTTGAACACCCTGCAGCATCTAACTCAAATTTCTTTACTTATATTTTTTTTTTCATCTCTATAGAACGCTTGTATCAATTATGAGTATACCCACCTTCAGAAACAATGGCGCTACTGGCAATTTTTTACAAAACGAAAACTAGTATTCTTTTTTTTAAAATTGAAATATTAGAAAAACTACTAGGTTTAGGTATATAAAATTATTGTAAAGCAACTGAAATAGACAGAAGTCCATATTCCAGCAGTTTACTAGCCGTTCTCTTGTCTGTCAAATCCATCCTGAGACGCGTTTCGCCGTATCACGGCTCGTCAGTCAGGCTAGGATTGACAAACAAGAGAACGGTATCAAGTGGTACTTATCCCAGAAGTTACGGAGCACGATGGTAGGATACAACGAATTGTATTACGTACGCATCCCTATTACTCCATCGAAAGCTGACACAGCGGCTTTCGAACGGACAGAGTGGTTGATACAGTCAACGCTTTAAAAGCAGGTAGCGCTTTTCGAGGGATCCTTCCTCAGGTATATATAATTATTGTAAAGCAACTGAAAATAGACAGAAGTCCATATTCCAACAGTTTACTAGCCGTTCTCTTGTCTGTCAAATCCATCCTGAGACGCGTTTCGCCGTATCACGGCTCGTCAGTCAGGCTAGGATTGACAAACAAGAGAACGGTATCAAGTGGTACTTATCCCAGAAGTGACGGAGCACGATGGTAGGATGCAACGAATTGTATTAAGTACGCATCCCTATTACTCCATCGAAAGCTGACCCAGCGGCTTTCGAACCGACAGAGTGGTTGACACAGTGAACGCTTTAAAAGCAGGTAGCGCTTTTCGAGGGATCCTTCCTCAGGTATATATAATTATTGTAAAGCAACTGAAAATAGACAGAAGTCCATATTCCAGCAGTTTACTAGCCGTTCTCTTGTCTGTCAAATCCATCCTGAGATGCGTTTCGCCGTATCACGGCTCGTCAGTCAGGCTAGGATTGATTGGAGGTATGCGTACGTAATACACTTCGTTGTATCCTACCATCATGCTCCGTAACTTCTGGGATAAGTACTACTTGATACCGTTCTCTTGTTTGTCAATCCTAACCTGACTGACGAACCGTGATACGGCGAAACGCGTCTCAGGATGGATTTGATAGACAAGAGAACGGCTAGTAAACTGCTGGAATATGGACTTCTGTCTATTTTCAGTTGCTTTACAATAATTATATATACCTGAGGAAGGATCCCTCGAAAAGCGCTACCTACTTTTAAGGCGTTGACTGTGTCAACCACTCTGTCGGTTCGAAAGCTGCTGTGTCAGTGGAGTAATAGGTATGCGTACGTAATACAATTAGGTATATAACATTATTAATAAAAAAGTTATAAAATTTTAAGCAGAATTTAAAAAATAAATTGGAAAATAGGATATTCCATTTAAAAAAACGTATGTTATATATCGGCCACACTTTTTGAAGTATCCTGTACACTCAAAAATTCTTTTAAACTGTGCACCTTAACGTCATTCTCGAAACAAAATGAGATAATGAACTTTACTCTATCGCTGGCTCACTCTATATATATTATATATATATATATATATATATATATTATATATATATATATATATATATATTATATATATATATCTATATATATATAACGTTATACGGGATGTTATGCCCTGGTTTTATATTTATAAAGGGTGATTCATTCGTCTTGAGACTAATTTTAGGCGTTTGGGTAATTGTTGAACAATCGACAGATACCAATGTTGTTTTACGCTGAAGATGTAACGGCACCTCTATTCTGATTTGAGGATCTGCACATTTGATTATTCATATTGGAAATGTCATACAAGCTGGATTTACGAAAGTGAGTTGCTTCCTTGTTTGGACAACAAAGACGCAAATTCTCAAAGCGTTTGAAGATAAGCCAATATCTCACGCCACCTTATTTCATGTTTTAAGTGATTGCCGTGAAGGCCAGACGCAGAAAATAAAAAAAAATCCAGTCGGCCACAACGAAAATTCTTCTGCCAAGCGCAAAAAAACAAAGTTGGGCAGTCGCAAAGAAAGTTATAGAGAAAATATGGTTTCGAAACCAACTGTGAACCGAATTTTGAAGGTAAATAATGTGTAAGTTCGAAAACGTAAAAGGCACCGAAATACACCGCAAGACAGCTGGAAAAAATACCAAAATGTTGCCGTGCACTTCGTATTAAGCATTTCACGCATGGGAAATTCATCCTTATGAATGATGAAAAATACTTCACATTTTCGAACAGTTCTCTCAGTGGAAATGATTCCTTCCACACTGACAGTTACGAAGCAGCATCAGACGACGTCAAATACGCCGGCAAAATGAAATTTGAACCAATAATGTTGACGTGGATTGCCATTTCATCGAAAGGTATTTCAGCTCCATATTTCCAACCAAACAGTTGCAGTCAGTTCTGATGTATATGTCAATAAATGCTTGACTAACCTGAAGCAGTTTATCAAAAAAAAACATACGCGCGTCCAACGATGGATGGCGTTCCAAGCAAGCTGGGTAAAATCGAAGGTAATGGTCCATTCGCTGCATTGTAAACGTGCTATTTGATAAATTTTAAATAAATTTGTACAATATAAGCAACTGCATTCGAAATGTTTTTCCTGGTTTCACTTATACACGCGCCTGAAATTAATCTCAAGACTAATGAATCACCCCACCCCCCATATCATATTTTTTTAGAATACTTTATATATATCGACAACTATCGATAGCTATTGAGTTACTGATACATCGATAATCATCGATGTATCAATAGTTACTGATACATCGATAATCATCGATGTATCAATAACTATAGATATATCGATAGTTATTCATGGATAATTATCGATATATCGATAGTTGTCGATAAATCGATAATTTTTGGAGTCACTTATTGTTATTTGATATATTGATAACTAACAATATACCGAAAAAAATTACCATCCTTAGAATCTACACGGCAATTTTGTGACGTATTTATATTTGCTTATATTTTTATCGAGTTAAAGACTTAAATGCTAAGGTCAAGTCCTTGTCATATTATTAGTTCTTGTCGGTGATGTAACGAATCTGCTTGTTCATTGTTTTGATACGATTCCAATTTGGTTATTAGCCTTGTAGTTATTATTTTCATGAGTAATTTATCAGCTCTATCTCTCTTCTAATTCAGTAACACGTTTACAGCATTGTCTCTGTCCTGCGGTTTCTTTCTGTCATCTAAACTTTTATTTTGGGAATTATTAGGTCTTCCGATTTCATTTTATTTCCCTAATTGCACTTTTATTTTTTCTCTTTCTATTTCAAGTATCTCTTCGCAACTCCTGTTTGTTATGTGTTTTCTTTTTACCGTATTTAGTATTTCTACCTTAAAACTTTATAGGTTTGATAATTTTTTTTGTTATTCAGTAACACGGTTACAGCACTGGCCCTGTCATGCGATTTGTTTCTGTCCTATAAACCTTTATTTCGGGAATATATTCGATCCTGCGATTCCATTTCATTTTCTTAATTGCATTTCTTATTTCTCCTTTTTCTATTTGAGGTATCTCTTCGCAACTCATGTTTATTATATGTTTTCTTTTTACCGTATTTAGTATTTCTACATTAAAACTTTATATTTTTTTATTGTTTGAATGATTTCTCCTTTATTATTTGTTATTGTTTCGATTTCTTCTTTTAGATAATTAATAAGATTAAATTTTGTGTTTACTTTTCGTCGTAATATTTTTATTTAAACTTTTATTTACTACAATTTTTCTTTTCTATTATATACTCGATGTCTTTCTTGATATTTCGTTTTTATGTCCTTTCTTATAATTTTATTTATTTTAGGGTATTCCATGATACATTGGTTGCCTTGGCTTGTTAGCTTTCTTAGTTGTTCTATTAGGTGCTTAGTATCTTCTTCAATATTTTCTACATTGTTTACTTTTTGTTATTTACCAGTTTTCATACCTACTTGCAAAATTATACTTGTCTTCTTTTTATTTAAAAATTCTGGTCCTCTTTTTCGAATTCTATTATATCATAGTTTTCTTCTTTGTTTTCCTTGGTCTTCGACGGTCTTGTATCTGAGGATCCTTTGCTCATTTCTTTTTTATTCTTGCTCGTTAGTTTTGTTTGTTCTTTTTATGTATTTATCTATATATTCCCTTTTAACATTGTATGATCACCGTTCGTTGAGAATATAATAATTATTGTTAGATTTGTAACTAGATGTTTATTTGATGTTATAATATTTTTGATTTTTTTTTCTTGAAAAGTGTATTCCCTATGTAGAAATTTTCTCTTCGGTGTCTCTAAATAATTGAATTGATTCAGTCGATACTTGGTCGAAATCCATAACTAGAAGTTTCGCAAGAAGTAAAACACTACGTAAATTTCCACTAAATTCTTTTTATTTTTAACACCATGACATGTTTCGCTGTACGGCAGCTGTCGTACAGCGAAACATGTCATGGTGTTAAAAATAAAAAAAAATTAGTGGAAATTTAAGTAGTGTTTTACTTCTTGCGAAACTTCTCTAAATAATGCTTGATCTTTGGTCTGACAAACTTCTTTACCGGTGTATCACATTACACTTCAAATTTAGTACACATGTAATACTTTACGTAAGAATGGAACCTGTAGATTATAAGCGGTATTACCTTAGGGCAGGGGTGCTCAAACGGTCGATCGCGATCGACAAGTCGATCGCGATCGACAAGTCGATCGCGAGTGCTTTTTGAGTCGATCTCGAGAAAAAAAATTCCGATATAGAACTATTCACAGATTTTGTTTCAGGTAACTAAAACAAAATGTAATGAATAAACTACTAAAACTTATTCGATCCACAATTAGGCCAGAATAACCCCCTCATCACTTTCTTTTATCGCAATAACCCCCTGCTAGCGGCAAAAGGCGGCTTTATCAAAGGAACGCGCGGTACTTGTCAAAGAAAAGCCGCGTTTTTGATTCCCGCCGATTTTTCTAGAAACTTCGGGCGGCGTGTTTGACGGGAACATTCGAGACTTCGTTAGCGCCGATATAAATGTTGCGCCTGCAAGAATAGGAGTCAGTCTGAGTTGTAACTTGAAGGCGATACATCGATATAAAGTTTATTAATAAATAGTCCAAAATGAGTGCGGCGAAGAAAAGTAAAACTTATCATTTTAATAACGATTCGGAGGAAGAATTTTTTCTTTTGTATGGTAAAGGATAAGTGCATTTGTCTCATTTGCCGTGCATCAGTTGCAATACCTAAGCATGGGAACTTAGAGAGGCATCATAAAACGGTTCATAAAAACTATAAAAAGGATTTTCCGTCACAGAGTGAATTAAGAAAACGAAAAGTACGTGATTTGATAACTTGTTTGAAAAAAGAACAAACCATGTTCAGGTAGAGTCAGACCAGCCAAACAATCAAAAGCTGCAACGATCGCGTCATTTAAAATATCTCATATATTGGCGAAACACAAGAAACCATTTGATGATGGATTGGTTGTGAAGGAAGCATTTACTGAAGCGGGTGAGACTTTATTTGGAGATTTTAAAAATAAAACAGAGATTACGTCTGCTATTAGAGAACTTCAGTTATCTCGTCCGACTGTCACAAGGCGTGTTGAAGTCATGGGTCAGGACATGGCAGATAAACTAAAACATGATATCATGGAATGTACATACTTTTTCTTTACAGTTCGACGAATCCACCGATATGACAGACACTGCCCAGGTGTGTATTTTTATTCGAATGGTATTCAATGACATGTCGGCTAAGGAAGAGTTTTTGACAATGATTCCTCTGAAAAGGAAAGACCCGTGGCGAAGATATATATGACGTTTTCTTCAATTTTGTAACAGACTACAAGCTACCAATATATAAACTAGTGTGCATTACAACCGATGGAGCACCAGCAATGACTGGAAACGAAAATGGTTTTGTGGCATTGTGTCGAGCTAATGATGATTTCCCTTCATTTTTCTCCTTCCAATTGCATTATACATCAACAAGTTTTGTGTTCAAAAGTTCTAAACATGGAGGAGATTATGGGCATTGCAATAAAAATTGTGAATCTATCCGTGCACGTAGCTTGCAACGACGGCTCTTTAAATTGCAGTTGGAAGACCCTGATTTAGTTCTTCACATGGACGTCAGGTGGTTGAGTCGCGAAAAATTCCTAGAAAGGTTTTAAGAATTATTGCCCGAAATAACAGCTTTTCTGGACGAAAGAGGTGATGACACTCAGATGCTGAAAAACGGCTGACTGATTTGGCATTTTTGACAGACATCACAATGCATTTAAACACCATTAATTTGGTGCTTCAAGGTAAAGGAAAAACTATTATTGAGATGATTAGCGCAATAAACGCATTCAAAAGTAAATTGAAACTTATGATAGATCAACTGAAAAGAAAGGATCTGAAAAATTTTCCGTCTTTGAAAGCAAGGATTCCTCATTTGAATTATGATATTTATGAGGCAGAATTATCAAATATTTTGGGCCAATTCGAAATACGTTTTTATGATTTCAGTAAATTGGCAAATATCGCATCATTTATGAGTTATCCTTTTTCGTGTAAAAACATTGAGGAATTAGCTACTGAAATAGCAAGTCAGTTTAACATGGACTCATGTTCTGTTGAAAATGAGTTAGTGCAGATTATATCAGATATACATCTCAAAGCCACAGCATTTGATACAAAATTCTGGTGTTTTATATCTGAAGATAAATATCCGAATCTAAGGCAAATCGCCCTTTAACTGACGGCAATGTTTGGGTCAACTTACTTGTGCGAGTCTGCATTTTCTGAAATGAAGATAATTAAGTCAAAATATCGCAATCGACTAACTGACGAACATATGTCATCATGCTTGCGATTAGCACTCGGTAATTACGTACCATCTTATAAAAAGTATGCTGACATGCAGTGCTACGCTTCAACATCCAAAGTCACTCTTTAGTTAAGTTTAGACCCTAGAACTCGTTTGTTTTGTAAGAACCAATAAACTCGCAATTTTGAATAATTATGAGTTTTTTCATTGACATTTTAGAGCAGACCTACATTTACCTTGACTAAAAAAATGCATATTGTGCGGAAAACTAATATCTATGCCACGATACACCCTACCTAGACGACAATCCTGCATCACACTTACTTGCAGCCTCTCAGAGTCGATCGATCGTAGTCTAACAATATTGAGGTAGATCGCCAGCAGTTCAAGTTTGAGCACCCCTGCCTTAGGGGATATGGGCAGATTTTATGTTCATAAATCATATTAGTTTTTTAATATTTTAAATTTTAATAGAATAACGTGTCAAAAGCCGCAATCCTTCCTTTGTTGAACTTACTTTTAGTATTCCGTACGGTTACGTGTTACACTCGATTTTCTCCGAAACTATTGGACATGGAAAGTTCAAATTTAGTTTAAATTTAGGAATTTATGGTTCAATCAGAGCCGTGTAGTTCTGAGAGTTAAATTTTAACTTAAAGGGTTATTTTTTGGGGGTGAAATCGGAAGTGAAAACAAAATTGTAAGGTCATCGAGTGATGTATCAAATGAAAGTTTGTGAAAACACAAGTTCAAAAATATATATGATGTAATACTCGGGCAACTTTTTCTTTATATTATTTTTAAAAAAAAGGCCGAAAATCGCTGTCCCCTCCCCATCTCTAATAATACCGATCAAAATATTGCGAACAATTCTGGAATATTCTCCATAAAGTGGATTGAGAGAAAATGATCACAAGTGCATTACGTTTGATAATTTACCTGGTAAAAAAAAACTGTTTGACTTTACAAATGGTGGGTTTTTTTTTATTGAAAAATTGTAAATTTAACCACCACTAAGAGCTACGAAATATCAATATGAATTCGGTGCAATCAGTAATGTACTCATATACTTTTGAGTACATTACTGCTTTAGATATTTGGTCAATTACAGATAAAATAAATTTCCATGATGTTTCCATTTGTTTATAATTAAGCAAATATTTGGTTTAACCTTTTACTACAAAGATATCTCGCTTTCTGTATATTGAAGATAAATATGTGACCGAATTTCATATAATACTTCAGCAATTACGGTACGGAAAGCTGATTGTGCAAGTCCGACTTGCACTTGGCCGGTTTTTTATGATTAATAAATGGGGGGTAAATTACGCATTATTTAAAATGTCGACTTTCTGTGCTCGAATTAAATCAAATTCAGTGTTTATTTTAGAACTACGTGTTTACAAGGACAGTATTTAGTAAATCACTTTACACAGTTTTTTTTTATACAGGGTGCCCAATATGTATGGAATAATGAATCCACAGCATTTATTAATCAGTGTAACAAAAAAATGTTTAAATAAAAGTTATAGGGTGTTATACGGAGCACATGCTGACGTTGACAGTAAAATGTTGAACTGTCAGTTCGAAGAAATTATACCATCTTGATTTTTTTAAGTGGAAAGCGTTATATAAAAATAATAATAAAATTCTAGATACTACTTGTCTAACATACCATATGTCAAAATGAACTGTTTTAGAATTATTGATATTTGAAATTAAGGAGATCAAATTAATAAAATTTACTGTCAGGTAACGACTTAACACGCCAAAAAATGATTTATTGAGGAAAAGGTTTATTGCTGCATTGTATGAAACTGCAATTTGTGCTTAATATCATAAAGGTACATTTAACAGAAACTGAAAGAACCACTTTGTTAATGATGGTTGGTTACGGAGACCGTAAGAGAACACAACAGGAGGTGATGTTCTTTTTAACGCAGAATATTCCAATCGAGAACCTATTACCCAATTCGTAGTTAGTAAAACATTAAAACGATTTAGATAATCAGATCATGTTAAGGATCGTTCTAAATCTGGACCTCCAAAAGTTAGAACAAGCGATGATAAAAAGTTAGATGTTTTATTGGAAATTACAGAAACTCCCCATACAGCCACAAATAATATCTAGATTTTTTAGTAGGACTCAAAAATAAAATATTATATAGGGCTTTCCATTTGAAAAATCAAGATGGCGTAATTTCTTCAAACTGACAGCTCAAAATTTTTTTTTTATATATACTGATTAATAAATACTGTGGAACCATTATTCCATACATATGGGGCACCCTGTATATGAGAATAGGTATTCAGTTTCCTCATTTAGATAAGATTTATCCTTCTCGTTTTTTCCACAGCAAGTAGAAAGACAAGGCATATATTGATTTTTTTGAAATTAAAAAAAAAAAGTAAGAAATAAACACTCTCAATCCAGCAGTGTATTTTAAGTAATTAACAAATTAAAGTTTACTCATCAATGAAAAAGAACACTTTTTATACTTTTCGTCTTATTGGAAACTAGTCTTTTTACAGGATAAATTATTTAAAGCAGGTAAATTTCCCATACGTACAGTTTCCAACAGGCAAAAGGAATCCGATAGATCCGTGACAACTTAGAATAGTTCTAAGAATATCATCGACACATCACCGCACCATTGTGCATATTTGCTCAAAACGCTCTCCAAGAATTTCTCGTGCATTTTCCTCGCGCGATGGATTTTCCACGATGTAATCAGGATAAAGCATCGTTAACACTCCAATTGTTAGGTGTAAAATAAAACCTTTTTTGAATTAACTTCGGTTTCGCCTGTTTGAATTGTCGATTTAATTGGATTACCTGAACAAAGTTTTCTTTTCCGATTATATCCTGTTACAGAAACTATTTCAGGCAATTCTGGAAGAAATTAAATGTTTTTCAATATATTGTTTATTAGTACTTCTCTTTTCTTTTATGGGCCTAGCATACGTATTACAGGGAAATCCCTAAGGCGCTACAGGAGCGACACGTATGCAAAAAAGCGATTCACGTTAGTTTTGAATCGATGTAAATTGTACTCGGTTGGAGACACAGAGGCTTTATATTGCATGCAGTTGCTCACACGGAAATGTTATGATCAAGAAAAAGACGTATTTATACCCTTTATAGACTACCAAAACGCTTTTGACAATATAAAGCATCAACCAGTGATGAAGATTTTGCAACAAATTGGACTGGACACGAAAGATCTCAGAATTATACAAAATCTATATTGGAATCAGTCAGCAAAACTGCGTAACATTCAACTCAGGAAATACAAATAACAAACGCAAGTACGCCATGCATTTTATCACTCTTGCTTTTCAATGTGTATGTGGAAAAGATCTTTTAGGTAGCACTATATGATCAAAATAAAGGAACAAAAGTAAATGGAATAACTATAAATAATATCAGATATGCTTATGACACAGCAATTCTAACAGACAAACTAAAAGACTTACAAGATATACGCAACACTATCAATAGAATAGGCAGTCTATTCGGTCTAAAAATCAACATCACAAAAACAAAGTTTATGGTCATCAGCAGACAACAATACAGTCAGGCCCAAATAAAAATTGATAATCAACACATAGAAAGAGTCAACAGTTTCAAGTATCTTGGTTGTAATATAAATGATAAACTAGATAATGATGAAGAAATTAAAATAAGAACAACAATGGCAAGAACAGCTTTCGTCAAATTCCAGAAGTACCTATGTCGAAGATAAATACCTCTGAGTTTAAGACACCGGGTGGTAAAATGTTATGTATGGTCCATATTACAATATGGAGCTGAGACATGGTCACTCAAGGTAAAGTCAAGGAACCGTATTAAAGCGTTCGAGATGTGGACTATCCGTAAACTGCTGAGAGTTTCCTGTGTTAATCACGTAACAAATTAGAAAGTACTACGAAGAGCGGAACTGAAAGCGAACTACTGCCAATTATTAAAGATCACAGTCTTTTATCTAGGGCATATATTTCGAGGCAACAAATATGACATGCTGAGATTGATTCTACTTACTTACGTAATCCTTATACCTGTCTACCCCTTGTTAGGAGTGTAACGCCCGTGGAGTTGGGTAATTCTATATCTGTCTTTTCCATATTTCCTTCTATATCCTTCCATCCGTTTAAATTGCCGATTGCCTCTTTTGTTTCTTCTGTATTAGTTTCTTCTGTTTGTATGAGTTCTGTATCTTGTTCCGGTATTATGTCTCTATGTTGATTTTTGTATGCTTTTCCTTCCAATTTCTTGCATCCATTTCCTTTCTTCTCTGTTTCAATGATTCCTGCATAGTACATTTGTTGTTCTTCTGTCAGTTCATCCTCTTTTCCGTTTATATCCCTATTATTCCGTGTTCTCAATCTAAAAACTCGATAATTATTTCCCATTTCATTCTTCCTATCTATTTCTTCTTATTTGTATTCATTTTACTAGTCCTGTCTTCTGTATCCTTTATCTTTGCCAGGGTCGTCATCGATCTACCTTTCTCTCTCCTTTTTCTCAATTTTTTGACTTGATGGTCATAGTATTCTTCGTTTGTTCTTTCAATTTTCTTCCTCAATGTCCCATTATTCCTTCAATTACGATTTTTTAATATTCTATTTTCACCCTTTTTCCATTCTTTCTCTCGTTCTCTGCTATATGCTTCAATTTCTTTTGAATTTCGCGTTCATCTTTTGTTAAGTCGTTGTTTATATAAACTTTCTCTCTTAGGTTTCTCAGTTTGTTTTTATTTTTCATTACAATTTCCTTATCTCCCGTGTTCCCAAGTTTTATCTTGTATTTAGTAGCTTCCATTTTTATCACATCTTTAAACTGTACTTTTGTGTCCATACTCCTCTCCATAAATTTTTTTTTTATATACAAAGTTCTACACCCATTTTTCATGTTCTTATCAGCTTTTTACTCTTCTTGAATCATCCCATTGACTCCTCTTTTTCTTCGACTCTTCCTCTTTTCGAGTCTCCTGAGGTATAATCATCGCTATCCATTGTTCTTTCTGTTATAAGAACTTTACGTGTGTTCCTCGTATATTCGATTTTCAAACACGAAAAAAAAATTGTTGTTTATATTTCTTATCACCGTAAACAGTAAAATGATCAAAGTCGTCGCTTATCGTTTCGTTAGTTTCATACAATTTCACAAAAAATTATGCTCATAAATCTCCAAATTTTTTACTTATTGTCTTAATCTAACACTACACTCTGCTTTATTTCTAGTCCATCTTCTCTGTAATCGATAAACTAATTAAATAGATCGAAACACTACCGTAATAATGCTGGTTGAACGAGTTCACTATTGCCGGGCGTTCGATTCACGTGGACATACATCACGGTCCGAAACTCAAGTCCGAGCAAACTTCAAACTGAGATTAATTTTAATGGAAAAAATAGAAGTATGAATACTTATGGCTGCGGGATATCAGGAACAGGTGCGAAGTCAGGAGTGTGGGAGACATCCTTGTTATGGCGAGAAGGGGAGAGCTTTGCATACTAAATTGAAGAGGCAAATGAGCGCCTAGACGCTGCAAGCGCATGACACTAGAAGAAGAAGAATAAAACACAGTCCTGGACAAATTATTCCAAAGGGATGAGGTTCTCCATATAAAAGACTGCCTAATTAAGTTTGTGCCACGGTGCTCCAAAAAATGTTCATCGTTTATGTCCATTTTCAATCTAATGTGGTGAGACGCTACATCTAGCGGAACTAGTGTAAATCAATAACTCACTTAGTAAGAACTGCCTTTAAAAATGGCTACTAGATGGCGCTCTACAATAAATAAATTTCTCGATATTCTTAGTAGTTTGTTAACTTTCTTTATACGTTGTGTTCGTATATAAATAAATATCTGCCGGTTTAGTGTTGAATTGTTGAGCTTGTATAAAATTTTTGTGAATGTCATATGAATTTTTTGATGATTATTTTCATGTGTATCTTTAAAAATAAATCGGTTTTTACTAAACAATAATATGCCTTGTAGGAGTGAAAATAAAGGGGTACCCATCAAATAGTGGCAAGAGCATGAAGAGGCGTAAATATCGAAAATATAATGACAGTTATTTCGAATTTGGTTTTACCTCGATAGAAGTCAATGTCAGAGACTGAGGTGTAGATAAAAAAGTTTTGTCACCAGAATGCATGCTGTGACAAAATCTTCGTACTTATCATGTCAAATTCCAGAAGCAGGACGAAAATCACGTCGCAAATACGCTCGCTTGGGCCTACGTTTAGATATTAGAGTGACTCTCGCTTGCCGGACGCCAACCCTATTGAAAATGTTTGGTCCCTTGTAAAGAGAAAGCTCAGAGGAAAGTCTCTGACGTCTTTGACTCAATTGTCTCTCGAGATTCGAAGAATTTGGTGAATATGCAGAAAATCTCGTCGACAGCATACCTCGAAGATACCAGGCGATTACTGATGCAGGAGGCGATTGATTACTAAGGTAATTGCGCCGTTGTTAGCCCAACAAAAAATACATTGATGGAAAAAATGTTCTAAAAACACATTTTTTTCAAGAATACGAGCGGTCACGTCTTACTTGACAGATTGTATGCATAAACACAGATTAAGTTTTATGAACAGTATATTGAGAATATGAATGTAAATAGGTATATTTTTTCCAATTTCTTTAACATTCTGCTCGATTATGCTTTCTTATATAAACACACTGTAATCCAAGGAAAGTTCTACAATATAGACAGTTTATTGAGCGATTTTCTGAGTAACTGTGCATCGAAATTGAACTAATTTAATATCCGAGCCTGGATAGTCCCTATTCACATTTCTAGTAATTTTCTGGAAACTGACGCATCCGTCTGGATTTAAAATCCTTTCCATCTAAATGTGAGGATAAATGTTTGGCTTTCTGTTCAGTTAAACAATTACTTTAAAAGAACTCTGGTTCATTAGGGTTGATATTTACTTTAACACTTCAAATCTCTTCTAAGCTACCCATGTATATGTTATTTCTTAGGATAAAACATTAATTTTCTCCAAACATAGACTACATAAAAGTATTAACTTAAAAATTGTAGTACAGTTTGCTAGCGGCTACTTTTTTGTCGGAGAGAATAAATCCCAGTTACTGGAAACAGTGTTGAGTATGTTTGTCCAAACTTTCAAGTATAAAAAACAAAACTCTAAGGTTAGACAAATGATGTTGATAAATGCAAGAAAAATGATGTCTTATTAACTAGGCGATGAACAAAAGATTGTAACTAAAATAAATAACATTTAATTAATATTTTTTTTGCAATATCCCCTTGATGGGTTCTTAAATAAACACAAGGAGACAGTTTTTTTTTTGGATAGTATGTTTCTACATTTCTATTACAAACCGAGAAACCACTTTTCCTCTAAAGCGAGATCATTCAAGAGTTTTTTAGTGTTCCATACGGCACACTTATAAGATGACTTCGGTGTCTGTCCGTCCGTCTGTCTGTCCGTCTGTCTGTCACACACGATTTTCTCCGAAACTATTTGTCGTAGAAAGTTGAAATTTGGTAATAATATAGGAATTGATGGCCTCATCAGAGCAATGTAGTTTTGAAAGTTAAATTTTGACTTAAGGGGTTAGTTTTGGGAGGTGAAATCGGAAGTGAAAATAAATTTTTTTACCAAGTCATCGAGTGTGGTGTCAAATGAAAGCTTGTGAAAACACGAGTAAAATATATATATATATATATATATATATATATATATATATATATATATATATATATATATATATATATATATAATGTAATACTTGCGTGCACTTTTCTTTGTATTATTTTTAAAAAATCGCGAAAAATCGCTGTCCACCCGCCTTATCTCGAAAAGTACTTATCTGGTATATAAAAAAAAAAACAAAAATTTCAAGGTCATCAATTTTCAGTAAAGATTGGAAACAAACTTTGTTGAAAACTCATTTGGGATGTGTTTTGTGAAGTCACTGATCATTTTATACCTCCGCACAGTGTGTCGACTAGTACAAGTTAGCTGGACAAAATTATTTTTTCACTTATTTCAATTGTTTATGTATATTCTAGGCATATTAAGTTATTTCAAGAAAAAATTCATCGCGTGGTTTTTTTTATGGGCGTGGCTAATTTTTTCCCCTAAATTAGTCAGCTACGCAGACATATTTGACGATAACTCGGGAACAACTTGTCAGATTTTTATAAATAAAACACAAAAAAATGCGTAACAAAATTTTATTAAAGTTGATTGAATATTATTTTATTCTATCTTTTATCGTTTTGGAGTTATTTAGAAATTAATCGAGAGAAAAAAATTTTTTTCGTGTAAAATTCATTATTTTTTTCGGTAAAAAAGCGCAATAACAAAAGAAAAACAAAATATTATACATTTTTCTGACAGCTGCGTATCTGGAAAATAAAATAAGGTATTAATCATGACAATCGGTTAATAAATGTGGGTTTTATTCACAATTTACCGCAGGTACTCAATATCGATAAAATTTGTGTAATACAGCCACCCTTGCATATCGCGGTAGGATTGCATCAGCTTAGCAGGTAGATAACGGAACTAAAGGGCAAGGGTATTTTGTATGGTTATTAGAATTAAAAATTATAATACAGTGTCTTTCATTTAGCTGCATTTCGCTTACCTGTATTTTTTGTCCAGCTGCACAAAACATTGTATAACAAAAACAAAATATTCTGCGTATGTGCACGAATTTTTCTACAAACTTGAATGTGCAACTAAATGAAAGACACTGTATTATTATTTTTAATAATAACCAGATGAAAAATCATTTATTGCATTTGTCAATTAAAAATAAAACAATTAATCCATATTACTTAGTTTTATTGACACAAAAAGGATAAACTCAAATAATACCTGCCTTTCAGGTAGGCAACTTGTGCATTATACATACATAAGTAGTTGGTATTTTAAAATGTTTTTGATTTTTTTAAGATACATATTTCTTGCTGTTCGGTTCAAAAAAAAAAATTGTTTTTGAAAATTCCAGTCAAAAATTGTTTTTGTTTAATTTTAAAATAAATGTTATAAATGCTCTGTAATAAATTTAGCATAATGACACTGACTGTAATTATATGTAAAATAAAAATATTCATTTATTGATAAAGAAAAATTTACAAGTCAAGGTTTACATGCTTAGTACAAGCACTACATAACTAAAAATAGTAGCTGAACCTAATAATCATCATCATAGTCTTCTGACGAGTCGTTTACTGTATAATCGTCATCATTTTGTGGCATTGTGCGACAATATGATGACGATTCCAATCTTGACTCTTCTATGCTAGGGCTTACAATTAACTTTAATACATCTGTACATATTTTTTCCGGCTTTTTTTTGGGAATCTCTCGAAGGCTATTGATCAAAAGATCAGATGTTATAATTAACATGCACAGTAAGTCTCTATTCGTGGCAACACGCGAGCACTTACGGGTGTTGTACTCCCTAAATCTGCGGCAATCTTTGTTCCGTGCTTCTTGAGCCTCTTCGGAAAGCTGCCCAATTGGAAGCAATGCCGCTTTGATGACTTCTGTGCTGTGAATTAATATTTTATGCACAGTAGCAGGCATACAGTACCACGAATAGAGACTAAGATAATGTTTTCTGGTTTCAAGACAAAATTTTTTGAATTCAACTATCTCGAATCCAGAAGACAATGTTCTCAAAATAACATCAAACTTTTTTATAATTGTAACATCCAACCCTGTGATCTGAGCACTCATCTCAGCATTCTTAAAAAAGCGACGGGCTGTATTTCCATCATTTAAAGAACCAAATCCTGGCTTTGGTTTATCTACAATGAGTCCCATCTCGTTCTTAAATTTCAATTTGATTTCCTCGGAACGAACCTTGATATCTGCTTTGTCTTCGTTGCTTCCAGCCTGCCATTTCTTAATATTCAACTTGTAACTGATATGTAAAAGACATTCGAAGCAACGAATCCAAGCATGAAGTGTAGATAAACCAAAGCCAAAATGTTCTTGATTGCTGTTAAACATCGCGGGGTCATCGTTCATCGTCTTGGGGGTGGCGCCACAGATGAAACACTTTTGGGATGAACTAGTTTTCATTAAGGCGTTACACACCTTTCCGTCTGTCATTGTCAGCAAAAGTTCGTGTTTTACAGAGATTTGAGAATCACCAAAGTTGATAAGTGTTGGAAGAAGAGCATTAACTTCTTCCCACAATCTATTTGTCTCCACTAACATAAAGTCGTTCGTTTCTTTGGCAAATATAAATTTGATTGGGCGACAATACAAAGTTGATGAAGGCCGAGGATTTTGCCAAATAATTTTGGACCCATCATATAACTTAA
Source organism: Pachyrhynchus sulphureomaculatus (assembly GCA_019049505.1). Lineage (NCBI taxonomy): Eukaryota > Metazoa > Arthropoda > Insecta > Coleoptera > Curculionidae > Pachyrhynchus > Pachyrhynchus sulphureomaculatus. The sequence continues at coordinate 78,494,671 of CM032448.1, read as the reverse complement.
GGGGAACTAAAGAAAATGCGAAAAGAAACTCGTCCGTATATTCAGTGTTCTCAAATCTCTGTTTGTATGTGCTATGCCCAGAACTTCCATCACATCCCCATTTACTAACAAGTGTAAACGATGAACTTGTTGGGAGCACACTACTGATAACTTCATTCTGTGCTAATACTAGACGTTCCACTGTTTTATTTAATAAGGCTTGCAAATTTATTTCAGCACGAGTTTCTGTTATAGCAATATGCTCCTCTGCAGGGTAACAGGCCTGTTTGGACTTTTTTAAACTAAAATATGACGGAAACACATTATGCCCCGCCTTCATGGACCACTTCCTAGTTTGTTTGTAAGAATGCGTCGTTGACTTAGAATCTATATAGCAAGCTAAGGCTTCGTCACTACTTAATTGCCTAGGATTAACGGAACTGGTATTTTTAGACTTAATAATATTATCTGGGCTCTCACTAATGTCTCTAATCACATTGGCAATTTTCCTTTGCCCTGCTGAACGCACAGCAATTCACTGACACTTCGGGATTCTACGAGATCCACGACGCGACGTTTCTTCGTCTTAAACGACGATTCCTCGAAATCTTTGCGAGGTCTTCCTGCAGGAGTCACATTCTCACTTGATGTTGAAGGTTGTGGCGCAAAAGAACTCGCAGTAAACTGTATGTCTGCTTCATCCAACCAATTCTTATTTTTAATTAAAAAACGCTCCTTCGACTTTCCTGAAGCCAACCATTTGGCACCAAACTTATTAGACAAGTTGGATATCTTCAACTTTATTTCTTTTTGGCTGCTTTCAGTAATGTCACCAAAGTGAAATTTTGAAGAAAGAAAGTCATATACACGCGAGTTTTTTTTATTCTTCGTGTGTTTCAACCACTCCTCAAAAAAGGCTACCCTTGAAATGGAGTAAACGTGTTCTGGAAAAAAAGAAAAAAAAAAACATGTTGTACTGAAGTGTGCTAAACAATATGTCTATTTTTACGAAGAATAAAGTTATTTCTGTGTAATATCTAAAAACTAGCCCGGATAGAGGTGAATGTCTGTATATTCTGAACTTTCAAAGTTTTTTTTTTTTTTTAAAAAACACGCTAAAATATATAGGCTATTTAAAAAAAATACTAAAAATTCAAATTAATAGATTCTGATTAAAAAAAATACATTAAAAATTAGTACTTACCTTCAGTATTAATATTCATCACAAAAACTTTCACAATATTACAATATGTCACTATAAGATGTGCACGAAAGTGTCGCTAAATTGCAATTGATTGATTGAAAGAGCTGCATTAAACTCATTCTGACGCTTATGACTCGCCACTTGCAAATTTGATAAACAACCTTTTCTCGGAATTCGGGGTTTGGTGGTGTTGTTTACGTTTTGCAAATAAGATTTCCTGGAAATCATAACATGAATTTTGTTCACCTAGCATGTTCTACGCGACACACTGTGCTCCGTAACAAAATTTTTTATTTTAAAAGCAATCAACGTACGGAACACTAATTGCGCAAGTTCAACTTGCACTTGACCGGTTATTTTTTATGGGCCTAGCACACGTGCTACAGGGAAATCCCTATAGCACTACAGGGGCGACACGTGTGCGGAACAGGCCATTCACTTTGGTCTTGAATCGCTGTAAATTCTACTCGATAGGAAACAGTCTTGAGGAAATTATTCCAAAAGGACGAGGTTCTCATTATAAAAGAACCTCATACGGATGCGACGTGTATTTCTAGCATGCACGGCTCTGGGAGGAATTAGGCGGGCTAGATACATCGAATACTTTCCATGAAAATACTTGTAGAATAGGCTCAAGTCGCCAACTGTTCTTCGATATTCCAACGAATCAAGGTTGCTGGCCAGTTCCGGGTTTTTAAACAGACAAACAGCTCTCTTCTGAATAGAATCTAACAAATGCAGTGTATGTTTGAGAGCAGAGCCCCAAACATGGGAGCAGTTTTCCATCGTTGCCGTTGGTCGAATATGAGCTATGTACAGAATTAACAATTGTTGTGGAGTGTAAAGCTTTCTAGTTGAAAATAATATTCCCAGCTTTTAAGAAGCTCTGTTTGCTATGCTTGTAACATGTTCATGCCAAGACATATTTGCTCCCAAATTAACGCCCAGCAAATTGAGTGACGATGCTAGAGGAATGGAGTACCCCGACAAAACTATGTCGGGTTAGCAAAGTTAACTTTTTTGAAAAAAACTGCCGTCTGGATTTTTGTAGCATTAAATTCTACTTGGTTACTATCACCCCAAGATAAAATTTCTTCAGGTCTTTGTTAAGTTGAAAGACCTCCTGCTGTCTAAAGATATTTGCATGAGTAGCAGATGTTCGAGCGTTCAAGGTGAATGATGAGGTAAGCGTACTGTCATCTGCAAAGCTGTAGATTGGATTCCTTTCCAGCAGATCGTAAATGTGAATGAGGAGGAGAGTAGAAGACCGTATGGAGCCCCAAAGCACACTGGCGTAGATAGTGAAAGTATTAGAAAGAAATTCATCGATTGCCACTCATAATGAATGCTCTTTGAGAAAACTTGAGAGTCCTAAACAGAACTTTTCAGACTTACCAGAAAAACGTAGCTTAGCCAACAATCCATCGTGTCAAACGCCTTGGATATATCAAGAATAACAATTCGAGATTCTCCACAGTATTCAATTGTACTGTTACATAAGTTAGAAGGTTTCCTGTTGATTTATGTTTACGAAAGCCATATTGATGGTCGCTAATAATATTGAATCATTTAAGATGATTTGTAGCCTTTTCCATGACTTTCGATATTATTGAAAGCAGTGTGACTGGTCTGTAGTTATTTGGCAAGGTCTTCTTGCCTTTTTTGGGTATCGGCTCAACTGTGGCATTTCCAGCAGGAAGGAAATATTCCCTTTCTGTAGGATAGGTTGAAAAGTCTACAAAAAAATTGATGTTAGTTCTTTTGCGCAGTTTCTGAGTACGATGGCAGGTATTTCGTCAGCGCCAGAAGTTTTTTGGTGTCTAGCTTCATTAAGATACGTTTTATGCTACGCTGTCTGGATACAATATCGAGCATGCTTGACTGCTCTATGGGAATAGTGGGTGGTGTTTCTCCTTGGAAATCAACAGTACAATGTGAAGCAAAGAGTTCAGCCAACAAGTTCGCTTTCTCAACAGGTGTTGCAATGGCCGTATGAGTAGTGCTATAGTGGGTTTAGTGAAGTTTTAGTTAACTCCTTTAGCGACTTACCAAAAGGACCTGGAATTGTTGGGGCAAGCAAGAAGTTTGTTTCTAATTTGTTGATTGTGTGCCTCCTTAGTTTCGTCGATAATTTCTTTGCATTTGTTCCGGGCACGAACAAAGACGTAACGATTTATGACGTTAGGATTTTCACGCCATTGTCGGTAGGCAAGATGTTTAGAAGCAACAGCTTCTTTGAATTTTCGGTCTAACCCAGGCTTGCCTTTGAAATTACATTTCTTTGAAAAAGCAATGTAAGTGTCAATACCAGCTATACGCATCATCCACTTTTTGGGTATTATGTGTGTACCAAATTTGAAATTAATATCTTATTTTGTTCGCAAGTTATCGTGCTAATAGACCGACAAACAGGCAGATCAACGGAAATGAATGACTTCGTGATTTAAAAACACTAATATCTGAAGAAAAGCAAACATCTCTAAAGGGAATTTTTCACAAAAAACAATACTTTTCTTAAGCAAGGAAAGCAAAAAGAGAAAATAGGGAGAACTGTTCAATTACACAGGACCACAAAAATGTTTTTTAATGTGCCGAAGACTAAACCAGGTCTCTTATATGATCTCGAAGTCGCTGAAAACGAATTCAGTTTTAGTTTTATTCTCATTTTTTCTCTAGTCTCAAAAAAACGCTATTTTAGTGATTTTGAAGACGTGTACGATACTCGGGGAAACTTAGATTTTTATGTATCCGATGACCAAGACTATGTGCCTGTGAGTTAATAGGCTTCCACAAATCCAAAACCATCCAACCCCATAAACCCTTAAATCCAAAGTACCATGAACCCAGATATGAAAGCATGTATAACCATGAAACTTGAGCGAAATGTAGATTTTATGAATTAGATGACAAGACAAATGAACCAAACCAGCAGACTCATATAACCCCCATAACGCTATAGCATATATATATATATATATATATATATATATATATATATTTATATATATGTATATATAAATATATATATATATATATATATATATATATATATATATATATATTATATATATATATATATATATATATATATATATATATATACTAGCCGGGCCCGCGGCTCCGCTCGCGTGGACTTGATTCACTACTATCGTCACTGCTTATTCTTTATGTTACCTAACGTTATAAAATACCTCCCATTATTTCTCCTTATCTCCCATTATCTCTTCATAATTTCCATTATCTAGGCTTATCTCTGCTCATCTCCTATTATTTCCTCTTATCTCCCATTATTTCTCCCCATCTCCCATTATTTCACCTTATCTCCCATTATCTAGGCATATCTCGACTTATCTCGCAATATTTCTCTTTATCTCCCATTATTTTTCCTTATCTTCCATTATTTATACTTATCTCCCATTATCTCACCTTATCTCCCATTATCGAGGCTTATCTCGACTTATCTCCCATTATTTCTCCTTATCTCCCATTATCTCACCTTATTACATTACATTACATTATCTAGGCTTATATCGAATTATATAGAACATATGTATAAATTTATAAAAAACGCGTTGCCGTGTATACGTAAATCGGATAGGTAGTTCTCCAGTGATAAGCGCACTAACGGACAGACAGACAGACAGATAGAGATACGATGCGTTTTATATATATTATAGATGTAATAAAATTTATATCTATAACCTGGTCAGAGAACATATGTATGAATTTAAAAAAAAACGGATAAGTGGTTCTCGAGGGATAAGCGCACTAACGGACCAACAGACAAACAGAGAGACGTTGCATTTTATATATATTATAGATATAGATTATTATTATTATTATTATATACCCTGGCCAAAGAATATATGTATGAATGTAAATCGGATAAGTGGTTCTCGCGTGATAAGCGCACTAATGGACAGACAGACAGACAGAGAGACATTGCATTGTATATATATTATAGATTATAGATATTCTCTGCTACATAATATTGTTCCATATTTAATGGTTTAGGCTGTGTATTGCAAGGGAACGCGCTAGCGGCAAACTTTTTTTCCGACTTCATTCACTATTTTCGTCACTGCTCATTCCTTATGCCACCTATCGTAATAAAATATAGCCTATAACCTGACCAGAGAACATATGTATGTATGTTTTAAAAAAAAGTACGTAAATCGGATAAGTGGTTCTCCAGTGATAAGCGCACTAACGGACAGACAGACAGACAAACAGAGAGACGTTGCGTTTTATATATATATTATATATTGTAACATTCATTTTTTCCTAGATTTTAAGACCATGTAATGTTAGTGATTTTTCACTTCAAATTGTACTTATTTTCATTTTTGTATCGAACGGTATATTAAACAGAAGTTCCAAGACGTTCGGTATATACTGTGCAGTGCGGGTTCCTGACCGAACCTACAGCTACGCCGCGATTGGTGAAAAGTGTGTATCCGCTATTTTGGTTCCGGCGTCGCCATATTACCGGCAGAGTTGGGATGGTTTATTTAAAGGTCCGAGAAACTACGGTGAAGGGACTTTCCATCTAGTCGCCGAGTAGGCTTAGTACCATCTAGCCGACAGGCTAATTTTCATCAGAGCCGCCAAGTAGGTTTCCTTCGACGGAGCTACAAAAAAAAAAGCTCAGAACAACCATCATGCGAGCTAAGTAAAAGCACCAGTTTCTTAACTAAAAGCCGTAGTGGGCTTTCTAAGTGTTTGCTGTCTGGCGATATACCAGAGTGTTTTCTTGGCGAGGAGCCGAGTTTTTTCTGGCGATATACCAGAGTGTTTTGTTGGCGATAAGCTGACATGTTTTCTGGCGATCAACCAGAGCGTTTTCCCTGGCGACTTTAGCATGTCTGTATGTCTTAGGACGTCGACATTGCGTTATAGAGTGCGATTATCTGGCGATCAACCAGAGCGTTTTCCCTAGCGATTTTAGCATGTCTAGATGTCTTAGGACGTCGACATTGCGCGATAGAGTGCGATTATTTTCCGAGTGCGACTAGTAGTGGTACTAGATTTGGAATGTTCTCTTAGCGATGAGCTAAAGCATTGATGGCAATTTTTCCCGAGCGTTTCTCTGGATATTTATCCAGATATTCTTTTTTTTTGGCCTAGTGCTAAATGGTCTGACAAGACTTTTTCTTTTTAGTGTAAGTGTTTGCACTAGAATCATTTTTTTATTTTTTTTCTTTATTTAAGAATTTTTATAAATTTCTTTTGCTGAAATAGAAAATTTTCAGACAATCCTTAAAATATTTTAAGGGGGGTGTTCATATTTTGTTTCAGTTCACTTTTTTTGATTTAGACAAGAGTCTAGACAAAGATATAATTTTTTTGTTTTGGTAACAATAATAGAGCTGATTCTTTTATGTAAGAAGACCGCGATTGTTACTTTGAACAGGTATTTCTTATGTTCATGTAAGGATTTTTATTTGCTTTTTGATGTACTTAACCTTAGTGCTTAATTAATTTAAGTCTAGTTATAAGATTCTTGTGTACATGCAAAGATTTTCATTTGGTTTTCATTGTACTTAATATTAGTGCTTAATTGAATTAAGTCTAGTAGTAAGGTCCGAAGTTTGTAATTTTGTTTTAAGTTCTGACCTTAGTATTAAGTGATAGTGTACCACTTTGTACCTTTTCATAAGTAGCCTAAGTTTAATAGACTAGTGTAGTCTATTTCTTTTTGGAAGGGGGTAAATGTAACATTCATTTTTTCCTAGATTTTAAGACCATGTAATGTTACTGATTTTTCACTTCAAATTGTACTTATTTTCATTTTTGTATCGAACGGTATATTAAACAGAAGTTCCAAGACGTTCGGTATATACTGTGCAGTGCGGGTTCCTGACCGAACCTACAGCTACGCCGCGATTGGTGAAAAGTGTGTATCCGCTGTTTTGGTTCCGGCGTCGCCATATTACCGGCAGAGTTGGGATGGTTTATTTAAAGGTCCGAGAAACTAAACTTAACTAAAAGCCGTAGTGGGCTTTCTAAGTGTTTGCTAAAAAAAAGTGTGAAATCGGGCGTAGTCCATCAAAGCAGGAATAAGAAGAGTAAGTACCAAAACATCCTTCAATAGACTTATCCCAGAGTAGTGCCTTAACAGCAATTTAAAAGAGACTAAAAAGTGAAGTGAAAAGCACTATTTTTCGTCTTCGGGGGTTATCATAGCGCAGAATTTAAATGTAATAACTACTAGTTAGGCTAGAATTTTTTTTGTAGAACTGCAAAGGTTGGAACTTTTTATTTTAAAAAACCTGAATAAATTTTCTTTTTGTTGATTAAAGCTAGTGTCTCACTGAATACCTATTGTACTTTTCAGGATAAGAACGGCTGTACCAAACTGATTTTTTTATTTACCAACAATACATTCTTTCAGTATTTTTCCATTTTTTTAGCTGAAGTTAGATCCTTTCTATTTTAAAATGGATGGTGCCCAAAATTGGTACAGCTAAAGCTTTTTAAAAATAGAAAATAATTCCAAAAAGACGTAAGACAATTATCTCTTACCCATATCTCTCTACCAGGGAAAACTGAGCTAGTGTTTCTTTAATTTCTTTAGTTCTTTTAAAATTAGGTTTCACTCAATTCATTATCAGAAATTAAAGCGGGGCTGCAAGAAAATCGTGCCCAAGCGTGGGAAAAAACAACTTTTCACAACGCCTCAAAAGGCGGGTAAGTTCCAATGTTACAATATATATATATATATATATATATATATATATATATATATATATATATATATATATATATATATATATACATAGAGAAATGATGCTTTCCTTGGTCTGGAAAAAAAAGAAGACTGAACCAGTTCTTTCGAGAGCTACTTTTCATACTTCAATCTTAAAACTACGAATATGAAAACAACAAATCTTCTCGTCTTCAAAAACATAACATTAAGTCATCTTGTCACTAAACTTTGAAAAAATTAATTTATACTCTGGGACTGCAAGTGCAAGATAAACAGAATACCCAGCCGGCGCTGGTCTGTCGATCGCCGTCTCCCCCCCAACGTCACGAGCGAGTCTCCCTGCGCTCGCTCGTGGCAAGTTTCTTTCTCCACCGCGTCAGCTCCCTTTTGACAGAACCTTATAAAATGTAGCCTATGTTCACCCCAAAAGTCCAGGCTACATTCAAGAATATTTTTTTTTAAATCGGATAGGTAGTTTCAAAGATTACCTCTGAAAAACAAACATTCAAACATTACCTCTTTATTATATTAGTATAGGTTAAGCAAGTTAAAAGAAAATTTATATTTTATTTAATATAAAGTCTATACTATTATTATAGATGTATATAATTCATAAATATATATGTTGGAATAAATTGCAACATAATGAATCTGCTTACCATATCTGAGTAATAAAAACGACACTAGTGGCAGTAAAAACCCTCCAAAAACATAAGCTATACTAAAGATGAAAATAAATGTAAGTACTACACACAGACAAGGGCTGTGGAAATATACTTCCAGCGTCAGCAATTTTTCAGCCTTATTGAATATATTTTCAGATCCAAAAAATATTTTCTAATAAAATATAAATCAGCCCCTATCAAGGCTCCATTGATCTCTTGATTACATTTGAACTAGTTAAACAGGATCATATCTCTTTTCCAGTCATTGATCATTTTATATCTCCGTAACAAAAATATTTATTTTAAAAGCACTCAACGCACGGAACACCAATTGCTCAAGTCCAACTTACACTTGTTCATTTTTTAGTGTTCCGTACGGAACACTTATAAGATCACTTCGGTGTCTGTCTGTCTGTTTGTCTGTCTGTCACACCCGATTTTCTCCGAAACTATTTGACATAGAAAGTTGAAATTTGGTACTAATATAGGAATTGATGGCCTCATCAGAGCCGTGTAGTTTTGAAAGTTAAATTTTGACTTAAGGGGTTAGTTTTGAGGGGTGAAATCGGAAGTGAAAAAATTTTTTTTTTACTAGGTCATCGAGTGTGGTGTCAAATGAAAGCTTGTGAAAACATGAGTAAAAAATATATGTACATTGTAATACTTGCGCACACTTTTCTTTGTATTATTTTTAAAAAATTTCTAAAAATCGCTGTCCCCCTACCTTATCTCGAAAAGTACTGATCAAAAAATTTTGAAAAAATTCTGGAATATTCTCCACGGGGTGTAGATTGAACGAAAAATATCACGAGTGCATTACCTTTAATAATTTATCTGGTATAAAAAAAAAAAAAAAAAAAAAATTCAAGGTCATCAGCTTTCAGTAAAGATTGGAAACAAACTTTGTTGAAAACTCATTTGGGGTGTGTTTTGTGAAGTCACTGATCATTTTATACCACCGCACATGGAGACCAAAACCCAAAAAGGTGGCCAAAATATGAAGGTGTTATTCGAATTATATGAAAATTTGCATATCTGGTTTTTGAGGCCGCTGATTAAGAATCTGACATAAAAAATGTAAATAACAAAATGGCAGCTCCAATATGGCGGACAAAATTGATAAAAATTGTCATATTTTCACAAAATTTCGATTATAGGGCTCTTCGAGATTGCTGATGTAGAATCTGAAATTAAAAATGTGAAAAACAAAATGGTAGATCCCATATGCGGACAAAAATGATAATTTTTGTCATATTTTCATGAAATTTCGACTATAGGGCTTTTCGATGTCGCCGATAAGGATCTGAAATTAAAAATGTGAAAAGCAAAATGTTTCAGTTAACTAATGTTAAATGAAAATTCACACGGATTTGAGTATTATGTATTATAAAGATAGATATAACATTATTCATACTTTTTTACATAAAATTTATTTAAAAAATATGTGCAAGTGCGGGCAGCTGATTTTGCTTCTATATTATTAAAAAATAGTTAGAAAACACGATAAAATTGGTTTGACAGTGGGATGTCGTGGGACTTTTAGCTTATGTATATTTTAATTTTGATGTTTGAAACTAAAAGTTCTAAAAAAGTGATATTTTAAACGTTACAATAATTAAATAATAATCAAATTTTATTATACTCAATTTATATCGTTTAAATGTACTCACTTTTATTCGGTGAATCCATTTCATGAAATTAAATTAACTTCAAATACAAAACATTTGAGCGCAATTGAATCTGCCTGTCTAACTCAAACAGAACAAGCTCAGAATCTGGCCTGGTCGACGCTCTAAGAACAATAGGTGTCAAGAGCCACGGGTTCACACTTGATTAATATAACCGGTCGTTTCGAATAGCGCAGGTACCAACCCACATACCAAGAGCCTGAAAAGTCCCTCAATCGAACATTCATTTTAGGGACTTATAGCCACCTTTTCGGCATTCGGTCCCAATGTGCACAGTAACAAATTTTTTTATTTTAAAAGCAATTAACGTACGGAACACTAATTGTGCAAGTTCAACTTGCACTTGGCCGGTTTATTTTTAATCTAATTAGAAAATACGTCTGCAAATTGGTTTTATATTTCACTACTCAGTATAATAAGTTGTTTGTTGTGACGTTGACTGAATATACGAGTTCAATTTATGAATAGTTTATATTTGTCATTTCTCAGCATGTGCTAGAACTAGACAGGCTGTATCTCTAGCTTTTAGATTTTATTTTGGTTGAAATACATATTTTTTCATATTAGACGTTATATACTTTTTGAAATTTTCCTGACGTTAACTGACAGCTTAAACTTCGCAGTAGTGTATTATCAGCAGGAAAATAACTTATGGATACCGGAATTCTCTTTTAGAAAACTTGTATTAGATATACCTACAAACTGTGACGTCATTTAAGGGAGTTAGGAGAAATATTGTTTAACTGCTTCCATTTCCCTAATTTGCTTTTAAAATATGAAATTTATATTGATACGTGAATATTTGCAAATTTTTCTGTAAATGACTGAATTTTGTGACAGTTCTACTTTTCTTGCTTGACTCTATCCACCCATTTAGTACTTGATATGGGAAAGGTTCAGATTTGATATATTTTTATATAGTCTTAATGGTATTATTGGGGGTGTGAATTAATTTTGAGGGATTTTTGGGTAAAAATAAAGCTTTAATGCAAAAAAAATGGTTACAAATCAACTCATTTTTTGGTATCCTCATAAGAATGGAGCAATGTCTGGTGAGTATGGTGGATGAAGTAGGACATCCCATCCAAGTGCTTCTAGCGTTTCCTTGACGGCTTTTGCTACATGTGACCTAGCGTTGTCATGTTAAGAAATAACTGTGTCGTGTCTTTTGGCATATTGCGGTCGTTTTTCCTTCAAGCCTAGGATCAATTGTATTAATTGTTGTCGGTAACGTTCCCCAGGAATAGTTTCGTTGGGTTGGAGTAGTTCTTAATACACTACACCCAGCTGATCCCACCAGATCCACAGCATAGGCTTGGAGCTATGATTTTTTGGCTTTGGCGAGGATATTGATGATTTACCGGGATTCACCTATGATTTTTGAGTTTTGGTTTAACGTAGCATATCCATTTTTCATCACCAGTTACAATACGATGCAAAAAACCTTCCGATTAAGCTGTCGAAGAAGTTCAAAGTCCCTTGGTTTAAATTCGTACGGCACCCAATTTTCTTGCTTTTGAATCATGCTCAGTACATGTAAGCGCTTGGAAATGGTTCTGTAATCAACTCCTAATGATTTTGCAAGTTCTTTTTCCATTTGACAGAGTCTTCATCGAGTAATGCCTCCATTTCTTCATCTATAAACTTTCCGATAGCTATCGATGACTTTCAGCAGCGCCTTTCCTCGAATTAAACGAGGAAAGTACCGCTTCCCGCAAATGGTATTTTGTTGGCACGTAATTCGACATATTCAATGCTTAAAAATAATATGTTGTTTACACTTCGGCAATATAACATATACTAAAAATTAAATTCTAATGATAGTGCTTCGCCCTCTCTTAGAACTCCCTCAAAAAATTCACACTTCTTATATTATAGGAATTATTCCGTGCTTTTAATTGCGAAAATGCACAAAGTTTAAGCATAATTATTTATAGGACAAAAATTTAAGCGTAAGGGATCGAAGGGAGGGTTAGTGGAGGTTACGTCGAATGCATCAGGTTATAGACCTTTGAAGGTTATTGAAGTCGAGGATTCCGAAAAACATATTATTTCGTTATCATTCTCAACCCGAGAAATAATATATCGAGGGAATAGGGATGTAATTAATAGAGTGACGTCAGAAAAAGTGTACTTGAGTGCCGGTATATACAGGCGCAGAAAATATAGCTACGGCTACAGAAAGACAAAGACATGGAACAAAACGTCGTCGCAAAATGAAGCTGACTGGCTACCACCTGATCGCCAAAATGTACGTATCTCGTTGAGTTTTTCAGAGATGCCGGGCATATTTTCTCTATCTGTCTGTCCGTCTATCTGTGTCCGTCTGTCACACCCGATTTTCTCAGAAACTATTTGACATAGATAGTTGTGTGGCCCAAATATAGGAATTGATCGCCCAATCAGAGGCGTGTAATTTTGAAAGCTAAATTTTGACTTAAGGGGTTAGTTTTGGGAGGTGAAACCGGAAGTGAAAAAAAAAAATTACCAGGTCATCGAGTGGGGTGTCAAATGAAAGCTTGTGAAAACACGAGTACAAAAATATATATGATGTAATAATTGCGCACACTCTTGTTTGTATTATTTTAAAAAAAAAATGGCCAGAATCCCCTGCCCCCCACCCTAACTCGGAAAGTACTGATAAAAAATTTTTGTAAAAATTCTGGAATATTCTTCAAATAGCGACGATGCAGAGAAAATTATCACGAGTGCATTTCGTTTGATAATTTATCATATATATATATATATATATATATATATATATATATATATATATATATATATATATGTATGTATATATATATATATATATATATATATATATATATATATATATATATATACATATATATACATATATATATATATATATATATATATATATATATATATATATATATATATATATATATATAAATATATATATATATATATATATATATATATATATATATATATATATATATATGGGGAGTGAAATCCAAAGTAAAAAAAAATTACCAGGTCATTAAGTGGGGTATCAAATGAAAACTGATGAAAATACGAGATCAAAAATGCATATGATGTAATACTTGGGCACATTATTCTTTTTTTTTGTAATTATGGTTAGATAACATCAGATGTAAACCAGATTTCATCTGCGCTAATTGCATCGATATGTGATATTAAAAGCAATTGTGTAGTCATCGAGTTCTTAATCGATATTAGCATTTCACGCATCTAAAATATATCTGTAAGTTCTGAAAAAATAAAATAGAGATATGTAAAGAACAAGAGACCGCAAAGTGATAACGAAGACAATGACATCTTTATTAGACACGTCCATATAGTCATTGAAATTAAAGACGTTGCATATTAAAACAAAAACTTCCATTTAGTTTACGAGGCAAATATTGGCAAACCTAAACGTTTCCTCTATTTGTGCGCTATTTATTGTACTTTATTTGTTTCTATTTCAAATGTTGAGCTGGCCTGTGTCCGAGGAGTTTTTGCAGCTAATTACAACTGCCAGGCAAGTTTTGTTGTAATACAGGCGCCACACAAATTCAGTTGAAAGAGGGACCTTTTAACCTTCATTGAATTAGCGATATATATATATATATATATATATATATATATATATATATATATATATAAGTATATATATATATATACATATATATATATATATATATATATATATATATATATATATATATATATATATATATATATATACATATATATACATACATATATTGTATGTGTATATGTAGCATTCATTTTTTCTTAGATTTTAAGATCATGTTACGACACTGTTTTTCTTCCTATAATTTATATTTTATTACATTTTTATATTTATTGCAGTGTAGCTTAAAGCAGTGTAACTTAAAGCAGTGTTTTAAATTTTTGAGTAGTTTAATTTAAACCGGCAGTATGTAACGCGTGTTGCCGACTTGACTTATTTAGTTCGCGTCGAGATTTGCATGTGAGGAAGTGACCCAAGGAGAAGGGACAAAGATATTCAAGGAGCCATTTTGAATTTTTAAGGAGCTTTTTCCACCATGAAGCAGTAACTGCTTTGTTTCGCCAGTAGGCCGTAATGACTTTTTTCTCCAGTACGCTAGAGTGTTTTTTTTTTCTCAGTGATGCAGTAGTGCAGTAACGATTTCTAGCTCTCAAGTTTAAGACCTTTTTCCTTTCTTGAAATATCCTGTTCATCCTCAGGCATTTCGGGTCAAAAAGTGTTTAGCAACCCAAATGAAACTAGGATGGTAATGGCTGAGACAATATTTTTATGAGAATCTAACCAGGAGAGGCCAAGTAACTTATGGAACACAACACGAGGAGAAGCCAATCAGTAAGTCATAAGCACACCAGTCTAAATATCTCACTTCCTGTCTACAAGTGCGTTTCCAACGACTACTCCGCAGGTGTAATTCGCGGAGTTAATTTGATAAACTTTTAACATCGTGTTTTATCAAACCTTTTATTAAAAACTTAATAATCCTAATTTAAAGACTACACACACACACAAAGTGTACACTCTTCTAGCTTAACGGGTTTTTATTTAGTTGAACTAATTTTAAGAGTGTAATAAAGTTATGAATTTTTATTTTGTTAATATATATACCCTTCTATATTTAAATTTAGCGTTTCATTTAACCACCCGCTTTATCTTTCAGGACGCAACGGTTGTACTCAATTCAATTTTATTTCATCAACTAATCACCTCTTCAGTATTTTTTCATTTTTAGAGCTGAACTTAGAACCTTTTTTATTCTAAAATGAATGGTACCCAAATACAGTACAACCAAATTTTAAAGAACTATTTTTAAAAGGCGTACAAATATTACCTCGATCTCCATGTACTCTACAAGTAAAAAAACGAGCTAGCTCATATCTAGTTTTTGCTCTATCAGTATTAATTTCCACCCAATCCATTCTCAAAAATTAAGATATACTTAAGGGGCAAATAACGACTTCTATTTAATAAATAAAATATTTATTAAAAATAAAGAAAGCGTGAGGCTATAAAACGGCCCCGCTTCTAAAGAGGATATCATATATATATATATATATATATATATATATATATATATATATATATATATATATATATATATATATATATATATATAAGACTGAAGGACAGTAAAAGAGCTACTGGTAACAAACAAACTTAACTATAACACTGGGATTCCTCTTTTTTAGGTTGAAAGTGCAAATAAAAGTTGGTGTTGCATTATTTCATCGATTGAATTTTATTTTAAATTCTCAAGCTTTCGTCTGTGTTTACAAACTTCTTCAGGAGATCTGTAAGAGAGAAATCGCCGATAGTGAACATTAAATTATCTAGATTCTATCAGTTTTGAACTTCGTTACTGTTATAAAAGTCTTTTTATACTTACAAAATGTATCAGTGATTGCTCTCCAAGAACATCGGTAAAAAACATAAAGCTCCAACATGGTAGCACATTAAGACTATTTTACATATTAAAATTTTTTAAAATTAGCAAGATGATCCAAGATTTATTTTTTATAAAGACAAATTTTTAAGCGTGCCATCATAGATATCTAATTTGACAGAAGTCGTTTTTTTTAAAACTTGAAATTTTTTAAGATTATGGACAGTTCACAACGTCTCAGAATTGTACAAACCAATCTTACTAAATGACAGATAGAAGTACTAAAACGGTGGACAATTGGTACCATACCTACATCAGTCTACCCAAATTTCATCTTTTTTTATTTTTTAAAAAACGTTAGACGTTATATCCCTGTTCACGAACATTCCTCTAGACCTCATTTTATCTATTTTGGATGAACATTTTTCAATGATTGAAGACAATTGCACTTTAACTAAAGAAAAATTTCTAGAAATAATTAAATACCTTTATAATAATACTTATTTTTCTTTTAATGGTGAGTTCTATAAACAAAAAATGGGTGTGTCCCAACGGGAGGCTCTTGCTCACCTATAATCGCAGATATTGTGATGAATAAGTTACTTTACTATGTCATTGAAAAGTTGGATTTCCAATTCCCTATTTTATACCAATATGTGGATGACTTACTTATTGCACTCCCACGTGATAGGGTTGAGTATACATTGGGCGTTTTCAATAGTTTTAGAGGGAAACTACAGTTCCCTATAAAAGAGGAGGCTGATCGGTCGGTTCCTTTTCTGGATACCAGGGTGGTTAGGGCTGATAATAATGAGATACAATTAGATTGGTATAGGAAAAAATCTGCCTCAGGTAAATACATACCATTTCATTCGTATCACCCTGCTAAACAGAAGATGAACACTGTTAGGGCTTTACTTAATAGAATTGAAAAAAATCTGTGATCCAAATTTCAAGGAAAAAAGTAAAAAAACACTTGAAACTTTACTGCTGAATAATGGCTATCCAATTGCTCTTCTAAGAAAGATCTTTCAAAGTGGGACACAGGTCAGAACTATCACAAATGTTAACTGGAACCATAATAATGAAATAAAATCACAGTCAATCACATCTCTTTTCAAAGGCACAAATATTAAGATTGCGAATTATAATGTCAAAAAAATCAACGTTTTCTATTCCACTAAAAAAGATAAAACTGATAATTTTCAAATGTCTAATATAGTATATGGCATCAAGTGTAGTTGTGGATCTGTGTATGTGGGACAGACCTCACAAAAACTCTCAAAAAGAGCAGTACTACATAAAAGTGACTGTGCAAAAAAAAAAACCAAATGCTACAAGCCTTAGTATGCACGTCAACAACCTCGATCACAAGGTGAACTACAACGAAAGTTTTATCCTAGCTACTGAAAATAACCTATTCAAACGCAGCTTTCTAGTAATGTGTTACATACATTGCTATGAGTACAGTCTGAACCACAGAAAGGATATTCAGGGTTTAAGTTCTATATATACATATCTACTTACACAGAATTTAACAAAATATATTAAAGTCAATGAAGCCTTCAAAAAACGTAATTAAAAATTTCCCTCTAACAAATTCAATATTTTGACTATAATAGTTGAGTCTATGAACCTGATGTTATTTAATTCATATGTAACTTTTCCCTTGTAATTTTGATTTTTGTGTTCTGTGTCTTATTTAGTATTTAAATCTAATGTATTCATTAAATGATGTAAGGATAATTTTTTAAAAAAATAAAAAAAGATGAAATTTGGGTAGACTGACGTAGGTATGGTACCAATTGTCCACCGTTTTAGTACTTCTATCTGTCATTTAGTAAGATTGGTTTGTACAATTCTGATACGTTGTGAACTGTCTATAACCTTAAAAAATTTAAAAAAAACGACTTCTGTCAAATTAGATATCTATGATGGCACGCTTAAAAATTTGTCTTTATAAAAATTAAACCTTGGATCATCTTGCTAATTTTAAAAAAATTTAATATGTAAAATAGTGCCCTTTCATTGTCTTAATGTGCTACAATGTTGGAGCTTTGTTTTTTGCCGATGTTCTTGGAGAGCAATCACTGATACATTTTGTAAGTATAAAAAGACTTTTATAACAGTAACGAAGCTCAAAACTGATAGAATCTAGATAATTTAATCCTCACTATCGGTGATTTCTCTCTTACAGATCTCCTGAAGAAGTTTGTAAACACAGACGAAAGCTTGAGAATTTAAAATAAAATTCAGTCGATCAAATAATGCAACACCAACTTTTATTTGCACTCTCAACCTAAAAAAGAGCAATCCCAGTGTTATAGTTATGTTTGGTTATATATATATATATATATATATATATATATATATATATATATATATATATATTTTTTTTTTTTTTTATGGGTCTAGCACACGTGCTGCAGGGAAGTCCCTAAAGCGCTCCAGGAGCGGCACGAGTGCGGAAAAAGCGATTCACGTTGTTCTTGAATCGCTGTAAATTGTACTCGGTGGGAAACACAGCGCTGGGCAAATTATTCCAAAGGGATGACGTTCTCCATATAAAAGATTGCTTGAAAAGCGTTGTACGCGGAGTAACAAGCTGAACTTCATACGGATGCGAAGCACCAGCGCGACGTGTATTTCTAACATGCACCGCTTTGGGAGGAATTAAGCGAGCTACATCCTTCGAACACTTTCCATGAAAATACTTGTAGAACAGACTCAAGTCGCCAACCGTTCTTCGATGTTCCAGCGAATCAAGGCCGCCGGTCAATTCCGGGTCCCCAATCAGACGGACCGCTCTTCTCTGAACAGAATTCAACAAATGCAGTGTATGTCTGGGAGCGGAGCCCCAAACGTGGGAGCAGTATTCCATAGTTGGTCGAATTTGGGCTTTGTAAAGAATTAACAGTTGTTGTGGGGTGTAAAGCTTTCTGGTTCTAAATAATATTCCCAACTTTTGAGAAGCTCTCCTTGCTATGCCTGCAACATGTTCATGCCAAGACATATTTGCTCCCAAACTAACGCCCAACAAATTGAGCGACGATTCTAGGGGAATGGAGTGCCCCGACATAACTATGTCGGGTTCAGCAACGTTAACTTTTTTAGAAAAAACTGCCGCTTGGGTTTTTGTAGCGTTAAATTCCACTTGGTTACTGTCACCCCAAGATAGAATTTCTTCCAGGTCTTTGTTAAGTTAAACGATCTCCTGCTGTCTGCAGATATTCGCCTGAGCAGGCGATGTCCGAGCGGTCAAGGTGAATGAAGAGACAAGCGTACTGTCATCTGCAAAGCTATAGATTGGATTCCCGGTCTTTTCCAGCAGATCGTTAATGTAAATGAGAAAGAGAGTAGGAGACAGTATGGAGCCCTGGGGCACACCAGCGTTGATAGTGAGGGTGTTAGAAAGAAATCCGTCGACTGCCACTCGTAAAGAACGCTCTCTGAGGAAACATGAGAGCCACAAACAGAACCTTTCAGACAAACCATAAGAGCGTAACTTAGCCAACAGTCCATCGGGCCAAACACGGTCGAATGCCTTGGATATGTCAAGAGCAACCGCTCGAGATTCTCCAAAGTGTTCAATTGCGTTGTTCCAAACATGTGTTACATAAGTCAAAAGATCTCCTGTTGATCTATGTTTACGAAAACCATATTGGTGATATTTTAGAAGATGCTCATTGATAACCTTTTCCATGACTTTCGATATTATTGAAAGCAGTGCAACTGGTCGGTAGTTATTTGGCAAGGTCTTCTTACCTTTTTTAGGTATCGGCTGAACCGTGGCACATTTCCAGCAGGACGGAAATATTCCCTTTCTGTAGGATAGGTTAAAAAGTCTAGAGAAAACTGGTGTTAGTTCTCTTGCACAGTTTTTGAGAACTATGGCAGGTATTCCGTCAGCGCCAGAAGCCTTCTTGGTGTCTAGCTTCATTAAAATACGCTTTATGATGCGCTGTCTGAAGACAACATCGGGCATCCTTGACTGCAATATGGGAATAGCAGGTGGTGTTTTTTTTCCTTGGAAATCGACAGTAGAATGTGAAGCAAAGAGTTCAGCCAACAAGTTCGCTCTCTCAACAGATGTGGTTGCAATGGAATTATCTGGCCGTGTGAGTGGTGGTATGGTGGATTTGGTAAAATTTTGACTAACTGCCTTAGCGACTGCCCAAAAGGACCTGGAATTGTTGGGACAAGCGAGAAGTTTGTTTCTAATTCGTTGATTGTGTGCCTCCTTGGTTTCGTCGATAATTCCCTTGCTTCTGTTCCGGACATGAACAAAGATGTTACGATTTACGGTGTTAGGATTTTCACGCCATTGTCGGTAGGCAATATGTTTAGAAGCAACAGCTTCTTTGCATTTTCGATCGAACCAAGGCTTGCCGTTGGAGGAGCATTTCTTCGAAAAAGGGATGTAAGCTTCCATACCAGCCAAAATAACATCGGAGACCTCCCTGGCGCAGTCAGATGGGTTATCGGTTCGAAAACAAACGTCCATCCAAGGGAAAGTTCGAAAGTATTCCATGAGATCTTCCCATTTAGCAGATTTGTAGTGCCAAATCTTGCGCGGCCTAGGCACCTCCCTGTCACTGATTGGCAGGATACTCGATGTCGAAATCAGTTTATGGTCGGAAGAACCTAACGGCGGATTTACGGTGACCGTGTAAATCTCCAGATTGGTGGTTAAAAACAGATCAAGAAGACTGGCGAACTCTCCGTCTCGATCAGGGATCCGTGCTGGTTCGTCAATAAGCTGAGTTAAGCCATAACTGATTGAGAATGATTCAGCTTCACGACCTTGTTCGTCGGTAGTATTTGAATATTTAAGCCAGTTGATATTGTGGACATTAAAGTCGTCCAGGATGGCAATTTCGGCACTTGGATAGTTACTTTGTAAATGATCGATGGTGTCTGCAAGAGAAGCGAAAAGTGTTCGAAAATTGGTATCACTTGATGGTCGATACAGGATACAGATGAACCTTGTGGTTTGTTGAGTCGTTATTTTTAACCACATAACATCAAAGTTTGGGGGCTCCAGAGCTTCTTCTCGTTGACAAGAGAGGTCGCTTCTGACAAAAAGACAGATTCCAAAGTTACGCCTAAATCGGAAATAGAAGTCGTACCCAGGGTAAAGATAGTTGACCGTGCTGGTCGATGGACTGACCTTGGTTTCACATAGAGCGAGTACATGAGGTTTATTTGATTGCAGGTGTTGATGCACTGAATTTATGTTCGAGTTTATACCTCGTATGTTGCAAAAATCTATCTTAAAATTATGATGTCTGCAAGTCGACGCCTCCGAAACAGCCCCCACCCGGAGATCCGAACGGGGGGTCATTCTACCTCCGGAACTTCTTGCATCCAGGCGCCTCATCATGCTCTTTGGTCCCACAGTATTTAATGTGGAATTTTCCTGTTCTGTCACATGTTTATCTTTGCTTTCTTTGGCTTTGATCCAGGGGGTGTTATTATTGGGTAGTTTGGGTTCTGACCAGATACTTTTCCAATGATCTGTGAGTTCTTGTTTGTTTGGTGGTTCGGTCACTGCTGTCTGTTTGCTGTGCATAGTTTTCCCGGTAGAACTGTGTTTGGCTTCTTCGAAAGAGGTTGTTGGTATCTTTCCTCTCGTTTGGTTCTTTGTATCTACGGAGTCTTGCAGCACATACGGATAATTTTTGTTTCAGAGTATCCAGGATTTCTGGCAGTGTTCTGATGGGAGACCCGGACTTGATCTTGTTTATACTCTGTGTGACTCGTTTGGACACGTTCCCGTTGATAAACTGGGTAAGGTGTCCTAGATATCTCCTGAATATATATATATATATATATATATATATATATATATATATATATATATATATATATATATATATATATACGACAGCGAATTGATAAGTCTGATAAATTTCTATCAAATGGCGGGAAATTTTGCTAAATGTCATGACTGTTGGTAAACGTCACCCTTGTAACCGTACAATTTCAATCAGATGCATGTTTGATGGCAGCTATCATAAGTGATCGGTGTTACACGTTTTGTAGATATGGATATATATATATATATATATATATATATATATATATATATATATATATATATCCATATCTACAAAACGTGTAACACCGAACAAGTATGGGTCAAAATTCATATTTTTTTTCCATATTTTCGATGAAGTTGACTAAACCAGATATATGCCGATTCGATCGATGCCCTTTTGTATATTTTACATCATCATTGTCCTGTCACTGTAGAACTTCTGGAATCTTAGGGCGAATAAAAACTACTGATTAGATCTAAGTGATTTTCACAGGCCTCTTTTGAAGTTAAGTTAAAAAAGTGAGTAAACGATGGAAATAAAGACAATATTTGACGATACAAGATCTGGGCTGTATCAGAATCAATCATTTGACCAGGTGGTAGCACACCACCATACACCACACAGGTATACAAAAAAAAATCTTTTAATTGAGATACGTGTTTTCTTAAGTATTTGTTTATGCTGAATAAAAAAAAAACATAAAAAAGATATCTGCCGTGAGGTTTTTTCAGAAAACACACACACAAAGTTGCCAGAAAACTATTAAATTGTGAAAAATACATTTTAATAAATAATGTAAAATGTTTAGTGTTCATGTTTAACAAAAAATAAGCATAAACCACTTTTAACTAAGCTACATAGCAAAATGCTGTTTAAAATAAATATGTGCAACCGCTAAATTAAAAAATTGTTTTCAATTTTTATTAATATTGAAAAAAACTGTTAATTTCATTGTTATTTGACGTTCTTAATCCTAACTTGACATCAAAAAGCAAAGTTTTAATGCTCAGTTTCAACAAAAAAAACTCGCTTTTAACACTTACCAGGGTGCTATGTGATTGGTTAAATACTTTTTTAAGTAAATAAATGCAATGAAATAATAGTTTTGTTTAATATTAATAAAAATTAAGAACATTTTTTAATTTAGCGGTTGCATATATTTATTTTAAACAGCATTTTGCTACGTAGCTTAGTTAAAGGTGGTGTATGCGCGTTTTTTGTAAAACATGAAGACTAAAACCTAATATTTTATGATAAATGTAGATTCAGAGTATTTAAAGATGTCCGAAATAATAGTTCTACTCCATAATTTTAATGATTACACTGTTTTACATCATATATTAAGATGTATTTTTTTCAATTTAATGTTTCTCTGGCAATTTTAATTGTGTTTTCTAAAAAAAATCTCAAGGTAGATGTCTTTTTTTATGATTTCTTTGGATTCAGCATAAAAAGATACTTAAGAAAACATGTATCTCACTTAACAGACAAAGAATTTTTTTATGTCATTTTCTTTCAGTCGCACTAAATACTGGCATCACCTTCCTTGGTGTTATTCTTGGCTGTGCCTCCTGTTGGACAAACTATTATAGCACATGATCCATCTACATCGTTCTCTAATCAGTATAATGCTGTTTGGTGGTAGACGTTTAGTTTCCTAGTGATGCCATTACTGCTTATGTGCCGATCTTGCTCCATTTTTTCCATGTTCATATTCATACTCAAAATCTTTTTATTATTCCAAATTAGTTTTACATGTTTTATCTTACACTTGTCTTAGATATAGGATATACAGTGAGTTATGGGGCACATTTATATTCTATGCGGACACCTTTCGGTGCTACTCGATATTGGGAGTGTGGTATTTGACATTCTTTTATTATATTTTGCTGGATTAACTAAAACAAATTTTGTACTTTAGTTTGTTGATTTTTTGTGTTTTTTATTTTTAACTATGCTGGAAAAAATTGCACCCTATAAAAAACCAGCTCTATACTTTTTCTAAGTTTTCATCGAGTGTTTAAGTGATTGGCCGCCCAGAGGGAGGTGCATCTTTGACATTGAAATTTTATGTGAGTGAACCATCTTCTGACTGTTGCTTTTGATTAAGTATCATGAAGGTAACCAGCATAAATTTCTCCACGAGTATGAACAACATCTTTCTCTCTATTTTTAATTTTCAAAATACTGTAACTCTGAATTGCATCAATAAATATAACCACTTTAATTTAATTTGTTCTCTGAAATATTACCTTTTAAATTCTTGTTAGTATATCCAGATTCCTCTAGTATATACCAGGTGTACAAGTATGAAATGCGGATTTTTTTTTCTAAAAAAACATGTTAAATTCGGAAAAATGATAAAAAGTGCTTTATTCAAAGTATGCTCCATCGCTTGTAATATATTTTTCCCATCTTTCGGGCAATTTGTGAATACCACGCCAGTAAATATCTTCCCCTTTTGCTGCGAACCATTCATCGAGCCATTTTTTCACATCTTCGTACGAACCAAAGCGCTGCTCAGCAAGTGCATGACCCATCGATGCAAACAATCGGAAGGAGCCAAGACTGGTGAGTAAGCCGCATGGGGTAGAACTTCCCAGCTGAGTGCTTCCAACGTGTCGCGAACTGGTTTTGCCGTATGCGATGGAGCATTGTCATGAAGAAAAATGACTTTGTGTTGCCTCTTTAGGTATTCTGACCTTTTTTCAAGCAGCGAACGGTTCAAATCGGTCAATTGTTGTTAGTAACGTTTAGTATTAACCGTTTCCCCAGGTTTTAACAACTCATAATAGACCACGCCCCCTCTGGTCCCACCAAACACAGAGCATCGTCTTTCTGCGGTCGATGTGGATGGTGCGCCTGGGTCTACCCATGATTTATTGCACTTGGGATTCTCAAAATAAATCCACTTTTCATCCCCTGTAACTATACGATGCAAAAACGACTTTCTTTTGTACCGAGCGAGCAAAATGTCACACGTGTTTTTGCGCTTTTCCATCTGTCTGTCGTTCAACTCATGTGGTACACATCTACCGGCTTCTGAATCTTTCCCATCTCTCGTAGCCGATTGGAAACAGCTTGTTGACTAACGCCCAATTGCTTGGCGAGTTGTTTTTGTGTTTGCAAATCATCTTCGTCCAACAATGCTTGCAATTCCACATCTTCGTATTTTTTTGGCGGTTTTCCACGTTCCTTGTCTGCAACATCGAAGTCACCAGTTTTGAAACCCCGAAACCATCGTTCACACGTATCTTGCGATGGAGCATGTTCACCATAAGCTTCTTTGTTCGGTATAAATTTCGACATCTTCTTCTTCTGGTAGCTCTATAATCTTAGGTGAGTTTCGGTTACTTGTACGACTTCTATCCCTGGTGATCCGTCATAACATTAAGATTGAATTCCTCTCCTATCGTGTAGAAATCTTTTACAATATTATCTCATCTGCGCATTCTCGGTCTACCCAACGACCTTCTACCTATTGGAATTTCTTCTCATACCAATCTTATCAATCTATCCTTGTCTTTGGATGTGACCCGCCCACCATAATCAATTTACTTTAATCTCTTGGATAATATCGGGGCTATTGTATAGATCTTTTATCTCTTGGTTCGTTGTGATTCAAAACCCTTCTGCATCCTCATCCTGTGGTGGCCAGTATATTTTCCTGAAAATCATTTACTCAAATTGTCTCAGCCTTTCCATATTGGCTACTGTCAGAGTACACGTTTCGCTGCTATATGCAAGGCCTGGTCTAATGATGTTTTTGTAAATTCGTATCTTCGATGCCCTTGATAATTGTTTTGACCTTAACAGCTTCTGTATTGTAAACATACATCTACTCACCTTTTGAATACGCCTTTTTATCTCTTCATTGGCATTATTGTTCCTCCTAGATAGGTAAAGCTCTGTATTTGTTCGAAATTGTACTCGTCCATGCTGACATTCTGCCCTACTCTCTCTCTCTCTCTCTCTGTGCGTGCCTGCCGATTCACTAGCATATACTTAGTTTTATCTTCCTTTACCCTCAATTCTATCTTACTAGATTCTCTCTCTAGTTGATTTAGGACTATCAGTAGTAAATAGCTCCATCCTCAGTTCAACCTCTCTTACGGCCTTACCCAGAGCGACATTAAAAAGGATAGGGGGCAAACCATCTCCCTGGCATAGTCCGTTCTTAATCTCAAAAGCTTCGGAAAGAGCGGTATTCATCGTAACTCTGCTCCTCGTTCCCTCCATACAAGCAGCGACTAGATTAATTAACTTTCGCGGTCGATGAGGCCATTGTGAAGGTCCTGGTTAAATTCCCAGCATTTTTTCAGTAGTTGTCTTACTATAAATATTTGGTCGATAGTCGAGCGATTTTTCCGAAAACCACCCTGGTATGCACCTATTGAGTCCTCAATAAGTGGTATTAATCTGTTTAGGAGTACGTTCGCCAGAATCTTGTAGGCTGTATTAATTAGTGAGACACCTCTGTAATTTTTACAAACTGTGCGGTTTCCCTTCTTGTAAAACGGTATGATAACACTCCCTCTCTCTCTCTCCATTCACTCGGACTCTCCTCCTGTTGCAATACCAATAAGATTAACTCATGCAACATTTGATGTAAAAACTCCTTAGTATTTGAAAAACTCAGATGGTATGTTATCTGCATCAAGAGTCTTATTATTCTTAAGACACCCTGTAGCCTTTACCACTTCAACTATAGGGTCTTTCATCAAAACATCAGCCGTACAAAAAACTAGCTTTGCTCCTTTGCTGTGAGGTTTAATAGTTTTTCGAAACAGTTTCTCCACGTGGCTGTTGTCTCTTCTTGTATAATTTCCAATGACTCATCATCCCTTTTCAGCGGGACCTCAGTCTTAGTTTGAAATTCTATGTTAATTCTCTCCACCTATATGTATATATATATATATATATATATATATATATATATATATATATATATATATATATATATATATATATATATATGTATATATATATATTTAGAAAGTTTTTGAATAAGACTTTCCAAATATAAAAATTGCGAAATATAACAGCATAAATGAGGATTCTGAACTGTTTTCAAAAATAAAGGATAGAACGCGTATTTTGTACAAAAACTGCGAAGTTTATAGATTATCTTATTTTCATTGCTAATATTATACAGATACCTCAGTGGTTAAGACAGAATCTTACCCAGCACAGGAGTGACTGCCGATTGGGAAAGAATTCATGTGCCTTAGTGCAACATTATTTGATAACAGGTTATACTTTTGACTGTAACAACGTTAAAATTTTAGCTCATTACAACTATAAAGGAAGACTCAATCAACTATAAATCAGACACTAATCAACTTAATAATATCTACAGCGACATAATCAATGCTTATTTAATAATTAATAAATAATAATTTAATAAAATTTTGCCTCCACTTGGTATAAAATAAGTAAAAAAGTCTTTTTCTTTTGCTGTTTTTTCTGTTTATTTGGAATTCACGTCAATACATATGCACAGAGGCTGTTTACTCTCTGTTTGTGTAGGAAAATCGAGATGTTGAGTTTTGATTTCGAAGACTAACTCACATTTTCGTACATTGTTTTATTTATTTATCTATTGCTTTTTATTTCAACATTTTAATACCTAGACTAAAAATAACATGGTTTTTGATATATCTAATCCGTATATTAATATTGTAGTTACTCCTAAAAAAGTTTTCACACGATAACGAAATATTATGTATTAAAGAAGATAGAAGTTTTATTTACAGTCCCGACCGATTCCCGATAATCAAACACGTATGTATATATATATATATATATATATATATATATATATATATATATATATATATATATATGTATATGTATATATATATATATATATATATATATATATATATATATATATATGTATATATGAATATATCTATAATATATATAAAATGCAACGTCTCTCTGTCTGTCTGTCTGTTAGTGCGCTTATCACTGGAGAACCACTTATCCGATTTACGTACTTTTTTTTTAAAACATACATATGTTTTCTGGCCAGGTTATAGGCTATATTTTATTGCAATAGGTAGCATAAGGAATGAGCAGTGACGATAATAGTGAATGAAGTCGGAAAAAAGTTTGTAGCTAGCGCGTTCTCTTGCAATACACAGCTTAAACCATTAAATATGGAACAATATTATGTAGCAGAGAATATCTATATTCTATAATATATATAAAATGCAATGTCGCTCTGTCTGTCTGTCTGTCTGTCCATTAGTGCTTTTATCTCGCGAGAACCACTTATCCGATTTACATGTCTTTTTTTAAATTCATACATATATTCTTTGGCCAGGTTATATAATAATAATAACCTATGTCTATAATATATATAAAATGCAACGTCTCTCTGTCTGTCTGTCTGTCTGTTAGTGCGCTTATCACTGGAGAACCACTTATCCGATTTACGTGCTTTTTTTTAAAAACATACATATGTTCTCTGGCCAGGTTATAAGCTATATTGTATAACGTTAGGTAATATGAGGAATAAGCAGTGACGATAATAGTGAATCAAATCGGAAAAAAGTTTGCCGCTAGCGCGTTTTCTTGCAATACACTGCCTAAACCACTAAATATGGAACAATATCATGTAGCAAAGGATATCTGTAATATATATAAAATGCAACGTCTCTCTGTCTGTTTGTCCGATTTTGCACTTATCACTGGAGAACCACTTATTCGATTTACGGGCTTTTTTTATAAACATGCTAAACCATTAAATATGGAACGATATGATGTAGCAAAGAATATGTATAATACATATAAAATGCAACGTCTCTCTGTCTGTCTGCCTATCCGTTAGTGCTCTTATCACTGGAGAACCATTTATCCGATTTACGTGCTTTTTTTTAAAATATACAGATGTTCTCTGTCCAGGTTATAGGATATATTTTATTGTGTTAGGTAACATCAGGAATAAGCAGTGACGATAATGGTGAATCAAGTCGGAAAAAAAAGGTTACCGTTAGCGCGTTCTCTTGCAATACATTGCCTAAACCATTAAATATGGAACAATATCATGCTGCAAAGAATATAATATATATAAAATGCAACGTCTCTCTGTCTGTCTGTCCGTTAGTGCGCTTATCACCTGAGAACCACTTATTCGATTTACTTATTTTCATAAATTTATACATATGCTCTATATAATTCAATATAAGCCTAGATAATGGGAGATAAGGTGAGATAATGGGATATAAGTATAAATAATGGGAGATAAGGAGAAGTAATGGGAGATAAGAAGAGATAAGTCTAGATAATGGAAATTATGGTGAGTTACTGGGAGATAAGAAGAAATAATGAGAGATAAGGAAAAATATTACGAGATAAGTCTAGATAAGTCTAGATAATGGGAGATTAGGAGAAATAATGGGAGATAAGGGGAAATAATGGCCGATATTTTATTACGTTAGGTAATATAAGGAATAAGCAGTGCCGATAATAGTGAATTAAGTCCACGCGAACGGAGCCGCGGGCACTGCTAGTATAAATATATAATTTAAGTAATATCTAAATCCTAACTTACATTATCTTCTCCAAAACAATCTATTGTCAACTCTCTAGTATTTTCAGCTTTATCAATATGTGTGGATTATTCTATGTCATCAAAAACAGATAAACTGGCCAATGGTCTAAAAGCTAAAGGACATTGCAATGACGACGATATTAGACGCTCGTTTAACGCTTTAAAAGCTTAACCATACATACACGATACTATACAAATTCATTAAATTTAACATTCGCAGACTCTTCAACACCTGTAAGAAAATTGGACATTTCTTGAGACCACGAAAAAACACAGCTCCTTTACAAACAGCAAGTTCCCATAAAATTCCTTTTTCGGTGCGGTACAGTATATGCGGGAACGATTGAAACATCAATATCAACTAGAATTAAGAAACATGAAAGTTGTATAATATAAATAATAATAAATAGAAACAAATTGTACAATCACTTGTAGCTGAACATCAACACTCCACAGGACGTACCATTAATATAAGAGAAACCAAAATTATTGGTTCAGTTTCCAATTTCTATAAAAAAATTCTTACAAACACCCTAACAACATTAATAGATATTCGGGTCATTGTTTGCATCAGATGTAGAGAGAGAACACTGGTCAGGTATAGATATTTGGCTTATTCAATGTTCTAATCTCAAAGAGTAAAGATTCCTAAAGATGATTTATGCAATCGTAAGCCACACGTCGGAGTATCACTCCCATTTGACATGGATCGATATCAGCAACTACGATCTCACAATGTCGGCTCTCAAAGAAAGTCCCTGTTTAGGTGTCAATACCTTGAAAAGGGTAGAATTTTGCCTACATGTACAAAATTGTCTTGAATTTTGAATAACATTTAAGTATAGCGTAAAAAAAGCTCTAAATTTTCGTATTTACTTTTGCGTTGTACCTTTGGTTTTTAACTTAACCATATTTTCGTTCATTTTTAGGCCACTTGTATGCAAATAAAGTAAGCTTATGTATATATATATATATATATATATATATATATATATATATATATTTGTTTCTTTATCAAGACATAAACTGGTGAGACTACCTTTGAAAACATGTAAAACAGTATTTTAAACCAAGTCAAATCACAGGAAAATCAAAGATATTTATCCAAAATCACTACTTAAAATTAATACACAATAACTGGTAATATTTTAGTTAAAATTGTTGTGAAAATTTCCTGGACAGCCCGGGAAAATTTCGGAGGAAAACAGTCGGGGCTCATGCCGATGTTGAGCGACGAAACACTTTCTTTTTAAGTTGTGATTTTGAGTAAATATCTTTGATTGTCCTGTGATTTGGCTTGCTTTAAAACACTGTTTTACATGTTTCTTCCAAAAACTAGTCTCAACAATTTATGTCTTGATAAAGGAACAAATATATTTGTTTCAAAAGCTTGACAAATAAACAAATTAGGTTTTTAATTGGACTCTTTCGAGTGCATCACAACAATTTAGCTCCTCTATTTATATACCGAGTATCATAAGGTGATGAAACATTTCTATTTAAAAAAAAACGGTCAAGTGCAAGTTGAACTTGCACAATTAGTGTTCCGTACGTTCCGTACAAAAATTTTTGTTAGGGTGGTATAAAATGATCAGTGACTTCACAAAACACACCCCAAATGAGTTTTCAACAAAGTTTGTTTCCAATCTTTACTGAAAACTGGTGACCTTGAAATTTGTTTTTTTTTATATACCAAATAAATTATTAAAGGTAACGCACTCGTGATAATTTTCTGGATATTCCAGATTTTTTTCAAAATTTTTTGATCAGTACTTTTCGAGATAAGGTAGGGGACAGCGATTTTTTAAAAGTAATACGAAGAAAAGTGTGCGCAAGTATTACATTATATATATATTTTTTTTACTCGTGTTTTCACAAGCTTTCATTTGATACCACATTCGATGACCTAGTAAAAAAAATTTTTTTTCGCTTCCGATTTCACCCCTCAAAACGAAACCCTTAAGTCAAAATTTATGTAACGGTGGTATAAAATGATCAGTGACTTTACAAAACACATCCCAAATGAGTTTTCAACAAAGTTTGTTTCCAATCTTTACTGAAATCTGATGACCTTGAAATTTTTGTTTTTTTGTATACCATATAAATTATTAAAGGTAAGGCACTCGTGATAATTTTCGTTCAATCTACACTCCGTGGAGAATATTCCAGAATTTTTTCGAAATTTTTTGATAAGTACTTTTTGAGATAAGGCCCGGGACAGCGATTTTTCGCGAATTTTTAAAAATAATACAAAGAAAAGTGCGCGCAAGTATAATATTATATATATATTTTTTACTCGTGTTTTCACAAGCTTTCATTTGACACCACACTCGATGACCTAGTAAAAAATTTTTTTTTTCACTTCCGACTTCACCCCCCAAAACTAACCCCTTAAGTCAAAATTTAATTCTCAAAACTACATGGCTCTGATGAGGCCATCAGTTCCTATATTATTACCAAATTTCATCTTTCTATGTCAAATAGTTTCGGAGAAAATCGGGTGTGACAGACAGACACCGAAGTGATCTTATAAGTGTTCCGTACGGAACACTAAAAAATGGACTTCGGCCTAGAGAGAAACTGCACTAAAGGGAATTCATGGGGACTTCGCGCCAACATTGAAGATCATTACTGGATATATAAATTTAAACTTTATCATACGAACTCATGCTTCATGTTCAGGACGCCAGATTGAGGTTTCTTCTGAAGAAATGTAGATAAAATTGATGATATAGTGATGGAAGATCATTGTATTAAGCTTAGTAACATTGTTGAGATTGTAGGCATCTTAGATGAACGGCTACCTATATAAGATCCTACATGAAGTTTTAAAAATAAAAAAGCTGAGTGACAAATATGTGCTGCGTTTCTTGATTCCAGACCAAAAACGCATAAGGAAGAATATTTCAAAATCGTGTTGGGAAAAGTTGTATCGTAATCCAAGGGACTTCTGGAATCGCTTTGTGACTGTAGACGAGATGTGGATCCACCCCGGATGTTTCGTTATATTTTTGTTCGGTGCCGCTGTAGCGTGCGCCCTACCAAAAAATTTGATATCTAACCTGCTGTAATATTGCTAAACAATAATACGATAAGACGAACAATTTGTTGGTAATAATAATTTTTTTATGAATACATTTACAACTAATATCTATATCTTTTAAAAAGCTGACAAATTGGTAGTCTTCATTCTTCCTTAATATCTTCCAGTATAAATGTTCCAGATGTGATTAAAGATGGTTTAATGGTACTCCCTTCATATTCTATAAGTTCCTGTGAGCGAATCAACATAGTTTTGCTGGTGATTAACGGTTTTGATAGTCGAATCCTCGCCTGCCAAGATTCCTATATGCTGGCGACTCGTCTGAAAGAATAATAGATTAAAATGGAAACTCTCTTTCTATAATTGGCATTAATGTGTTTTCACCACTCCTTTCTACAATAAAATATAATACTTCTAGTTTGGTTTTCAAACTAAATACCCACGGTCCATTTATTCGTCTACCACAGTTTTGATTGTTTTGCACTGGTAATCTTCAGATTCAGGTTGTTGGTTGGTCACTTTGTAAGAGCCTTCCCCTGTTATATTTTCGGCGACCCGCGTATCGAGCTTCATCAATTTGTATAGACGCGTCGTTGCTGCAGTTTAATTGTCCTCTGCGATTGACAGATACAGTTGAGGGGCACACTCCGTGGCATATGTTATATCAATCACTTATGGTATGTGATGACCTTCCAGTCAGTTTTTCACATGGTGTACCCGGAATATCGTGCACAAACATAAACACCGATTCCAAAATATGACATAAGCTTAAATTACAAAGTAACTTGCTATTCAAATCCGTATGATGGAAGAATTCATTTCTGCTTTTAAACGCTTTTGTTGTTTGGCAGCCTTTTCTAGGATACGCTCCTCCACGATCGCATTTCCTTTTTCTTTACATTTCTACACCTATCACAGATGTTATTTTCGTCATTCTTCATAAGTAGATTATGCGTTTACAAAAAAATCACGGCTGCATCTTCGTTAAAATAATATTAATATAAAAATCTCGCAAAAGCATGAATTCTTTTGAAATATACGGGTAAAACTTCGTTACGCGGGCTTTTCAGAAAAAAGTTTTTTTCTTGGAATAGGCTTCAAATGGTCTGACTTTGAAAAACTTACGAGAAAATATTGGGGGAAGCCGTTTTTGCACTTTTTTTTGATAAATGAAAATTGACCTATATCACTGACAACTGTTGATAACCACTGATCGATACTGCCAGTATTTCAGCCTAATCTTTTCAAAAAATTATTAAATTTTTTTTCAGTTATAATCTAATCTTATCACAAAATTGTTTTTTTGTTATTTGATAAAATTTAGGTACGAAAAAGTAAGATTTTTTTTAAAATAAGCTTAAAATGGCCTAAATTTGCAAAATTTATGGGAAAAAATCGGGAAGTAACCGTTTTTGTTAACCTGAACTAACCGAAACTAACCTTAATTAAATAATCAGCAATTACAAAATATATTAAATAATGAAAAAAAAATGTCCTACTTTAACGTGAAAAAAATGATATACGTGCTATATTAGTGACTGGAGACCAAGGTTATTTCAGGTTAGCAAGAACAGCCTTACCTCGATTTTTTCTTGTCAATCTTTCAAAATTAGACCATTTTAGGCCTATTCCAAAAAAAAACCTTGTGATTTGTTCTTTTCGTGTTGTTTTCGCAAAGAAAATTTCACTGTAAATGTAGCATAATCATCTCGGTGCATGCGCATAAACAAACCGAGTTCTCCTGAGCAGTTTCGATCAGTGGTTGTCAATAGTATGGTAGACTTTCGTACTCTTACGTATCAATATTTATATGCCAAAAAAAACGTGTAAAAACAGCCTCACCCCGATATTCTCTGGTAAGTCTTTCAACATTAGACTATTTTAAGCCTTTTTCAAAAAAAACCCTTTTCCTGAAAAGCCCGCGTAACGAAGTTTTATCAATATACGTATTAGCAACTTGTCATTATCATTAATAACCAAACTTACCCTTTTATTTTATTGCTTTGCTTAGAAATGTATTTATTGCAGGTTGACCGCACGGAACAATTAAGATTTGTAAGTAAATAACACACTATAGTGGTACCCTTTTTAGTAAAAGTTCGTTACATGAGCTTTTCAGAAAAAAGGTTTTTTTTTGGAATAGGCTTAAAATAGTCTAATTTTGTAAGACTTACGGGCCGTTTTTACGGTTTTTTTTTTTTGCATATAAACATTGATACGTAAGAATACGAAAGTCTAATATTCTACTGACAACCACTGATCGAAACTGCTCGGCAGAACTTGATTCGTTTATGCGCATGCGCCGAGATAATTATGCTATATTTACAGTAATAGTAAAATTCCAACCAATAAGGAACGTTGCTGTGAAATTTTCTTTGCGGAAAACAACACGAAAAAAGCAAATCACAAGGTTTTTTTGGAAAAGGCCTAAAATAGTCTAATTTTGAAAAATTGACGAGAAAAAATCGAGGTAAGGCTGTTTTTGATAACCTGAACTAACTTTGGTCTCCAGTCACTAATATAGCACGTATATCATTTTTTCACATTAAGGTAGGACATTTTTTTTTCAATATTTAATGTATTTTGTAATTGCTGATAATTTAGTTCAGGTTAGTTTCAGTTAGTTCAGGTTAACAAAAACGGTTACCTGCCGATTTCTTCTCATAAATTTTTCAAATTTAGGCCATTTTAAGCCTATTAAAAAAAAATCTTCCTCTTTCTGGATAGCCCGCGTACCGAAATTTTGCCAAAAAAAAAATAACAATAAACAATTTTTTGATAAGATTAGAGTATAACTGAAAAAAATTTAATAAATCTTTGAAAAGATTAGGCTGACCTTTACATTTCAGCCATTAGCGTGAACGAAGCCTATTCTTCAGGACAGTTGTCAGCGATATAGGTTAATTTTTATTTACCAAAAAAAATTCAAAAAACGGCTTCCTTCGATATTTTCTCGTAAGTCTTTCAAAATTAGACCATTTTAAGCCTTTTCCGAAAAAAAAACCTTTTTCTGAAAAGCCCACGTAACGAAGTTTTACTCTCTTTCTATTAACTATTTTTTCGTCTATTTTTAGGACAATTTTATGCAAATAAAGTAAACTTGCTAAAACGGCCTAGTTTTCGAACAATGCAATAATAAATTTCATGAAAATCTGCGTGTTTTAACGAGCACTCATTTTAATAACGATTTATTGTCCTGACCAGTTTTACTGTATTTATTACGACTATTAGAATAATCGTTTTCAACATAAAGATAGCTTTTACTCAAATTAAAGTGGATTTCAAATTAATTAGTCTAATTTAGGGTGACGAAGGAGCGCTGAAGGATGTTAAAATAAATAAATAAATATTGACGTTGAAAATTGCTTGACACTGGGATAAGATAATTTGTTAAAATCGTTGAATCACATAATGACCGTGTTTGTACAGGATGAGCCAACAATAGAGTAAAGTTCATTATCTCATTTGTTTCGGGAATGACGAAAAAATGTTAAATACAATAGTTTTAGGGAATGTTAAGGTTCACAGTTTAAAATTATTTTTGAGTATACAGGGTACTTCAAAACAGTGTGGTCGATATAACATATGTTTTTTTTTTTTAAATTGAACATCCTATTTTACCTAATTTATTTTTAAATTCTGCGTAAAATTTTATAACTTTCTTATTAATAATGTTATATACCTAAATCTAGTAGTTTTTCTAATATTTCAATTTAAAAAAAAAATACTCGTTTTCAGTTTTGTAAAAAATTGACAGTAGCGCCATTGTTTCTGAAGGTGGAATACTCATAATTGGTACGAACGTTCTATAGAGGTAAAAAAAAAAAAGATATATCTAAAGAAATTTGAGTTAGATGTCACAGGGTGTTCAAAATAAATTTATGCATTTCGACTATTTCAAATTTAAAAATCTCAAATTTTTTTAATGGCACACTCTGGGTATTAATATTTTTTCTGATAGATTTTACAAAACCCTCCAACTTTTTTTAAGTATGTCATATACCTATTTCTAATAGTTTTCGATTTATTTTGAATTTTTCAATTTTTACCATTGTTTCTAATACACTTACCTTATTGTGAAAACATAAACAAATGGTTAATAATAATTTTAATATAGTTTAACTTATCTAATGATTAATTATTATGACGTAATAAATGTTGAAAAACATGCCCGTCTACTTGAATACACATACGAGGCTGGTTTGAAAAGTCCGTGCAAAGTCCGAGAGATGGCACCACCGGCGCGTATCGAGATCATGTTTAGTTAGTAGCATCTCTTGAATGAACGCACACCAAGTT
This sequence comes from Pachyrhynchus sulphureomaculatus, assembly GCA_019049505.1. Classification (NCBI taxonomy): domain Eukaryota; kingdom Metazoa; phylum Arthropoda; class Insecta; order Coleoptera; family Curculionidae; genus Pachyrhynchus; species Pachyrhynchus sulphureomaculatus. Next base: position 78,458,314 of record CM032448.1, on the reverse strand, counting down.
TCAGCCATATTGGTCTATTTCTTTGTGTTTGGCATTCGTGTGAATCAAGGAAGTCGAGTGATTTTCAAGAAATGGACGAAAAAGAATTTCGTGTGGTGATTAAACATTACTTTATGAAAGGCAAAACGCCTCAGGAGACTAAAGAGAAGCTTGATAAACATTATGGTGACTCTGCACCTTCGATTAGAACAGTTTATAAGTGGTTTCAAAATTTTCGGACTGGCCATATGGGCACAAGTGACGCTGAACGTTCTGGACGGCCTGTGGAGGTTACGACTTCAGAAATCATTGACTGAACGGGTACATAATATTTTGCATAAACATTTGGACATGAGAAAGCTATCCGCAAGATGGGTGCCGCGATTGCTCACGCTTGACCAAAAACGGAATCGTGTGAAGTGTTGCAAGGATGGTTTGCAGCTGTTCCAGAAGAATCCGGAGGACTTTAAGCGTCGTTTCGTCACTGTGGATGAAACATGGATACATTACTATACTCCTGAGACCAAACAACAATCTAAACAATGGGTTACCAAGGGGGAATCTGCACCAAAAAAGGCGAAGACCGTTCCCTCGGCCGGAAAGGTTATGGCGACTGTCTTTTGGGATTCGCAAGGGATAATCCTCATCGACTATCTGGAAAAGGTTAAAACTATTACAGGTGAATATTATTCATCGTTATTGGACCGTCTGAAAACCGAGCCGCAAGAAAAACGCCCGCGATTGGCCCACAAGAAAGTCCTTTTCCATCACGACAACGCACCAGCACACACCTCAGCAGTTGTGGTCGCAAAATTAATGGAAATAGGATTCCAACTCGTTTCACATCCCCCCTATTCTCCAGGCTTGGTTCCCTCGGATTACTATTTGTTCCCCAATTTGAGGAAATGGCTGGCGGGACAAAGATTTTATTCAAACGAGGAGGTGATTGCAGACACTAATGGATATTTTGCAGACTTGGACAAATCCTATTATTCGGAAGGGATCAACAAACTAGAACATCGTTGGACGAAGTGTATAAGCCTAAAAGGAGACTATGTCGAAAAATAAAAAAGGTTTACCCCAAACACATAAGTAGTTTTTATTTTTGCACGGACTTTTCAAACCAGCCTCGTATTTAGTCGTTTTACTATATTTTCCTTCACTTTCTTTAGCATAAAGGGCGTTATTGTCCTGCACGCATCCCGTATCCTATTTTCCATATCCACGGGTGTTCTAGGGGGATTCATATAAACACGATCTTTAATGTAGCCCCACAAAAAGAAGTCTAAAGGTATTAAGTCACATGATCGAGGGGGCCACTGAATGAATCCATCCCTACCGATCCATTTTTGTGGGTAACGTTCGTGTAAAAATATCCGAACTTCCCGATGGTAATGAGCAGGAGCTCCATCTTGTTGAATCCACATTTGTTTCCGTTCAAGGTTATCAACTTCTTCAAGAAGCTGGGGTAATTCGTGTTGTAGAAAATTTAGATATCTAGGCCCGTTAAGTGGTTCGCGGAAAAAATATGGACCAATAATTCGAAAATTTAATATCCCACACCATACATTAAGCTAACAATGGTTTTGGTTTTGAACTTCCCGAACCCAAAATGGATTAACTGTTCAATAATAATGCATGTTATGGCTGTTAACTGCTCTATTACTGCGAAAGGTAGCTTCTTCAGGAAACATTATTTTGGATAAAAAAATTGGATCGGCCTCTATTGCTCCATTCATGGTGGTATAAAAGTTTACTCGTCGTTCAAAATCACGGTCATGACGTTCTTGGTGTAGCTCCATATGAAAGGGATGATACTCGTGGTGCGATTAGCCGTGGATTAGGATGTGGTGTCAGATAACTCAGTTAGTTGACGGCTGCTGACCTGGGGATTATATTCAACATGAAGTAAAACCTCCATTTCTTTTTCCTCGTTGGTAGCATTCTGGTTCACTACTTTCTGTTTCGTATACTCAACGTTATCACTACCATCAAACCCTTCCATTAAGCACTGAAAAGATTTTCTAGATGGTATACATCGATTATGGTACTTCGCTCCGTAAAGCCTTAGTGCGAAGACAATTTTTTCCCGCCTCGCCCAGTATATAAACCATATCAATTAATTCATTTTTAGAAAAATCCGTAACTATTACGTCACTTACACAACAAATTAAACTATTTTACTTGCTTAATAGACATGTCAAAATTTGACAATGCCTACATTTTTGTTTTGTCTTGGCAACTAAGATGTTATAGCGTAAGTGTATTAAAAACTGATTTGAAAAATTCAAAATAAATCGAAAACTATTAGGAATAGGTATGTGGAGGGTTTTGTAAAATGTATCAGAAAAAATAATAATATACAAGGTGTGCCATTTAAAAAATTTGAGATTTTTCAATTTAAAATAGTCGAAATATTTAAATTTATTTTGAACACCCTGTAGCATCTAACTCAAATTTCTTTACATATGTCTTTTTTTCATCTCTATAGAGCGCTTCACCTTCAGAAACAATGGCGCTACTGGCAATTTTTTACAAAACTGAAAACTAGTATTTAAAAAAAAAACCGGTCAAGTGCAAGCTGAACTTGCACAATTAGTGTTCCGTACGTTAATTGCTTTTAAAATAAAAAGTTTTGTAACGGTGGTATAAAATGACCGGTGACTTCACAAAACACAACACCCCAAATGAGTTTTCAACAAAATTTGTTTCCAGTTTTTACTGAAAACTGATGACCTTGAATTCTTTGTTTTTTTATATACAAGATAAATTATTAAAGGTAATGCACTCCTGATAATTTTCGTTCAATCTATACCCCGTGGAGAATATTCCAGAATTTTTTTAAAATTTTTTGATCAGTACTTTTCGAGATAAGGTAGGGGGACAACGATTTTTAGCGATTTTTTAGAAATAATACAAAGAAAAGTGTGCGCAAGTATTACATTATATATATTTTTTACTCGTGTTTTCACAAGCTTTCATTTGACACCACACTCGATCACCTAGTAAAAAAAATTTTTTTTCACTTCCGTCTCACCCCTCAAAACTAACTCCTTAGGTCAAAATTTAACTTTCAAAACTACACGCCTCTGATGAGGCCATCAATTCCTATATTAGTACCAAATTTCAACTTTCTACGTCAAATAGTGTCAGAGAAAATCGGGTGTGACAGACAGACAGACAGACAGACACCGAAGTGATTTTATAAGTACGGAACACTAAAAAATGAAATATTAGAAAAACTACTAGGTTTGGGTATATAACATTAGTAATAAAATTTTACACAGAATTTAAAAATACTGCATACTCAAAAATAATTTTAAACTGTGCACCTTAATATTCCCTAAAACTATTGTATTTTTCGTCATTCCCGAACCAAATGAGATATTGAACTTTACTCTATCGTTGACTCACCCTGTACATAATATGAGATTCTTACCGTGATTCTGTACACTGTATAATACTCAGAAAAAAATTTGGTATTGAAGATCGTCTGGAAGTTTAACCCTTGAATTAAAAGTACGAGAAGTTTAGGAATAACAGACACTGCGAACTTGCCGTCTATCGACCATTAAGGTATAACATGTCATGTTCTGTGCATTCGACAAAAACCGATATTGGTAATTTCTCCACATCGCACTGTGATGTAGGATGATAATTGGATAATTTTTTCGAATTTTGCCACATTTGAATGAACAAACCAAAACAATATATATTTCTCGATCCACATAATCTGAAATTTATTGTTTCAACACCTTAAGGTCGCAAGGTGAATTGACATAGGCATTTTTCGGTCTTTATTTGAACATATTTTGACCACTTATCATCAGTTTAGCCAGATTGGTAATGATTGTTAGTCGTAATGAAGATCTGCCACACAAATGAAATTACTGGTTTCACTGTTGTAGACTATTTTAACTATTTGGGATCTCTCATAACTAAAAAATGGTGGCTATAAAGCGGAAGTAAAAAGACGTTTGGCTATGAGTAGAAACTCGACGATCAAATTCACTTAGGTCAGGAAAGGTCCAGCTGTTACAAAAAACACAAAGTTAAGATTGCTATCCATCATTATATTCCCCATAGCAACTTACGCATCGGAAACGAGGAGCATTAAACAAGCTGATAAAAGACGAATCGATGCGTTTGAGATGTAGGCATATCTCAGAGTGTCATATACGGAACACCGTACTTATGTGCTTGAAGAGCTTAGTATAAACGACCGACTTTCAAATAGAATTAATAGACAGTACCAGAAATATTCTGGTCAGATTATGAGGAAAGTAGATGCCATGGAAAAGCTTGTAGTAACGGGGAAGGTAGAAAGTTGAAGATCAAGGGAACGATCTCCAACAAGATGGTCTGACCAAGTAAGATCTCTCCTTGGTATAGGTATGCACTAGTCAAGTCAGGTCGCACAGGATTAAGATGCCTGGAGAATAACTGTTGAGGCAGTAACTGTATAGTGTCACCGATACTCCTATTGGGGTGAAAGGTTTGAGAGAGAGAGGCTAATGATGCTCATTTGCCTATCTTATACCATTATAAAAATGGTGACGACGCACAGTGATTCTACAAGAACATGCTAGCGGGACAATATTCATGACGTAATTTCCAGGAACCACTGATAACGACTTGTAAACAACCCCCCCCCCATTTCACGAATTCCAAGAATTAATTTGTTTATCACCTCATAAAGGTATCTTATCAGGGGGTCAAAGTAACCCTTATAAGAGAGGTCATTTTCATTTGCAAATCAGTTGCATTTTATGCACACTTGTGATAACATATTTTAAAATTGGTAGCAAAGTGAAACGAGTTTTTTGTGATGGAATATTCTGTTGAAGGTATGTACTCTATTATGACTTATATTTTTTATAAAAAATATGTATACTTTTGGTGTAATATCAATTTGTAAATGTATAGATAAATCCAGCAAATTTTACATTAATTGTAAACTTTAAAAGTAGCAACTTTTTTATCCACCTAGATTTTTCTATATGTAATACCTACAACATTCAGGCACAGATTCATATATATTATAGACCCCGAAAAGGCCTGAAAGTAAAATTATTTTATTTTTTTTTCAGAACGAGTCGTGACTATGACGGAAATGGAGTTTTTTGAAGAATGGCTAAAACATGACAAAACTGAACGAAACAGTGGCATTTTTTATTATATAAGTGAAAAATTCAATATGTCTGATGTTTCTGACGATTCTCTAAAACGACTCAAAATGAAAATATCAAGCCTTTCAGCAAAATTCAATCAAAAGTGGACTTCTTTAAAGTGTAACAAAGAAATGTTTCTAATCAAACATAAAGATTGGTTAGAGGGATCCGGAATCGAAATAAAGATGTGTGTTAACCAGCCGTGCACTTCAACATCATCAGCGGCTCTTTCCGTAGGGCGACCCAGAAAATCATTTGAAGACTCATCAACGAAAACGAAGAGACGGAGAGTAGAAGATCTTTTGGAATCGCGAAGTGCAAGTGAGCTTATTACAGCAGCTGAGTTAGCTACTCGAAAAGAAGGGCATCGAAGTGTTGCTAAACAGATCCATAACGTCGCGGTCAGTGAAACTAGAGAAAAGAATAAGTGTTCTGAACAAAGTCGGCAGTTAACACCAGACGAAGCTTTAGTTTATTATGTGGACTTGAAATCGACTTCTCACTCATATAAACAAACAAGAAAATGCCAATGAAAGCGGGACATCAAGTGTATCCATCGTTTTATAGTTTAGGTAAGTCCAAAGCTTCTTGTTGTCCTTCTGACGAATATATTTCTGTGACTGAATCTCGAGCTGAAATTAAACTTCATGCGATTTTGGATAAAACGGCTGAACAATTAGTTAAAGCTCAGACGGAAGTCATTAGAAGTGTGTTACCTCGTTCATATTATACGTTGGTAAGCAAATGGGGCTGTGATGGGAGCTCGGGGCATAGCACGAATAAGCAGAAATTTGAGAACACTAACGCTACAGACGAATTTTTGTTCGTATACTCATTTGTCCCTTTGAGACTGCTTGATGGCGAAACTGTGATCTAGCAAAATCCAAGACCTTCCTCTACTTTATATTGCCGTCCTATTAAGTTTATTTTTGCCAAGGAGACAAAAGACTTTACGAAAGAAGAAACTTCTAAAATTTTAGATGAAGTAAGTCAGCTTCTTCCAACATTATGTAACGTTGCTGGATCTCAAATCTCTGTTAAACACGATTTGTTGTTGACAATGACTGATGGCAAAGTGTGCAATGCCTTAACAGACACAAGTTCAACACAAAAGTGTTATATTTGCGGTGCCACCCCGTCTACTATGAACGAGGAGTCAAAGAAATATCCCAGCAACGAAGAACGCCTTGCATTTGGTTTATCTACTTTACATGCATGGATCCGCACGTTTGAATGTTTGCTTCACATCAGCTATCGTTTAGAAATAAAAAAATGGCAAGTCAGGGGAGACAACGACAAAGCTATTGTGAAGCAACGCTCACAAGAGATACAAAAAGTGTTTAAAGATCGTATGGGTCTCATTGTAGATAAACCAAAACCTGGGTATGGTAACATAAACGATGGAAACACAGCACGTAGATTTTTTTCCAAAGCTGAATTGAGCAGCGAAATTACAGGATTAGACGTAAACCTTATTCGTAGATTTCATGTAATTTTAAGAACTTTGTCATCGGGATATGACATAAATTATATAGAATTCGAAAAGTTTTGTGTTGATACTAGAAAATTATACCTTGATCTGTATTCGTGGTATTCCATGCTCGTTACTGGGCATAAAATTCTTGTACACAGCGCGAAAGTTATAAAGTCTTTTCTTCTTCCCATTGGACAACTCTCCGAAGAAGCCCAGGAGACAAGAAATAAAGACTGTCGTAGATTCCGTGAACGGCACACCAGGAAGCGGTAACGTATTGCCACAAATACAGATCTTTTGAGAATGCTTTTACTTACATTCTGATTCTGTTATCAACTCGTATAGAGAATTACCGTGAAGAAAATTTACTTCTTTGCCATCGGAGGTTCTGCAGTTGATTATCCCACCTTCATTGCCATCCGAAACACCATCACGAATTAAATGAGGAGGATTATTTACTCTCTGAATATTCTACTGAATGGGAGAGCGGTGATGACGACTCATCTGATGGTGATTAGTAGGTTTAAGTATTTTTTTATTGTAATTATTATTCTTATTTTGTTGTGTGTTGTAGTTGCTTATAATTCATGCCTTGGTATATAAGTTATTTAATATTATATTTCTTTTACTTATACACCTTGTTATTGGAAATAATTGATATATAGATACTGTTATTGTACTAATTTATTTTAAAAGAAATAATATTTTGTAAATTAATAAATGTGGGTACTATCATTATGATTTTTATTTTTTTCCTAGAAATTTCTTTGTAACCAAACATGATTGTGCTTTTCACACATAATGAGTAAGTAGACGTGTGTAGCTAATTAAAGAACAATTAGCGACAATAGTGAACAAATGAGACACACAGTAAACCACTTCCGTCTTGCAGCTACATATTTCGATTAATACACGTACAGTACACATTTTTCAACTTTTTTTTTCTTAAAATAGCTTAAGATACCTGGAATATACATAAACAATTGCAATAAGTGAAGAAATAATATTGTCCCGCTAGCTGGTACTAGTCGAGACACTGTGCGACGAGCAAGAAACCGGAGTAGGGGAATTTAAAAAATAAAATCGTTTTTAACTTAGATTTACTTCTTCCATTCAAATTCAAAATGTTATGACTAACTTTAGTTTTGCTTAAAGTAGTAGGTGTTAAAATAACGGCCTTTTATAGTAATTTTATGTTTTATGGTTATCTATTTTGATAATTACTTTTTCACGCTTTTAAGAATAAAGAATAAAGTAGTGTGAAATATTTTCAGAGCTTACTTTTAGTGCTTCTCTTTAATATCTCCTTAACTATCATTTCTATCATAAGATTGACTAGAGTTATTTACAAGCTACCTATAAAAGAGACTTTAATACATTATTATGTTATATAGGCGCTTGTTGAAACCTTTCCCTTGTGTGAGCAATAAATTTATTTGTTTTCCTTCAAATGTTGGAAAAGGTTTTTAATAAATTTTATGAACTTACACAATATATTAGTAACCATTTTATAAGATTATAATATAATGCTTTAGGCCTTTAATATGGAATATAATGAAAAAAAAATTAAATGAAAAAGGGATGCTAAGCTTACCTCAATAAGAGGCAAGTTTAAGTCATTTAATTCTGGTTGGCGATCATCGACAAAGCACAGCTTATCCCATTTAATAACCTATACGAGTATCTCTTGCGGCCGTAAGCTGCATATGTAATAAAAAAGGTGTGTAATAAAAAAATCAAGGGGGGTGAATTAAGTTACAAGAAATTTCAAAGTAATAAATTATTTTAACTCGTTTACTGTTTTATTCCTGTTATATTTCTCATTACCAACTTATGATGATTGATTTGATGGGCCATTCCTCTAATTCGTTTGCTTTTTGAATTTTTTACGGAGTTGAAACAAAGACAATCCCATTTTGCTTTTCTAATATATGTAAAAACTTCATATTTTTGTTTTAAATCGAACGAATATATTATATTTAGTGTTCCGTACTGAAAACTTATAAGATCAATTCGGTGTCTATTTATTTGTCTGTCTGCCCGTCAGTCTATCCGTCTGTCACACCCGATTTTCTCCGAAACTATTTGATACAAAAAATTAAAATTAGGCATTAGGAATTAATGGCCCCATCAGAGTCGTGTAGTTTTGAAAGTTACATTTTGACTTAAAGGGTTAGTTTTAGGGGGTGAAATCGGAAGTGAACAATTTTTTTTACCAGATCATCGAGTGACGTGTTAAATGAAACCTTGTGAAAACATGAGTTGAAAGATATATGTAATGTAATCCTTGCGTAGTATTATTTTTAAAAATTGCCAAAAATCGCTCTCCCCCCTTATCTCGAAAGGTACTGATCAAAAAATTTTGAAAAAATTCTGGAATATTCTCCACAGGGTGTTGATTTAACAAAAATTGTCACGAGTGCATTACCTAATAATAATTCATCTGGTATATAAAAAAAAACAAAAATTTCAAGGTCATCATTTTCAACAAAAATCGGAAACAAACTTTGTTGAAAACTCATTTGAGGTGTGTTTTGTGTGTCATTGATCATTTTATACCTCCGCAACAAAATTTTTTATTTCAAAAGCCATCGTCGTACGAAACACTAATTACGCAAATCCGACTTGCAATTGGCGGGTTATTTTTTTAGTTTTATAGAACTCTTAATTCTAGGAAAGCCAAGATATAATTTTATGGAATTATTGTATAAAATAAGGCGGAAAAAAAAAATGTTTTTTTTTAACTTTGACGAAGTAGACCCTGCACATTTGACAATAACCCAAATCTAAAATAGCTTTGGATAGAAGTAACTTAAAACCGAGTGTTAATATAAAGATGATTTTTACAGAGACTAAAAAATCGGATATAAGACATATTTAGTATATATAGGAAATATAACAAAAAGTGAATACAACGGGACTATACAACACTTTAAAAAAGAAAAAAAAGAGTCCGTCGCTTTAATTCTGTTCTAAGACTATACAACCACCCATTAAAGGACTGCCCAAAGAGGAGAACGCTGCGAAAAAGAAGAATTGGAAATTTTCTTGGTGTTTTCAAGGTACTTTACGATTACGAATACTAAACCCAAACAAATATACGATGGTAGGATAAAACGAATTGTATTAAGTACACATATCTATTACTCTATCGAAAGCTGACACAGCAGCTTTCGAGCCGACAGAGTGGTTGACACAGTTAACGCTTAAAAGCAGGTAGCGCTTTTCGAGGGATCCTCCTCCATATTTCGCCAGTTTACCCACTGTTCTCTTATTCGTCATGACGAAGGGAGTAATAGGCATGTGTACAATTCGTTGTATCCTACCATTGTATTCAGTAACTTCTCGGTTAAGTACCAGTAAATTCTGTTCTCTTGTTTGTCAATCCTAGCCTGACTGACGAGCTGTGATACGGCGAAACGCGTCTCAGGATGGATTTGACGAATAAGAGAATAGTGGATAAACTGATAAAATATGGACTTCGTCCATTTTATTCTTCGAAAATCTAGAAGATTCTATAACATATGCATGACAAAACATAACATATTACAGGATTCAAAATACTTTATAAAAACATCTTTAGCAGACATATAAAATTTTCGCGGTGCAGCATTTAAACCAAGGAACTATGTTTAGGTTGTTGTCAGAAGATATGGAATAAGGTGACAACTGTTTACGAGAAATAAAACACACAGTTGTTCAATATACTCGGGTCTGGTGGGGTATATTGAACAACAGAGTAATCGGACCAATATTTTTTAATAAAGATTTATATATACATATATATATATATATATATATATATATATATATATATATATATATATATATATATATATATATATATATATATATATATATACAAGGTGCCCATTCCATAGCATTTATTAATCAGTGTATCATGTTTAAATAAAAGTTATAGGATGTTATACGGCGCACATGCTGGCGCTGACAATGTTTTGAACTGTCAGTTCGAAGAAATTACGCCATCTTAATTTTTTTAAATAAAAAACCCTGTTTATTATTTTATTTTTGAGTCCTACTAAAAATCCTAGATATTATTTGCCTAACATACCATATATCTAAATTCAACTGTTTCAGAATTATTGATATTTGAAATTAAGGAGATCAAATTAATTTTTTTTTTTTAAGCTGGCTTGTGTCAAACATTTACTGCCAGGAAAGGATTTAACGCGTCCAAAAATGATTTATTGACATCATTTGGATGCGATTTTCCTAATCGATAGATAAGCAGAAGAGGTGCTGCAGAATAGCCTGCAAGGAGTCCCGACTTTACACCACTCGATTTTTCTTTATGGAGTCATTTGAAAACCAAAGTTTACCGAAGTCGACCTGAAACTGTAGAAGATTTACAACAAAGAATTTAATACGAAGTAGCACAGATCACCCCGGATTCTCCTCAAAACTCTTTTCAGGCTGTTTATGACAGACTGGGTCATTGTCACGCTGTTAACGGTAGACATTTTGACCAATTGTTACCTTAAAAATAAACCTAGACTATTTATTAATAGTATTTTTTGTCTTTTTTTATATTGAATTTTAAATGACAATAATTCCCAAATAGTGGTATATATATATATATATATATATATATATATATATATATATATATATATATATATATATATATATATATATAAAGAGAGAGAGAGGCGGACACAGAGCAGTGATTAGATGTTCAGGCCAGCGACCCAAGTTCATATCTCGGCTCGGGAAATGATAATAAAGATAAATAAATAATAAAATAAAATTAAAATAAAATTTACAACGTGACGGTCGCCTCTCTCGGGTAGGCAATGGCAAGCCACCCGTAGTATCATGCCTAGTAAAACCCTTTTACTTTGGCCGTTCGGAACCAGCATTAAACTGTAGGTTACCTTTGTATGTTACTTAAAAAGGCATCTATATATATATATATATATATATATATATATATATATATATATATATATATATATATATATATTATATATTATATATACATATAATACCTGAAAAAAATAACGTAAATTTGGTACCACATAACAATAGGGAAATAATCTGATTGCAGGACGACGCCTCGCCACACGAGATTCTCGTATTAACCGATATCCCAGATTTAACTGTGTTGGATATCTTTTTAAGAGGAAATTTAAAAGATAAAACTTGAGAAAGAATCGTCTAAAGACTAAATTATACAGGAGTTCGCCATTTAAATGATCAAAGCCAAGGAATCATTGTGGCAGCCACAGAAAGACAAAAATGAATTTATAAGAAATGCCTTGAACATTAAGGGGTTATGAGGAAACTTTACTTTGTATTTTTTGGTTACGGTTTCTGATAGTTTTTATCTCTTTATGTTATTATTTTTTTTTTTTGTTTTAACGTTGTTGTCTTGAATATATATTTAAGTTAGAGATTCTTCGTTACTTTCCATAAAGTCTTATATATTTCCGTTGTGTTTACTTTTTGTTATAACCAATGTTATTAAATATTTCATGTATCCCGTTTTTCATTCTTCAAAAAAAACTATTTTTATATCTTACACTTTAAAAAATTGTTAACATACACAAATTTCATTAACAAACTTAGTTGTGAAGAAACAGCGCTTTTAGTGTTCCGTACGGAAAACTTATAAATTCACTTCGGTGTCTGTCTGTCCGTCCGTTTTCTCCGAAACTAGCTAAGATAGGAATTAATGGCCTTATCAGAGCCGTGTAGTTTTGAAAGCTAAATTTGACTTAAGGGGTTAATTTCGAGGGGTGAAATAGGAAGTAAAAAAAAAATACCAAATCATCGAGTGGGGTGTCAAATGAAAGCTTGTAAAAACACGAGTTTAAAAAATATATATAATATGGGTAATGTAATACCTGTTTTATTTTAAGAAAATGCGAAAACTCGCTGCCCTCCCGTTATCTCGAAAAGTACAGAGCAAAAAATTTTGAAAAAATTCTGGAATATTCTCCACAGGGCGTAGATTAAACGAAAAATATCACTAGTGCATTACCTTTTTTCATATTCTAAGGATATCGGCGAGGATGTCGTAATACCCATCAATGTTGTCCAAGTGCCGAAACATACATTTCTGTACTTCACAGCACCTTTTAGACAATGCGGTAGTGCTGCCTCGGATGTTATTGCATTTCTGCGAACAACTACTACCTATGTACGTATATAAAAGCCAGACACTTTTCCAAGTAGTCAATCTTGATGATATCCTGTAAGTCCTAAAAAACAGTTGCCGTTACTGTTCACATATTTTTCGGTGCACTTTCACCTTCGCCAATCCAGCTTTGATTGCCTTTTCGTCTCCAGGTTATAATGGTGGATCTACGTTTTGTTTGTAGTCACAAAACTATGTCGGAAGTTCTTTGGATTACGCTGCCTACTTTTCCGAACACGATTTTGAAATGTCCTTCCTCGTGCATTTTTGGTCTGGAGTTGCGACATCCATCGCGCATTCAACAAGCTTACGAAGCTTAATGCGACGATCTTCAATCACGATACCATACAGTTTAGCGACCATTCCTTCAGAAGAAGTCTCAATCGGTTTCCTGAACGTGCAGCAAATTCATTTATGCAGTAATAAATGGTCTTGAGAATTGAAGCAAAGTTCCCATGAAATTTTTTCAGTCCAGTGTCTATGTGAGCCGCAGTGCACTTTTTAAATAAAAATATTTTATCCCTGCACGTCTCTCAACTTAATCAGTTTCTACGGAACGTGTAACACCAAGCACCTACGATAACGGCCAACAAAAAACAGCGCGTTGAATCTTATTGAAACTTTGAACACAACCCTTACAAGAATCACGCTTACCAATGATCATGCTGTTGAACAAAATTCCCCGCCATTTCGTAGAATTTTTCAGACTTATCAATCCACCCTCGTATAAGAGCTATTCTCAGTTGCTCGCTTCCCACGCAAAGGGGAGTGTTATATTCGTGAAAAAATCACCGTCTAAAATTGTTGCAGATCTTCACGCCCCGTACTCCATTAATCACAAAAAACATAGTTTTAAATTTTAATCAGTCTGTATGTCTATTTGTTGGCAGGACAACTCTAGAACGAAATCTGTGCAGGGTGGTACAAATTGGACACTTTTAAAGGTTAACCTTTTTACCTAAACGAGATAGACGAAAATTGATGTCTGAGGCTCAATTTTTATGATAAACTCAATGGTGAAAACCGCATATCGATATCTAGTACCGTTTCAGATATACAGGGTGTTTTTCAAAAATCTGCATTTTGGAAAAATGTTTGTAATTCTTTTCCTATTGAAAATTTTTGATTTCTGTAAAAATATTCTCAAAGCACTTTTTCGCGTGGATTTCAACAGTGTAAGTTACATCTCTTTATAACTAATATTTTAATAGTTATTAAGGCAAAAATATATTTTTTAAATAGGATACCCTGTATATTTTTCCTTATCTGAATAGAGCTTTAAATTACCATTCTAAAAATATAGCACATTTTGTATTTTGCTTAAATCTGCTTCAAAATATAAAGGTTTTCAGTTTTTACGCGAGTTTTAAATGCACATTTTGTGAAGTAGGCTTTGGACGGAGCGGCAATATCAATTGTTTACCGATAGCAGTCAAATCGTAAAAAAAATTTCCCAGAAGTAACTCTAAGAGTAATAACTGCAATGAAATTTACTAAATGCTACTTTAAACTATTTAGAACATAAAACAAAACAACAATAAAACAATTTGTTCCAAGCAGAGCAAACTAAAACAAAACAATTTTCTATAAGAGATGTTTGACATGTCGACCAGTTTCATTTAAATATAGGCGGCACCTTTTCTGGACACTTCTTAATTAGTTCAAGAGGAGTGAGAGCTGCAAAACTTTGTATCACTGCAACTTCTAACTCTTGCCTGGTGTTTGTTGGCAATTTAAAAAATTAGGTCTTTCAATCTTCCCCAGAGATAGAAGTCCATGGGTGTTAAATCCGGTGATCTTGCCGGCCAACGGTTCGGACCTTGGCTGGCGATCCAGTTATTGTCGAAATTGGCCGATAAAAAATTACTGATAACTGCAGCGTTATGAGGGGGTGCCCCGTCGTGTTAAAAAAATATATTTCTAAGGTCTATTTGCTGCCTTATAATTTCTAAATATCTCTGAGAGGTAAGTGCTCCTTCGTAAATAAATGGACCTATAACCCTGCCTCTAAAAATTCTTGCCCACACATTAAATCCAAATTTGCCTTGATTTCTTTGCTCCACAACTAAATAAGGATTTTCTTGTAGCCACCTTTAAGAGTTGTAACGGTTAAAAATACCTGCATTACTTACATAAGCTTCGTCTGTCCAAATGCAATTTAATGAAAAATTCGGAACATGGTTACAATTTTCCAGAAACCCATTGGCAAAAATCCATATGCCGTTGAAAATCTCCGTCTCTAAGGTCCTATATGGCCTGAATTTGTGCTTCTTCAAAGTACGACTTACGTTAGTTCTTGGTAGTCCAGTGGATTCTTTTAACTGTTGGGTTGAAGTGTTGGGATTTCCGATAGTTCCTAAAACTACTATTTCTTTTACCTCCTTATCCCTGTTTGATGCATAATTTTCGTAATTTTCAAACTTCATTGCGATTTATTTGACAATTCAATAACTGATCCTGAAGTAAAATTTGACCACTACGAGTAAACAATTGAATTAAACCTTATGGCCGCTCCGTCCAAAGCCTACTTCACAAAATGTGCATTTAAAACTGGCGTAAAAACTGAAAACCTTTATATTTTGAAGTTGATTTAAGCAAAATATAAAGTATGCTATATTTTTAGAATGTTAATTTAAAGCTCTATTCGGATAAGGAAAAATACACAGGGTATCCCATTTAAAAAATATATTTTTGCGTTAATAACTATTAAAATATTAGTTGTCAAAAAATGTAACCTACACTGTTGAAATCCACGTGAAAATGTTCTTTGAGGATGTTTTTACAGAAATCAAAAATTTTCAATAGAAAAAGAATTAAAAACATTTTTCCAAAATGCAGATTTTTGAAAAACACCCTGTATATCTGAAACGGTACTAGATATCGATATGCGGTTTTCATCATTGAGTTTATCATAAAAATTGAGCATCAGGCACCGACATCAGTTTTCGTCTATCTCCTTTAGATAAAGGGGTTTATCTTTCAAAGTGCCGAATTTAGACCACCCTGTACACATGTAATACTTAAATTAAAGAAAGGAGCTCCTTTCCTCAGTTTTTAAGGGATATCACTTAGAAGAAGGACATGGCAGGGCTGGGAATGGTCAAATTTTGTATAGTTTCAAGTGTATGTTGAGAATTTTTCCTGATTCTTGATTGCAGTAATGAAAATGGCCCATGTGGACGGGTATACGCGACAAATTCGACGAGACATAAAGCCACAAAGAACCATTCTATGTCACTCTCGTTCGCCACTGCCGCAACTTAACTAACTGATAAAATTTTTTTATTTGCTTTCTCATTTTGAGAATTTTCCTTAATGTTTAATTGACATAACAAACACATTTAAGCATAATTATTATTCGTCAAAAATAATAACTCCTACTGTCGTATTTTTTCATTAATTCATCCTTATAATTAAGCAGCATTATTTTAGAACTGTATGTTTTCAACTGGGTCAAACATTTTACCAATTTTTTTTCGATTCTGTAGTTCTATTTCTTACAAACTCTAACATTTAAGTCAATAATAATTATAGAATTACCACGGCTTATTAAAGCCAATTCTTACGTCAATTGCTAGGCATATATCTTGTTATGTAACATGATTGAATTTTGCATCCACGTCATTCCCCCTCGAACAAAAGAGCAAATTGTATTCAACATCAATACGCATATCGCTGCATTCAAATCAAATCCGTTTAAGCGTTTATTACATCATCGCATCACAAGCAATCCATTCCAATTCTACTTTTCGCAATACTCCTTATACAACAGTTTTCCCGAAACCCCATAAACTAGGCTATACGATGTGGCAACAGCGCCTCCCATCGATCGAATACAACGCGCCGGGGCACGGAGTCACATGGAGGGACACGATTAACATACAGGGTTTCAACAGGTGGAAGGTTGATGCTGTTGCTCACTGCCTGGATGCGGAGAGCGTGTGAAATCAGGCCTTAGGGTCGAATCCCTTATTTAGAAACTAATTCGGAAAATCTGGAATAAATGGGAAAGGTTAAAAGTTGCTCTCTACTTTAGCCTTGGAATACAAATACTTTATTTTTAAAATTACCTTCAATAACAAATAGTGTTAGAGGTTAGCATACAATGTTAAAACTCAGATTTTTCATATTTTTTTGGAATAACGCAATTAATTATTTTTGTGATAGCCATAAGGCAGCCTCTCTCAATCTGTGGGGCGCGCCTCACTAGGGGGGGGGGCGTGATTACACTACTGGGGAGGCGCGAGCGTATCGAAAAGAAATTATTATTAAAAACATTTAATATAATTTATTGAAAGGAACGCAAAACAAAATACATTCTGATAGAATAAAAAATAAAATACACATTTACACTGATATAATACACCTATAAATAAGATTGTATTAGTACTACACAATGTATTTACCTAATAATTAATATATCAATACGGAATTAAAAACAAGTTTAATAATTACACAGCCCACAAAAAAAAAAGTGGGGTATACTTTTGATGCGATATATCAGATCCGTAGTATTTTTGCCCGCTGATCACGAATCTGACGCCAGAATATCGCCATCATATCTCAATTTTTTTCTAACCTCAAAAAAATAGGTAAAAATTAGTAAAAATTAAGAAAAATATACTCCTAAAAAATTGATTCAAGCTTTTTCATGAATCCAAAGATGTATTAATATGTATTCGGACACGCTAAGCTAATATTCATCGGTTGGATTAAGCCATACAGTTCTGTTTTCTTTCTAACCTCAATAAATCAGACAGATATAGTGCTTCTCGAATGCAAAAATGAATTCAAATTAAAATTCAACCGATTCTTGCCAAATTTGGTACACGGGGGTTTTTTGGGTTGCTGATCATGAATCTGAGGTCGGATTTGCAAAATTCAAAATGGCGGATCCAAGATGGCGGACAAAATTTTTGAAAACCAACCGATTCCTACCAAATTTGGTATACAGTTGGGGAATCCTCAAACCTGATACTCTTAAACCCTAAACCCTGAAACCTTAGACTCCCACACCCTGTAACCTCAAAAAATAGACCTCAATCACCCCCTGTAACTTTAAAAATCAGACCCAATAAACTCAAAACCAGGACTTTTAAACCATATACTCTCAAATAGTAGACCCTTAAGCCCTAGAATTGCGAAGGTTAGACCCGCGCCTAACTTTCCTTTTTTTGGCTGTATCTTGTTCTTTTTTTCGCGAATGAGCTATTCAAAGGCTTTCTGCCCAAACGCTTTTGAAGACTTGTTTCTCTTTTTTAGCGACCAGCAATAGTCCGCTAGCATATGGTCATCCCATCGTCCTTGATACCGATTTTCTATGATTTTCAGATCTTGGTGAAAACGTTCCCCTTGCTCCTCACTGTAGTCACCAAGATTATCTGGGTAATCATCGATGTGGGAGTCCAGGAAATGTAATTTTAGATTCATTAAGCAACCTAATGTTTGAAAATTTTTTACCATTTTCTCGACTATTTCTTTGTACTTAAGACTTTTATTATTTCCCAAAAAGTTTGTTGCGACTTCTTTAAAACTAAGCCAAGCAGCTTTTTCAACTTTATTCATTTTAGTAACAAATAATGAATCTTGAAACAATTTTCTTATTTGTGGCCCGTCAAATACGCCTGCCTTAATTTTAGCTTCAGAAAATTTCAAAAATTTTTTATGCAAATATTTGAAACATGGGCCGTTTGTATCTAATGCTCTCGTGAATTGCTTCATAAGTCCAAGCTTAATGTGAAGCGAGGGAATAAGAACTTTTCCTGGATCTACCAATGGTGGAAACAATACATTATTTTCACCAGGAGTGAACGATTCTCTTGTTGGCCAAATTTTTTTTCTTATAATGACGTTCCCTGTCTCTGCTATTCCACAGACATTTATAACAGGGATAAAGCGTAAATCCTGACTGTTGGCCAAGCAATATTGTTACAATTTTCAGATCTCCACAAATTTTCCAGTTATGATTAGCATATTTTATTTTTATCAAAAGCTGCTTCATTTTTTTTTCATATTGCTCTTCCATAACTATGGAATGAGCAATCGGAATGGGAGCGTAAACGTTGGTATTATGCAGCAAAACTGCCTTAATGCTCCGTTTAGAAGAATCAATGAACAGTCTCCATTCTTCAGGATCGTATGAGTTATTTTGAAATTCATCCATTAGACCTTTTACATCGGTACAATATGAAAGTGACAATTCCTCGTCACAGTGTTTGACTCTTTTTCGACAGTCTCAATGTTTTCGGCATGAACTGATAAGGTGAAATCATTTGTTTCCATAACATCAGCATCAAGTGGTTCAGGAGGCGGAATTAGTTTAGTTGGTCTTGTTACTGTCGAAACATCGTTATAAGTAATAGTGCTTTTATTTTTTCGGTTATGCCTAGATACAACATTCATACAAAAGTAGCAATCATTTTCACTGTATGGTCTATTCCATATTGCTGGTCTGGAATATTTAATCGCCTTCTTATTGATGTACAACATTATTTTGCAAGAACTGCAAATGATGTGAGGAACCCAATCTGTATCCTGGTGCTGTATTTCAATGTTAAAACAATCCTTATATAAGGTTTTAATCTTATCCGTTATCGGTGACCCCATTTTACTCAATACGTGTTGACAGCAAATATAACAAAATGAATCACTGTTTTTATTGCACTTATGAAAAGTCCTTGTACCGTGAGACCGTTTTCTTGTAGCATTATACTCTACATGAGCCAAGTCACCCACACATGAAGAGCTACGGTCGCTGGATGACGACGGCTGCGGGCCCGCTTTCCCACCCTGACCAACCGCCCGATACTGGGTTTCCGAGTCCCTGCATCGTAATTCTCTTTCTTCTACCTGCCATGACGGCATCTAAGCCGTTATCCAGGGACTCTGCCGGCTAGTGGAGTAACACCGTTGCCCACCGTCACTACGTGGAGGT
The DNA here is from genome assembly GCA_019049505.1 of Pachyrhynchus sulphureomaculatus. Taxonomy (NCBI): domain Eukaryota; kingdom Metazoa; phylum Arthropoda; class Insecta; order Coleoptera; family Curculionidae; genus Pachyrhynchus; species Pachyrhynchus sulphureomaculatus. The sequence continues at coordinate 78,438,593 of CM032448.1, read as the reverse complement.
GCCCTGGATGCAGGTAGAAGAATAAAAATCGACCGATGAATTTTCTCGGCGTTCAAAATGGCGCGAAAACATCTGCCATCTTGAATTTTGCAAATCCAACCTCAGATTCGTGATCAGCGACCCAAAAATCCCCGTGTACCAAATTTGGTAAGGATCGGTTGAATTTTAGTTTGAATTCGTTTTTGCATTCGAGAAGCACTATATCTGTCTGATTTATTGAGGTTAGAAAGAAAACAGAACTGTATGGCTCAATCCAACCGATGAATATTAGCTTAGCGTGTCCGAATACATATTAATACATCTTTGGATTCATGAAACAGCTTGAATCAATTTTTTAGGAGTATATTTTTCTTAATTTTTACCTATTTTTTGAGGTTAGAAAAAATTGAGATGTGATGGCGATATTCTGACGTCAGATTCGTGATCAGCGGGTAAAAAATACTACGGATCTGATATATCGCATCAAAAGTATACCCCACTTTTTTTTTTGGGGGGCTGTGTAATTATTAATGACTCCCTTGGGCCTGTTTTACAGAGCAAAGATTTTCGAAGGATGGTTTAATATTAGAAATAGACACTTTGAGTTCTTTTCCTATATTTAGTTGAGATCTATATTTTGTTTTCAATGCAGACACTGCAGAAAATTCGGTTTCGCAATGGTAGGATGTTGAAAGTGGTAATAGTATACGAAATGCTCTTGTTTTCAGTGCAGAAAACTTATCATTCACCCCTGCCCAAAATTCAAGAAGTGATTTATTATTAAATTGTCTTTTGATTTCGCCACTTGCCGTGAAGTCTATGAAGATTTCTTCTTCGGAAGTTGAGAGCTCTTCGGGAGTATTTTGAAATGGATCCCTAACACACTCGTAACTTGCTACCCAGTTGTCGTCAGTAAAAAAATACTTTTTAAAATTCTTTGTCAACATAACTGGATGATTTTTAATGGTTACTGAAACAACTTTCACATGTTCTTCTTCAGCTTTGTATGTTTTAACATATTCTCCCACATTTGCAATCATTTCTAGGTTTTTTTGCTTTACATTTCTGCTCCACAATTCCAATTTTCTACAAAATATACTATCTCGAAACTTTTCGGCTTCCGGTCGGTTTTCCTCTTCTAGAAAAATGGCGATTTCATTTCTTAATTCATAAACACATTGCAAACATTTCCCACGTGATAACCATCTTGCCTCGCGATAAAATAATAACGCTGAATGTTCGGCACCCATGTCTTTACAAAGTACAGAAAAAAATTCTAGATTTTAGAGGTATCATTTTAGTATAATTTACTACGGTTACAACTATAGCGAGCACAATATTCAGAACAGGTTTCATTTCTTTGGAAGCCAGAGCTTTTCAGTGGATCATACAATGTGTCCACACACACAGTGGAGATTTTTGTTTCACAAGTGCTTCTACACTTTGAAATCTTCCAGATATTGAATGAGCACCATCGGTACATATTCCGACGCAAATTTTTTCACTCCAAATTTGCCTCGTTTATAAAATCATTTAAGATAGCAAATAATGCAAGTGATGTTGCTTTGAGTTCTATTGGTTTGCAGAAAAATAGTTCTTCTACTGCTGACATACCATCACAAAATCGAACATAAGCAATGAAATGAGCATCTTTATTGCTATCTGTTACCTTATCAAGCTGAATTGAATACAATTTGTTACGCAAGTTCCCGAAAAGCTGATGCTGAACATCTTCAGCTATACCACCAATTCGACGGGCAATAGTATCATTTGATATAGGTATGGATAACAACTGTTTGGCAAAATTATCTCCAAACATAGTTTCTACAATCTCAAATGGTGCTGGCAAAACAAGCTCTTCACCAATGGTGTGAGGCTTTTTACATCTGGCTATTTTATATGAAACTTTGTAAGAGGCAAGTAAAGCTTTTTCATTCACAGACAAAGTTTTTTTAAAAAATGATTTCTGCTTTACATATGATTTTAATTTTAATTCAAAAAATTCTCAGGGTTTGTTAAGGTATTCACTATGAAGCGTTTCCAAATGTCGTTTAAGTTTATTTGGATTCATGCTGTCTGCTGCCAAGATTTTTGAGCAAATAACACACAGGGGCCTTTTTCTTCATTTACTTCAGTACTGGTAAACCCTAAATTTAAGTATTCTTAAGAATATTTTCTTGATTTTATTTTCGGAACCACGCTCGTTTGTGCACTTGTTGATGCCTCACTATCGTCTAATGCTCGCTTACGCCCATTTAAAAATTTATCCATGAATCTGTATAAATTTACTGCCGTGAATACTTAATACCTTGAACTTCAATTAACACGTAAATTAAAACATACACATTCACGATAAATCCGATAGCAGTAGAAAAATCAACTCGACTGAGACGGGCTGTAATTGAACGAGGTGCAGCATTTATACACTTTTGGGCAGACTTTCCGAATATTGGAGACAGCTCGGAACTTCTCGCGAAGCCGCTACCGATATGGTGGACGTGACAGAAAGTAATAGAGAGGCATCGATTCTAGTTTTGTCAACGCAGCAGATATGAATAAATTTACTTATTCTTGGTAGTTTGTAAGGTTTCTAATTAAGGTCATAATGTAGCTTTAACATTAAAATACTGAAAATACATTATTATTGCATGAGAGGGGGGGGGAGGTGCGATAAAAATTATGTTTGAAAACTGGATCGCAAATACTGAAAGGTTGAGAGACGCTACAATAAGGTAACGTAAGATATACAAACCGAGCCAAGAAAGCTACCCCGGAATGGTACTCAGTTCAGTCTAACTCAAATATATAAAGACATGACCACTTATTAAATATTGTTAGTATCTTGGCAATACGCGATCATTGCTGTATTCCAAATTGTCAAAAATCAGTTCGATCCTAATCACTCCACGATCGACATAATTATTTAGTAATTTCCTCTTGCCTTCCTTCTTTCGTCGGCTAACCTGCATCAACGCGTTAAGTGACCCGGAATTGTAGTGAGCAAATTGATATTTTTTTTAGGACGACAATTAAATTTTCAAACAAGTTTAAAAGGCTTCAACTTCTTTATTAGTCAACTTATATATGTTATATCTATAATATATATAAAATGCAACGTCTCTCTGTCTGTTTGTCTGTCTGTCTGTCCGTTAGTGCGCTTATCACTGGAGAACCACTTATCCGATTTACGAACTTTTTTTTTAAAAACATACATATGTTCTCTGGCCAGGTTATAGGCTATATTTTATTACGATAGGTAGCATAAGGAATGAGTGACGTAAAATAGTGAATGATGTCGGAAAAAAGTTTGCCGCTAGCGCGTTGCCTTGCAATACACCGCCTAAACCATTAAATATGGAACAATATTATGTAGCAGAGAATATCTGTAATCTATAATCGATAATATATATAAAATGCAATGTCTCTTTGTCTGTCTGTCTGTCCATTAGTGTGCTTATTACGCGAAAACCACTTATCCGATTTATGTGTCTTTTTTTTAAATTCATACATATATTCTTTGGCCAGGTTACATAATAATAATAATAATCTATATCTATAATATATATAAAATGCAATGTCTCTCTGTCTGTCTGTCTGTCCATTAGTGCGCTTATCCCTCGAGATCCACTTATCGGATTTACGTGATTTTTTAAATTTATACATATGTTCTCTGACCAGGTTATAGATATATATTTTATTACATCTATAATATATATAAAATGTAACGTATATCTGTGTGTTTGTCCGTTTGTGCGTTTATCACTGGAGAACCACTTATCCGATTTACCTGCTTTTTTTTAAACATGCTAAACCATTAAATATGGAACAATATCATGTAGCAAAGAATATCTATAATATATATAAAATGCAACGTCTCTCTGTCTGTCTGTCTGTCCGTTAGTGCACTTATCACTGGAGAACCACTTATCCGATTTACGTGCTTTTTTGTTAAACATACATATGTTCTCTGGCCAGGTTATAGGATATATTTTATTACTTTAGGTGACATAAGGAATAAGCGGTGACGATAATAGTGAATCAAGTCGGAGAAAAGTTTGCCGCTAGCGCGTTCTCTGGCAATACACTGCCTAAAGCATTAAATATGGAACAATATCATGTAGCAAAGAATATAATATATATAAAATGCAACGTCTCTCTGTCTGTGTGTCTGTCCGTTACTGCGCTTATTACTCGAGAACCTCTTATCCGATTTACGTGTTTTTTTTTAATTCATACATTTGTTCTCTGGCCAGATTATCTATAATCTTCTATCTAGAATATCTATAAAATGCAACGTCTTTCTATCTGTCTGTCTGTCCGTTAGTGCGCTTATCACTTGAGAACCACTTATCCGATTTACGTGTTTTTATAAATTTAAACATATGTTCTATATAATTCGATAGATAAGGAGAAATAATCGGAGATAAGTCGAGATAAGGCTCGATAATGGGAGATAAGGTGAGTTAATGGGAGATAAATATAAATAATGGGAGATAAGGAGAAATAATGGGAGATAAGCAAAGATAAGTCTAGATAATGGGAGTTATGGTGAGATAATGGGAGATAAGGAGAAATAATGGGAGATAAGGAGAAATATTGAGAGATAAGTCGAGATAAGCCTAGATAATGGGAGATAGGGTAAGATAATGGGAGATAAGGAGAAATAATGGGAGATAAGGAGAAATAATGGGAGATAAGGATAAATAATGGAAGATGAGCAGAGTTAAGGCTAGATAATCGAAATTATGTAGAGATAATGGGAGATAAGGAGAAATATTGAGAGATAAGGGGAAATAATGGGAGATTTTATTACGTTGGGTAAATTAAGGAATAAGCAGTGACGATAGTGGTGAATCAAGTCCACGCGAGCGGAGCCGCGGGCCCGGCTAGTTTAACCAATAAAATAAAGAGAAAATAATGCCTTAAGTTAAACAAAACCACATATACAAATTTCCTGGAAAAGACCAAAAATCCAGTCTATAGCTTGGCTGATAACAACACATCTGTTTCTTCACTGAGCTTGAACGCTCAATCATCAGTAGCCCATGCAAATATCCGTAAGCTGCAGCCCAATCAGAGCTGGGGGAGCTAATGGGAGATTTTATTACGTTGGGTAAATTAAGGAATAAGCAGTGACGATAGTGGTGAATCAAGTCCACGCGAGCGGAGCCGCGGGCCGGCTAGTTTAACCAATAAAATAAAGAGAAAATAATGCCTTAAGTTAAACAAAACCACATATACAAATTTCCTGGAAAAGACCAAAAATCCAGTCTATAGCTTGGCTGATAACAACACATCTGTTTCTTCACTGAGCTTGAACGCTCAATCATCAGTAGCCCATGCAAATATCCGTAAGCTGCAGCCCAATCAGAGCCGTATAGTTTTGAAAGCTTGTAGGGAAGATGCAATTTTTTTTCTATGGTCATCGTCTGGGATCTCAAATAAAAGCTTGTGAAAATATATCTGATATAATGCTCCCGTCAGCTTTTGATGAATGCTGACCAACGGATAGGCACCGAGACCAAATAATTATTTTATTTGTTTATAATTAAACAAATATTTTGGGTAGTAAATATTTGTTTTAAACTTTTACTACAAAGATACCTCGCTTTTTAGATATTATTGGTAATTCTTATTTTGAAGATGAAACTGTGACTAAATTCCATAGAATACTTCAGCAATTACGGTACGGAACACTAATTGTGCAAGCCAAATTTGCAATTGACCGTTTTTTTTTAAATAAACGTTACAGAATCCGCAGGTATATAGGGACAATTTATTTTCGCATGGATACTCAGTGGTGTGTAGCAAGATTCAAGGGGTGAGATGCATATGATACAAAGGGTGTTCCTTTAAGGAAAATATAACATCAAAGGTAAAGTTAATTATAGGGGGAGACGCCAATCGACAATAGGGAGCGGAGCCTTTTTAGAGAAAAAAAGCTCTTTTGCACTGGAACTCTCAAAGCTTGGACCCTTTTCACTACAACAAAATCAAAATCACACCTTCATATAGTGCAGTTTTTAACATTTATACCTCATTTTAAAAATTAATGAATGAGGGGAGAGATCTTTTACAAAGAAACCTTTTCATACGGTTAATTTTTAAAAGCTTAAACCGAATTTAAAAATGGATGATTGGGAGGGGGGCTTTTTTTACAAGAAATAACACTTTCGGGATGAATATTTTTTTGAAACTAAATTTCGACCATGGATGGAATACTGCTTTCACGTTTGGGATTTTGTTTGTGTGCTACATGTATTGTATTATATTTAGAAGAGACCTATTCGCCTGACTGACCTTGATTCTTTAGAACGTCGAAGAACGGTTTGCAATTTAAGTCTATTCTATAAATAAGTTCGTAGGAAGCATTCAGTATACGTAGCTCGTTAGATTCCTCCCACACTGGTGCATGCTAGAAATCCACATATTGCTGATATATCACATTCCTATAAGGTTCAGCTTGTTACTTTTCGTAGCACTCTCTTCAACAAATCTTTTATATGAAGAAACTCATCGCTTAGGAATGAACTGCTAAGACTGTGTCTTCTTTTAAGTACAACCTGCAGCTTTCTCATATGAGAGAGTTCCAAGGAAAAACACCACCTACTATTCCCATAGTGCAGTCAAGAATGCCCGATATTGTCTTCAGACAGCGTATCATTAAACGTATTTTAATGAAGCTAGACACCAAAAAAGCTTCTGGCGTTGACGGAATACCTGCCATAGTTCTCAAAAACTGTGCGAGGGAACTAACACCAGTTTTCTGTAGACTTTTCAACCTATCCTACAGAAAGGGAATATTTCCTTCCTGCTGGAAATGTGCCACAGTTCAGCCCGATACCTAAAAAAGGCAAGAAGACCTTGCCAAATAACTACCGACCAGTCGCACTGCTTTCAATAATATCGAGAGTCATGGAAAAGGCTATCAATCAGCATCTTCTAAAATATCTTGAAGGATTCAACATTATTAGCGATCACTAATATAACTTTCGTAAACATAGATCAACAGGAGATCTTCTGACTTATGTAACATATGTTCGGAACAAGGCAACTGAACACTTTGGAGAATCTCGAGCGGTTGCTCTTGACATATCCAAGGCATTCGACCGTGTTTGGCATGATGGACTGTTGGCTAAGCTACGCTCTTATTGTATGTCTGAAAAGTTCTGTTTGTGGCTCTCATGTTTCTTCAGATAGCGTTCTTTACGAGTGGCAGTCGACGGATTTCTTTCTAACACCTTCACTATTAACGCCGGTGTGCCCTAAGTCTCTATACTATCTCCTACTCTCTTTCTTATTTACATTAACGATCTGCTGGAAAGGACTGAAAACCCAATCTACAGTTTTGCAGACAACAGTACGCTTATCTCTTCATTCACTTTGAACGCTTGGACATCGGCTACTTAGACGAATATCCGCAGACAGCGGGAAGTCGTTCAACTTAACAAAGACCTCAAAGAAATTTTATCTTGGGGTGACAGTAACCAAGTGGAATTTAACGCTACAAAAACCCAGGCGGCACTTTTTTGTAAGTTAACGTTGCTGAACCCGACGTGGTTATGACGGGGCGCTCTATTCCTCTAACATCGTCACTCAATTTGTGGGGCGTTAATTTGGGAGCAAATATATCCTGGCATGAACATGTTGCAGGCATAGCAAGGAGAGCTGCTCAAAAGTTGGGAATATTATTTCGAACCAGAAAGCTTTACACTCCACAACTGATAATTCCTTACAAAGCTCATATTCGACCAACTATGGAATACTGCTCCTATGTTTGGGGCTCCGCTCCCAAACATACATTACATTTGTTGGATTCTATTTAGAGAGGAGCTGTTCGTCTGATTGGAGACCCGGAACTGACCGGCGATCTTGATTCGCTGGAACATCGAAGAACGGTTGGCGACTTGAACCTATTCTACAAGTATTTTCCTGGAAAGTGTTCGAAGGATGTAGCCCGCTTAATTCCTCTCAGAACGGTGCATGTTAGAAATACACGTCGCGCAAATACTTCACATCCATATGAGGTTCAGCTTGTTACTCCTCGTACAAGGCTTTTCAAGTAGTCTTTTATATGGAGCACATCATCCCTTTGGAATAATTTGCCCAGGACTGTATTTCCCACCGAGTACAATTTACAGCGATTCGAGAACAACGTGAATCGCTTTTTTCCGCACACATGTCGCTCTTGTAGCATTTACGGACTTCCCTGCAGCCCGTGTGCTAGACCCATAAAAAAACACCATTCTTTAAGCTATTCAGAGATATCACTGCAGCCTGAGTGTTGTGCACATTGAGACTTGTCGGAAAATAAAACGGAGCGTCATTGCTCTAAGGTCCGGACGACATATTCTCGGGCAAATTTGAGTCGCTCTTGTCGAAGGGCTTCTATCAATTTTGGTCCAATAGTCCGAGTTAGGTTAGCTTCTTTAAAACTGACACCCCGACCACGAACTTGTCAGAGCTCCTGCTGGACCTCAACGCCGGTCAAGTGACGATTTCTTAGAGTTGTGTTGTTAATGAAGCGGTCGTCTCGCTTCGAGGTACACCTTCTTCTTCCTGATCCTGGTCTCCGTATAAAGGCGCCAGTCTCTTGGCAACGTTTGTAGACTCTGAAGGCAGCTGACTCCGTCAGGTGTAGTTGCGGAGCGGCTACATGTTGGCTATGCCCTTCTTGCAATAGGGCAATGACTTGCGCTGTTTCTTCCGGGGTGGTATCCATTTTCCGATGACGTAATTAGTGAGCAGGTATGGCAGAGATGTTGACGGTTGAAGTTCCGATAAAGAAATGATGGGAAAATGCAGTTGCATGTGTTTTCATAGGGATGAAATGAATAGCGTACGATGAGTACATTGCTGATACATTGCTGAGCGAGTTTCTTCTTTTTCTATTGAGTAAAATCGTTTTAATCAGTAAAACTTTTTGAAAATCCGAATGTTTTTGTATTAATAGGAAGAGTAGAAAATCAGCATTCTATTGATACCAAAAATAATACCACTATTTGAAAACTAAATTCAAGGATCGGTGTAAATTAAACAAAATCGTTTGAGTCGATTTTTTTGCTCAACAGTGTATATATTAGGCATACATAATTAATCAAACACAAGAACAAACTAAGTGACTTTGAAAAAAAGAACTTGACTGATTAGTTAGTTGACTAGGCGATTTTTAAGGCATGATATAAATAGAAGAAAGGACGTAGATAAACGTATACTCGTGTATGTTTTTTTTTACAAAAGTTACCATCATAAAGCTTTTTAGTCAGATATAATACAAAAATACGAGTTGAAATGATTTTATGCTGTTTGAGTGCGGAAAAGTTATATAATATAATTAATTGTTTGCGAGCTTCTATAACACCTTCTTTGTAAATTAGACCAAATGGTCAGTGTTTATAAAGTTCTATCTTGCATCTTGCCTATCCGGCAACCTCAATCCTATTTTTTGTAAAGCTCTAGAGTTTTCTATACGCGAACTAGCCATATATAACATTTTTATAAAGTTTTGGAACAATAAACTCATATCTAGCAAAATCCCAGCATTTATGAAACAATAAAGGCTTAGTGATGATCACTGTTGCGTAGTATTATTGTGGCCAAGCTTTTAAAATCCCAACGTGGTATCTATTATTTACCAAAATTAATCGTTGGTGTACCGTAATGTTGATAATCAAAAGATTTTTGTAAAGCAGTAACAAAAACAAATAATCAAAATATTTTGAGTTTTCCATATCAGTTGAACCAACTCTAAGTACCCATAAAGGGTCTTACATTTAGTAACAATTTAAGATTGCACGAGATGTTAATAAAAACTAATGGAGAATTTTGAATTAATTTTAAATTTAATGAATTCTAGGACTTTGTTGTTCACTTCTGAAATATTTTTCCGTGATACTTGCTTGTTACTAAGAGTTTTTCATGAACTTTTCCTGATTATAAGAAAGATAGTGGAATAGTGTGAAGCTTTTCAGTTGCTATGCTTCATTTAAACTTTACATTGTCATTTTTTTAGTATACCAACAAAATATTTTCATTTTTACCTAATGTGAAAATTCTCGTTTATTAAGCAAGAATTCTCAGTATGTAATATACAATAAATCTGTGTTATTAACAGCTATTACAAAGGCGAAAATACACCACTGAATTAAGTTGGGAATGTGAAATCTTTGGCACAATGATACTACTACAGTCAATCATCTCTCCTGATGAAGCTAACATGGTTGGCGAAACGCGCGTCGAGTGCAAAAATAAAGTGTTTGGTGTAGTGGTGATATATACTGAGTAACACCACTGAATCTTCATTAGTGTTCCATACGGAACAGTTATGGGATCACTTCGGTGTCTATCTGTAACACCTCATTTTCTCAGAAATTATTCGATATAGAAACGGAAAGAAATAAAACACTTATTATGTATTATTACCACTATATTGCACAAGTTTTGCGACTGCAGTTTCGACCTATGCGGTCATTATCAAGCTTACGTACTAAACTGAATTAAATAGACAAGTCATACTAAAATTAAAGTTAGGTGGTAGGTATAAAATATTATTATAAAACATTATTATTTAATTCTAGGGTTAATACAATTGATCTTAAGTGGTAGGTAGTAATTTTATGGTTTTATGACGGTAAATAGCGGTGAATAGAAAAGGTCTAGTTGGTCGTTTAACAGATTACAGTTTTGGTTTTTCCGATGTTTATAAATTTCCAATGATTCTAAGATATTTAATTTGAAACCTTTCTCCGCATAATGTAGAACTTCTGTATTATGTAAATCGGGAAAGGATCTGTTTTTTGTAGTCTATATGATCTAAAATGTTCTGTATATCTGGTTTTAATGTTTCTTCCGCTTTGTCCAATATATATGCTGTTACAGTCCGAGCATTTTAACTTATAAACTCCACATTTTTGAAATTTGTCCGTCTTATCTTTGGCATTGTAAAGGATATTTGAGAGGGTATTTTGCGATTTGAACACGTTAGAATCATTGGAAATTTATAAACATCGGAAAAACCAAAACTGTAATCTGTTAAACGACCAACTAGACCTTTTCTATTCACCGCTATTTACCGTCATAAAACCATAAAATTACTACCTACCACTTAAGATCAATTGTATTAACCCTAGAATTAAATAATAATGTTTTATAATAATATTTTATACCTACCACCTGTTTTAGTATGACTTGTCTATTTAATTCAGTTTAGTACGTAAGCTTGATAATGACCGCATAGGTCGAAACTACAGTCGCAAAACTTGTGCAATATAGTGGTAATAATACATAATAAGTGTTTTATTTCTTTCCGTTAAAATGATAAATTACCACATAGTAACGGCCACGACGATCAACTATTCGATATAGAAAGTTGAAATTTGGTGCAAATATAGGAATTGATGGCATAATCAGAGCCGTGTAGTTTTAAATGGTAAATTTTGACTTAACGGTTTAGTTTGGGGAGTGAAATCGGAAGTGAAAAAAAAATTACCAGGTGATCAAGTGTTGTGTCAAATGAAAGCTTATGAAAACACGAGTTTAAAAATATATATGATCTAATACTTGGGCACATTTTTATTTGTAATTTAAAAAAAAAATGGCCAAAAATCGCCTTCCCCGCTCTATCTCGAAAACTACTGCCCAAAAAATTTTGTAAAAATTCTGGAATATTCTGCATAAAGTGTAGATTGAGTGAAAATTATCACGAGTGCACTACGTTTGAAAATTTATCTGATATAATAAGAAACTATAAGGTTGAAATATGGTGGAGGTTTATTTAATATACTTTTCAGTACACACACTGGTGATAAAAGGTTAGATATCGAGACAAAATAATTTATTTGGTTATAATTCAACAAATATTTAGGCAGTAAATATTTGTTGTACACTTTTATTACTAAATTCTAGATTAAGCTAGATTGATTTATTGACTATTAGGTAGCTAAGATGCTATAACTATTATACATTATTGATTAAGAGAGAGACAGAGAATTTAAAGGGGTAGGGCGCATCGACTGCAACGGTCATTAACTTCCGAATATTTTGGGGATTTATACTATGAAATTTATTTCCTTTAAATAATCACCAATTTATCTGAGAATGGTGTTGTAAGATTGGATGATTTTAGGGTGGAAGGAATGTGATACTTTCCACGGGTATCAGAGAAGTGCTTCAAAAATATGTTTGACGGTAAGTGGTAGTTGACAAGATGGACAATTGGGGGATACTCTTTATTTAAAAGGAAGAAGTGGGTCTGATATGTATGGCCGATGGCCAGTCTTCTGCCAATAATGTTTTCCTTTCTATTCAGTGATTGATGATGTAAAGGAGGTGAGTTTTGAGGTCCCAGAGTTTACTACTGGTGTCCTCAAGATCCCACTGTAATTGGAATAATTTTCTAAATTCCTGAGATAGATGTTTTAGGTAATCTCTGGGATGATTTTCGCCCAGAATAGGAGCGCCAGAGAGAGAGGCCTTTTTTGCAAAAGTATTAGCTTGGACGTTTCCTGTAATGTCACAGTGTCCTGGTATCCAAATGAGTGTAAAGGATTTGTTTTTTAGTCTGGCTACATGTAATAAGTCCTTTATTTGTCTGATGTATGCGTCATCAAAGTTCGCATGTTGAATGGATTTAAGAGCGCTCTGAGAATCCGATGCAATTAGGAATTTGAAATAAGGAAGAGTAGTTATCGCATATCTTATGCTTTCCCTGATGGCGAGAAGCTCAGCAGAGAAAATAGACGAGTAAAGAGGTAATCTGAAAGTTTTCTGACTGTTTTGAGCGATAAAGGCGGCGCCAACCCCTGAACATGACTTGGAACCATCTGTATAGATAGCGAAGTAATCCGAGTTGATTATTTTATTCGGAATAACATTTCTATTAAGTGTGCACATAAAGAAGTCTATATGGGGTTTTGGAGATTGCCAAAGGGGAAAAGATGTGAGAAGAGGGTATTCAAATCGGGGGGGGGGGTGAAATTAAATTATGAAGCGCCAAAAAGTGTTTGAGCCTGGAAGGAATAGAGTTAGATGGCAGAGATATTGTGCGAGATAGATGTATAAAAGTTAGATTTAAAGAGGATTTTAAGTGAGGACGGTTCATTGAAAGAGCATAAAATTTCATGAGAGAGAATTGTCTGATGAGGTAGAGGGGTAGAATAGAGGAAACACACTGTAAACTGGAAATTGGTGAAGTTCTAAAAGGTCCCGTAGCTAACCGCAGAGCCTGATTCTGAATGGTGTCTAGCTTTTTTTTTTTGTTGAATGACATGTTGAGTCATATATGAAATCTCCATAGTTTCGTTTAGCGAGGATAAGGGATTTGTAAATGATTATGACTGAGCTAAAATCAGAACCCCCTTTTGAGTGAGCAAGTAAGCGCAGAAGATTAAGATCATGGACTGTACGTGTTCTGAAGTGATTAATGTGTGAATTCCAAGTCAAACCCGTATCAAAGGTCAGCTCTAGGATGTTATGAGAGTTTTGAATAGGTATAGGAGATCCATTGATATTGAGGGGGTCTAGGGCAGTTTCTTATTTTACAGGAATTTATAAGATGTATAAAAACTGATTTTTTGGAGAGTTGAGGACATTGACTAAGAAAAAACGTGAACAAACATAATGGATCTTTTAGATATATACATGCCAGGGACCTAAATAACTTAGCCTAGGTGGGGATTTTATTTTATTTTAACAGCAATCACCGTACGAAATACTAACTGCGCAAGTCCGACTTGCACGTGGCTGGTTCTTAATATTAATACTACATTTCCCCTCTTCTTTTTTTTTGACCTTGGCAATTATTAATGAATGAATTTATCAATTTCAGCATCAGAATGTATGCTGTGAGGGAAAAATAATTTTTCGGCTTTGGTTTTCAGGTAGCTTTAATTATTCATATGCATTAAGAAAGAAACTGAGGTGAGAACAAGTCTCTTATTTATTCTTGGTCAGTGAGCATCCTTTGAACCACTAACTTTCTTTCTAATTATATTTTGTGTCTTTATTTAAAAAAGGTAAATGTTTACGGAATATTTTAATTTCACAATCATTAAAAACTTGTCGGAATTTAATTATGCGATAAGTAGCGATTACTATTTGTTTGTTTGCATAAAAAATGACATCACTGTAGTTATTTTTTACGAGCACTTAGTCATCATGTGTAATGTAGTGTAATGCTAATGTAAGTCATACCTTCTTTAATATTCTCGGCATTAAAAAATATGGCTTTTGCTGCTGACGAATTCCGCCAACAGTAAAGGCAAAAGATCGCGCAATATTATAAGAAGTTTCAATATATATATATATATATATATATATATATATATATATATATATATATATATATATATATATATATATATATATATATATATATATATATATATATATATATATATATATATATATATATATATATATATATATATATATATATATATATATATATATATATATATATATATATATATATATATATATATATATATATATATATATATATATATATATATATATATATATATATATATATATATATATATATATATATATATATATATACAGATACATGTCAGGGATCTAAATAACTTAGCCCGGATAAGGAATTTATATAAATGCGTTGAGAGAACTTAAGGTATTTGAACTTGATATTCCTTCAACATAAAATTAAAGTTAATGTGAATTAGAATTAACTTAAGCTAATCCAGAGGTAGTGGGTCGCTCGGTCTATGAAGACGGCGATGAGCTTGGGGTGGGGGGGCGGTAAGCATTCCTGACTATGAGGTTGGGGTGGAGTGTGGCTTTATCCAGGAATTTGAGCTGAGTGTTCCTCATGAATTCCAGGGTTGTGGGCATCTGGGGATCTCTATAAAGCTGGGTTTCGCGTATGAACCATGGGGCTTTGGCGCTGATTCGGAGGGCCTTGTTTTGAACTATCTGTATGGTAGATCTATGTGTTCGTGGCATTTGGCAGCATGCTGGACTGGAGTAAGTCAATCCGATGCGGATGAACATCTTGTAAATTGTCAACTTGTTGCGGGTTGACAGTTCACTGGACTTGTTAGGAAGTGGATAGAGCTGGCTGAGGAGTTGGTTTGCTTTCTTGGTGAAGGTTGCAACCTGGTCTTTCCATACTAGCTGCTTGCAATGTGTTAAAACCACATAAACATACATATATATTTAGGTATATATATATATATATATATATATATATATATATATATATATATATATATATATATATATACATATATATATATATATATATATATATATATATATATATATATATATATATATATATGATTGCAGAAAATTCACCTTAAATAAAAATCGAACCTAAAGATATATTGAATGAATGTGACATAATTTTTTTTTTTGTCAAGCCGCCACTAGGGAACCATACATCTTCATCTACAGTGTTGTGAAAAAATACACAGAAATATTCAATATTTTTATTTTATAAAAATATTTATCCAAAGATGATCACTTACTAAAATTTTAACCATTTATCCCAGAATGGTTTCTTTTTGTAAGAATAACTAATATTACAAAACAATAATCTGTCTAAAACAAGCCATAGGAGAACCTAGTGCACAAAAATTTCTTATAACATAACTTCCAATTATTCAAGAAACTTAAAAAAAAAAACAAATTTAACAAAAAAAATATAAAAATTTTTACCTTTTAAAATAATTCCTTCGTACACCAACAAATTAATTATACAAGTTTTATAGTCTGTCAAAAATCGAATTTTGTTGAACCATCACTTAAAATGTAAAAATTTTAACACATGTAATGTAGTAAAATTTAATTTCTTTACGCTTTGTTTAAGACAGTATCTTCTTCTTCTTTCCATGCCTTCTCCTAATGGAGGTTGGCGACCACTTCTCTAAGTATTTCTCTGTCCCTCACAACATGAAATAACTCTCCTACATGCATGCCGGGCCATTCTCTAATGTTTCTGAGTCGACTTTTTCTTTCTTCTAACAGACTTTCTACCATCAACTCTTCCCCGCATGATAGTTTGCAATAGGGAATATTTGTCGTTTCGGAGTATATGTCCTAAGTAAGATGTTTTTCGTACTTTTATGATTGTCAAGAGTTTTCTGCCTTGGCCTATTCTTCGTAGAACTTCCTCATTAATGATCCTGGCTGTTCTTGGGATTTTTAATATTCTTCGATAGGGCCACATTTCAAACTTTTTCGTAGTGTATTACTTCAAAGTCCATATCTCAACTACATACAATAGCGGAGACCACCCGTAGCATTCCAGGAAACGTAATCTTAGAGCGAGGGACAAGTTTCTGTTGCAGAACAATGTCCGGAATTTTAAAAATGATTTTCTTGCAACCTCTATTCTGATTTTAATTTCAGTGTTTTGGTCAATCTCGGATGTGATATAGATGCCTAAATACTTGTACTTTTCTACACGTTCTATTTGTTTCCCATCGAGGAATAATTAGCAATTGTTGATTTGATGTTTAGACACGACCACAAATTTTGTTTTTTCTGTGTTTATTGTCAGATCCATTTCGACACTTCCTCTATTTACATTGTCAATCAATGCTTGCAGGTTCTCTAACGTTTTTCGTGTATTTTCAGTTGTTTAATAGATGTTAAACGTTTAATTTTGGGAAATTTGCAAGGTAAATAAACTATATTAACAGCTGATGGGCCAAAACGTCAAATGTCTTTCATGTGGTAAATAAGATGTTTCTCAAGGTGCATTCACGATGATTATAAATTGGTTGCGTATGGTTCAATTACCATACCAGAAAGAATGGTTGCTTTTGGTTTAGGTGTAAGTGGTAAAACTACATGAGAAGCGAGCCGCAATGGCTCTCTGGTGGTTCGAAGTCTTTCCATTTTTTTGTAATGTTAATGACATTTATTTATTTTATATTGCTAATAAGACATTACCTACTGTAAGCACTACGTAGCGCATTGAGGTAAACCAAGTTTAGATCCATAGTTTTCTTGGTAGTTGGTTAAATTTTAGATAGGTATCACCTAGCTTAGCTGATCTGGTACCGTTTCTCGGCAAAAAAAATGTAACGAAGTGTTTGTTGGAAAGATAATACTAATTATTTTTTTAATCACTTTTTTAGTGTTTAGTGACGAAGTTTTAAAGTTTATTAGTTGTGTTAAGAGTGACTTAGTGACCTAGTGAATAGTTATGTATTAAGAGTGACTTATTTTCGTACTTGTAACACTATATGTGCATCAGTTATTACTATTGTTGAACTTTATGGTCATGGTCATTACAACGACAACTTCATTTTGGAGATTGAAAGTAACAGGTTCAGACGGAAGTTTCTGGAAATGTGCTATATAAAGAACTGCCATAATAGCCTTAACCATAAAAGAGACGTCGAAGGCTTAAGCTCCATTTACACATATTTACTTTCTCAAGAACATACTAAAAAAAATAAGAACCAATGATGCTCCTTTGAATTTTGATACTTCATAAATTATTGAAATCCGCTGTTTTATTTTTCGTTCGAATTAACGTTGTTAAGTCGGCTTTTAAAATATGTTTCCTCAATACGCAGGTCCAGGTTTTGACAGTATTGACATTTATATTAACTAAAAATTAGTGAAAAGACTTTAAAATAGCTGAAACAAGTTCTCGTCGTTAATTTTATTTTATAATAATTCTAAGATTTTAATAATTGTTAAGTATGATTCTCTTATATTCTAACAATTTCATAAATCAAGTTGTGACTGATTGTGTGCATTTATATGCACAAGAATAAGTTCTGTATTATTTATTGTTTAAAATTTTAAAAATGATTTTCTTGCAACCTCTATTCTGATTTTAATTTCAGTGTTTTGGTCAATCTCGGATGTGATATAGATGCCTAAATACTTGTACTTTTCTACACGTTCTATTTGTTTCCCATCGAGGAATAATTAGCAATTGTTGATTTGATGTTTAGACACGACCACAAATTTTGTTTTTTCTGTGTTTATTGTCAGATCCATTTCGACACTTCCTCTATTTACATTGTCAATCAATGCTTGCAGGTTCTCTAACGTTTTTCGTGTATTTTCAGTTGTTTAATAGATGTTAAACGTTTAATTTTGGGAAATTTGCAAGGTAAATAAACTATATTAACAGCTGATGGGCCAAAACGTCAAATGTCTTTCATGTGGTAAATAAGATGTTTCTCAAGGTGCATTCACGATGATTATAAATTGGTTGCGTATGGTTCAATTACCATACCAGAAAGAATGGTTGCTTTTGGTTTAGGTGTAAGTGGTAAAACTACATGAGAAGCGAGCCGCAATGGCTCTCTGGTGGTTCGAAGTCTTTCCATTTTTTTGTAATGTTAATGACATTTATTTATTTTATATTGCTAATAAGACATTACCTACTGTAAGCACTACGTAGCGCATTGAGGTAAACCAAGTTTAGATCCATAGTTTTCTTGGTAGTTGGTTAAATTTTAGATAGGTATCACCTAGCTTAGCTGATCTGGTACCGTTTCTCGGCAAAAAAAATGTAACGAAGTGTTTGTTGGAAAGATAATACTAATTATTTTTTTAATCACTTTTTTAGTGTTTAGTGACGAAGTTTTAAAGTTTATTAGTTGTGTTAAGAGTGACTTAGTGACCTAGTGAATAGTTATGTATTAAGAGTGACTTATTTTCGTACTTGTAACACTATATGTGCATCAGTTATTACTATTGTTGAACTTTATGGTCATGGTCATTACAACGACAACTTCATTTTGGAGATTGAAAGTAACAGGTTCAGACGGAAGTTTCTGGAAATGTGCTATATAAAGAACTGCCATAATAGCCTTAACCATAAAAGAGACGTCGAAGGCTTAAGCTCCATTTACACATATTTACTTTCTCAAGAACATACTAAAAAAAATAAGAACCAATGATGCTCCTTTGAATTTTGATACTTCATAAATTATTGAAATCCGCTGTTTTATTTTTCGTTCGAATTAACGTTGTTAAGTCGGCTTTTAAAATATGTTTCCTCAATACGCAGGTCCAGGTTTTGACAGTATTGACATTTATATTAACTAAAAATTAGTGAAAAGACTTTAAAATAGCTGAAACAAGTTCTCGTCGTTAATTTTATTTTATAATAATTCTAAGATTTTAATAATTGTTAAGTATGATTCTCTTATATTCTAACAATTTCATAAATCAAGTTGTGACTGATTGTGTGCATTTATATGCACAAGAATAAGTTCTGTATTATTTATTGTTTAAAATTTTAAAAATGATTTTCTTGCAACCTCTATTCTGATTTTAATTTCAGTGTTTTGGTCAATCTCGGATGTGATATAGATGCCTAAATACTTGTACTTTTCTACACGTTCTATTTGTTTCCCATCGAGGAATAATTAGCAATTGTTGATTTGATGTTTAGACACGACCACAAATTTTGTTTTTTTTCTGTGTTTATTGTCAGATCCATTTCGACACTTCCTCTATTTACATTGTCAATCAATGCTTGCAGGTTCTCTAACGTTTTTCGTGTATTTTCAGTTGTTTAATAGATGTTAAACGTTTAATTTTGGGAAATTTGCAAGGTAAATAAACTATATTAACAGCTGATGGGCCAAAACGTCAAATGTCTTTCATGTGGTAAATAAGATGTTTCTCAAGGTGCATTCACGATGATTATAAATTGGTTGCGTATGGTTCAATTACCATACCAGAAAGAATGGTTGCTTTTGGTTTAGGTGTAAGTGGTAAAACTACATGAGAAGCGAGCCGCAATGGCTCTCTGGTGGTTCGAAGTCTTTCCATTTTTTTGTAATGTTAATGACATTTATTTATTTTATATTGCTAATAAGACATTACCTACTGTAAGCACTACGTAGCGCATTGAGGTAAACCAAGTTTAGATCCATAGTTTTCTTGGTAGTTGGTTAAATTTTAGATATGTATCACCTAGCTTAGCTGATCTGGTACCGTTTCTCGGCAAAAAAAATGTAACGAAGTGTTTGTTGGAAAGATAATACTAATTATTTTTTTAATCACTTTTTTAGTGTTTAGTGACGAAGTTTTAAAGTTTATTAGTTGTGTTAAGAGTGACTTAGTGACCTAGTGAATAGTTATGTATTAAGAGTGACTTATTTTCGTACTTGTAACACTATATGTGCATCAGTTATTACTATTGTTGAACTTTATGGTCATGGTCATTACAACGACAACTTCATTTTGGAGATTGAAAGTAACAGGTTCAGACGGAAGTTTCTGGAAATGTGCTATATAAAGAACTGCCATAATAGCCTTAACCATAAAAGAGACGTCGAAGGCTTAAGCTCCATTTACACATATTTACTTTCTCAAGAACATACTAAAAAAAATAAGAACCAATGATGCTCCTTTGAATTTTGATACTTCATAAATTATTGAAATCCGCTGTTTTATTTTTCGTTCGAATTAACGTTGTTAAGTCGGCTTTTAAAATATGTTTCCTCAATACGCAGGTCCAGGTTTTGACAGTATTGACATTTATATTAACTAAAAATTAGTGAAAAGACTTTAAAATAGCTGAAACAAGTTCTCGTCGTTAATTTTATTTTATAATAATTCTAAGATTTTAATAATTGTTAAGTATGATTCTCTTATATTCTAACAATTTCATAAATCAAGTTGTGACTGATTGTGTGCATTTATATGCACAAGAATAAGTTCTGTATTATTTATTGTTTAAAATCATACGTTAACACTTTCTTTCCTGCAATTGGTATTCAGATTTTTATTCAACAGAGGGTCGCCTGTAAATATTCAGTAAGTACTATTTTAGCTAATAACTCGGACTAAAAAAAAAAATTATGGTAGTATTCCCTATTTTTTTCACTTAAGAGTACGGTATATTCCTTCAGAGGGTACTCTGGTTTATGAGAATTGTTCTCTGTATCTTCCAGGTCCTGAAGATGATGTACGATTTGGCATCGAAAGCTCGATATTAAAATAAAACTACAGTTACTAAGAACTTTAAGACCTATTTGTTCAGCCTGTAATCCTAAGGGCTATCCCGAAGTTAAATCCTTTTTGGTTGTTACCAGTAATATATATATATATATATATATATATATATATATATATATATATATATATATATATATATATATATATACATACATACATATATATATATATATATATATATATATATATATATATATATATATATATATATATATATATATATATATATATATATATATATATATACATATATATATATATATATATATATATATATATATATATATATATATATATATATATATATACATATATATATATATATGTATATATATATATATATATATATATATATATATATATATATATGTATATCAGAGTGTCCCAAAAACCAACGTATTCCCTTCGAGGTCTAATGGGCCAGCCCATAATTCACCAGAATATGTAAATATGCCGTAGTGAGAAATCGTTAGATTTCGAGATATTGATACTTTTATGAATTTCCTGAAAATCTACGATGCGTTTATCGAGTACGACAACTACAAATTTCGTATTCTAAGGATCTCATTATTGTTACACAATCTTGAATAACCCTGTTGTTGTTCACAGTTCAAAATGATTTATTAAGTAATTATAATTAAAAAGCTGTGTTTTCAAAGCTACATTGAAAAAAAAAACATAGACAATATTGTAGGAGACTAACCTAACACGTAGGCTGAAAAGGTTTTGGTCTAGCTACTTAAAACACATTATTTATTCATCAATATATTCTCCTTCAAGAGCGATACAATCAGTTTGTCTTTACCTTCAAAATAGGCCTCAGTTTCGGCGATAACTTCTTCATTGGAGCCAAATCTCTTTCCCGCGAGCACTTTTTTGAGATCTGTGAATAAACAATATTCGTTTGGGGCCAAATCTGGAGAATACGATAGATGAGGAAGCAATTCGAACTCCAACTCATGTAATTTTGCCATCGTAACCATTGACTTGTGACACGGTGCATTGTCTTGATGAAAGAGCACTTTTAGTGTTCTGTACGGAACACTTATAAGATCACTTCGGTGTCTGTCTGTCTGTCACACCTGATTTTCTCCGAAACTACTTGACATAGAAAAATGAAAATTGGTACTAATATAGGAATTGATGGCCTCATTAGAGCCATGTAGTTTTGAAAGTTAAATTTTGACTTAAGGGGTTAGTTTTGGGGGTGAAATCGGAAGTGAAAAAAAAAAATTTTTACTAGGTCATCGAGTGTGATGTTAAATGAAAGCTTGTAAAAACACGAGTAATATATATATATATATATATATATATATATATATATATATATATATATATATATATATATATATATATATATATATATATATATATATATATATATATATATATATATACATATCTATAATAATATAAAATGCAACGTCTCTCTGTCTGTCTGTCTGTCTGTCTGTCCGTTAGTGCGCTTATCACTGGAGAACCACTTATCCGATTTACGTACTTTTTTTTTTTTAAACATACATATGTTCTCTGGCCAGGTTATAGGCTATATTTTATTACGATAGGTAGCATAGGGAATGAGCAGTGACGATAATAGTGAATGAAGTCGGAAAAAAGTTTGCCGTTAGCACGTTCCCTTGCAGTACACAGCCTAAACCATTAAATTTGGAACAATATTATATAGCAGAGAATATCTATAATCTATAATATATATAAAAAGTAATGTCTCTCTGTCTGTCTGTCTGTCCATTAGTGTGTTTATCAGGCGAGAATCACTTATCCGATTTACGTGTCTTTTTTTAAATTCATACATATATTCTTTGGCCAGTTTATATAGTAATAATAATAAACTATATCTATAATATATGTAAAATGCAACATCTCTCTGTCTGTCCGTTAGTGCGCTTATCCCTCGAGAACCACTTACGTGATTTTTTAAATTCATACATATGTTCTCTGAAGAGGTTTTATAATAATAATAATAATAATAATCTATATAATATATATAAAACGCAACGTCTCTCTGTCTGTCTGTCCGTTAGTGTGCTTATCATTCGAGAACCACTCATCGGATTTACGTGATTTTTTTTAAATTCTTTATTTAATATATGTCAAAAAAAAATCTATAATATATATAAAACGTAATATCTCTCTGCCTGTCTGTCTATCCATTACTGCGCTTAGCACTCAAGAACCACTTATCCGATTTACGTGTTTTTTTTTTATAAAATACAGAGGGAATAAACAGAGACAATGCTAATATACATATAGGAAAAAAGTTGGAAGTTTAGCAGTAAGCTTCGCAGAAAGACTGAATAGATGGGCGGAATACATTAAAGAAACATTAAATGGAGATGAAAATGAGGAGTTGAATGAGAAATAGGAAGCAAAATTAACTAAAGGGCAGGAAGCGAAAAATAAACCCTGCAAAGAAGAAATAAGAGAAATACTCAGAACCCAAAAAATATAAGGCACCGGGTGGAAATTGTGGAACTGATAAAAGCTGGAGGAGTAGATCTGGAAAATGAAATATGCCGGTTGGTGCAAAAATATGGGAAACAAAAAAGATGCCAGTGAGCTGGAGAGAGTCGCTCATTTGTCCAATATACAAAAAAGGAGAAAAAACTATATGTGCTAATTATAGACCAATAGCCTTACTGGATGTCGTGTACAAGATAGTAGTGTTGACTATCAAAAACAGACTAGCAGAGAAAGCCGAGTCTATTTTGGGAGAGTACCAGTGTGGATTCAGGAAAAATAGATCGGTTACAGACCAGATATTTTCGATTAAGCAAATCCAAGATAATAGCTTGGAACAAAATTTGGCACTACACTTGGTCTTTGTGGATTTCAGAGAACCATATGACTCTGTAAATAGAGAAGGACTTTACAAGATAATGGAAGAACTAAAAATTCCAAGTAAATTGATTCGCATGGTGAGAATGACCCTGAATGACACAGAAAATAGAGTGTTGGTTGAGGGCAAAGTATCAGACAAGTTTAAGGTGAAGAGAGGATTAAGACAGGGGGAACCAGTGTCGACATGTCTATTTAATTTGGTACTAGAGAAGATAATCCGGGAGTCAGAAATAAAAACAAATGGAACGATATACCAACAAACCTGCCAATGCTTGGCGTATGCGGATGATGTAGCAGTGATTGCAAGAGCAAAAGAGAACCTCAAAAAAGCCATAAGTAGGATAGAAGAAAGGGGAAGGATGAGAGGACTATAGATAAATGAGGAAAAAACAAAATACATGGAAATTACAAAGAAGAAGGATATTAAAAACAACAAAAGTTTAGATATAATAAACAATTTAGGAAAAAGATATATGTTTGAAAAAGTAGACAAATTTAATTATCTGGGAGTAACAATAACATAGAGTGGACAAGAAAGGACGGAGAAATAAGAAAGAATAGCGAAAAGACAGAGATGTTGGGGGGCAATGAATCCAATATTGAAATTAAAGAATGTATCAAGAAAAGCAAAAGAAAGAATATATACGCCAGTTGTCAAACCCACGCAGACATATAGATGCGAAACGTGGAAACTGAATGCAAGAGAAAAGGAGACGTTGAAGGTGTGAGAAAGGTAAGCTTTGAGAAAAATCTACGGAGGAAGGAAAGAAAAGGGACTATGGAGAAGAAGAACAAACTACGAATTAAAATGCCTATATACGAAACCCCTTATAAGCCAAATCATAA
The DNA here is from genome assembly GCA_019049505.1 of Pachyrhynchus sulphureomaculatus. NCBI lineage: Eukaryota > Metazoa > Arthropoda > Insecta > Coleoptera > Curculionidae > Pachyrhynchus > Pachyrhynchus sulphureomaculatus. Next base: position 78,413,942 of record CM032448.1, on the reverse strand, counting down.
TAAGCCAGCGATTAGGATGGTTGGGACACGTGGCAAGGATGAAGGAAGAAAAGCAGGCAAAGCAAGCCCTAATAAGAGGAGTGGTTGGAAGAAGAGGCAAGGGTAGACCTCGATCTACATGGATTCAGGCAGTAAAGCAAGATCCGGAGTTGATGGGAATCCCGCACTGGGAAAAGCTAACAGGAGAAAAAAAGAAGTGGAGACAAGTATGCAACCAAGCCATGGACCTCTAAGGCCCCTTGAGCTATATAATAATATAAACATAACGAATAAGCACTGACGATAAAGGTGAATCAAGTTCACGCGAGCGGAGCCGCGGGCACGGCTAGTATATATAATGTAATACTTGCGCACGCTTTTCTTTGTATTATTTTTAAAAAATCGCGAGGAATCGCTGTCCCCCCACCTTATCTCGAAAAGTACTGATCATAAAATTTTGAAAAAATTCTGGAATATTCTCCACGGGGTGTAGATTGAACGAAAATTATCACAAGTGCATTACCTCTAATAATTTATCTGGTATATAAAAAAAACAAAATTTAAAGATCATCAGTTTTCAGTAAAGATTGGAAACAAACTTTGTTGAAAACTCATTTGGGGTGTGTTTTGTGAAGTCACTGATCATTTTATACCACCGTAACAAAATTTTTTATTTTAAAAGCAATCAACGTACGGAGCACTAATTGTGCAAGTTCAACTTACACTTGACCGGTTATTTCTTGTTCATTTGGGGCTGTTTCTTTGCGATTTCTGCCTTCAAATACACCAACTTTATATAATATTCGCTATTGATGGTTTTTCCCTTCTCAGCATAATCGATGAAAATTATTCCATGCGCATCCCAAAATTCAGAGAGGCCAAAATCTTCCCAGCCGACTGTTGTGTCTTTGGTCGCTTCAGGCGGCTTTCACCGGCTGCTATCCACTCAGCCGACTGCCGATTTAATTCCGGTGTGTAGTGATGGATCCATGGTTCTTCTATTGTCACATTGTCAGTTATCTCATACAATTTCACTTTACGGTCATCCAAAACAATTTTGTGGATTTTTTTTGATGATTTCCGGTGTAACCACCTCATTTGGGAGTCCAGAGCGTTCAACATCATTTGTATCAGTACGACCGCCCGCAAATTCAGCATACCAGTAAATGATGAACGATTTTCCAGGGGCAGAGTCCCCGTAATACTTATCAAGCCATTGCTTTGCTTGAACGGTATTTTTTCCCCTCAAAAAACAGTGTTTAATCAACACACAAAATTTGATTTTTTTCCATATGTAGCAAAAGGCACGCAGCCAAGAACTAAAGTCACTTTTCAACCACAAGGCATTTACAAATAAAAAAAAACGGATATAGTTAGTTCTTCTCGGTAAAACCATCAAAAGTAGCGTCGCTAAAATCACTGTAACTTGTAAACTAATCGTCGAAATGTCATTAAATTTTGACACGTATCTTTTGAAGGTTGATACTTCCTAAAAATCATATGGATTTTTTGAAAAAGGCGACATCTATGTACCAGACTAAAAACTTATCAGCCTAGGTGTTACAGTATTGTAGGAAATAATTAAAACAGTTTGAGAGAGAGCGAAGATTTTTGGAGATTCGCATGTACTTCATAAATGCCTGATAACGTATGATCGTTATTAGATAGTTACCAAAATTTAATTGAATACCACCCCAACAGTCGCAAAAATTTAATATATAATTAAGAATATTAAATTTACTATAAATATATAGCGATTTGTTGCAGTAATAAATGTCCGTCAACTGTTCAGCATATCATTGAAGGTTACCGGAATGAAAATAGAGTCGAGAATAAGTCAAGGTTGGCTCCAAATAAGATCTTCAATGAACGTGAAGAAAGATGGATTTTAAGAGAGGTATCAAATAATCCAAAAAAAAGTGCGCCAAAGTTGTGCGCCGAGGTGGAAAAAAAACAGGTTGGAAAAAAGTGTAACCCCGAAACAGTTCGACGGATCTTGCGAAATAATAATTTACCTTTCATTAGCCAAAGAAATAGACTCGTGAGATTGGAATTTGCCAGAGAGCATATCAATAAAGACTCGAACTTCTGGAATTCAGTAATATTTGCTGATGAGACCAAAATAAACTTATTTGGGTCCGATGGAAAAATATCAGTGTGGAGAAAGCCTAACAAAGAATTAAAATTAAAAAATATGAAAGCTGCGGTAAAGCACGGTGGAGGTGGAGTGATGTTATGGGGCTGTATGTCATCTGCAGGAGTAGGGAACATGCATTTCGTCGAAGGGAATATGAACCAACATGTGTACTTGGATATACTAAGGCAGCATCTCGTCGCTAGTGCCCAAAAATTTGATATTGAAAACAATTATCGGTTCTATCACGACAATGATCCAAAGCACACGTCATTTCGAGTCCGCAGTTGGTTGGTTTATAACTGTCCAAATGTTATTAAAACACCAGCCCAGTCACCAGACTTAAATGTAATTGAAAATTTGTGGCTGAGATTAAAAAATAAAGTAAATAGTGCCCCAATATCAAATAAAACTGAATTAAAAGTAAAAATTACTGAAGCATGGAACACTATTTTCCCGGAGTATACTAGAAAGTTAGTTGAATTAATGTCCAGAAGATTACAAGCCGTTATTGATAATGAGGGAGGCCCGACCAAATATTAGCAGGCTTATTTCAAATTCTACAGTTTGTTTTCTCTAATAATTTGGTATATTTTGCATCATTTCAGCTGTGACGTTAAAATCGCATATAATTTAATTAATTATTTATTGTTAATTACGTAAGGCAAAAAAGTAATACATACTTTTTTAGAAGACTCTTTACTAATTTAATTTCAATAAGTTGTTTTTTTTTCCAAATAAATAAAGAGGCACTGAGACCAGTTAGTCTTTTCTTATAGCGACTGCATCATTTAAGCTGTGAGTCACTGTATGTATTTAATTACATTGGAATATCGATCATCACTACGACACTCAGCAAGCGCTTCCAAAAGTCTCTGTTGATTTATAGGAGCAAAAGCCCTTTCGAAGTCCACAAATATGACTACAAGAGGTTATACATTTTTCAATGAGGATTTTAACTGTAAGCAGATAGTCGTTTATTCCATACCCCGAGCAGAAACCTTCCTGTTCTTTTGAAAGGACAAACCCCAATTTATTTGCTATACATTTGATAAGTATTTTCGTGAATAACTTGTATCTGAAGTATCTCCTTTTTTATGCATGATGACAATAGTTGCATTATTCCATTGTAATGAAGTTATTCTTTCCAGGAGGCATTTATTGAATAACATTTTAAGTGATTTGATAATTTGTTGTCCTCCTTGTTTAACAGTCTCTACTACAATATTGTCTTCACTCGAAGCTTTGTTATTTTTCATGTCCTTCAAGGCTTCTTCCATGATGCCTGGGATATCCTCCGACCCCTGATTTAGGACTTTTGGTATGTTGATTTCTGTTCTTTTATCTTGTAAGGTATATAATTGTTGATAAAATAAGTCGATGATCTGTAGAATATCTCTTTTGTTTGTTATTATATTACCATGCATGTCCTTAATCTTACATATATCTTTCCTTCCCATTGTGTTCTTCCTTCTCAAGAGTTTTAAGATTTATTCTGTTCTACAACGTTTTTAATTTCCTCTGCATTTTTTTGTCTTTTGTATTTCCCTCGATATTTTTCTATTTATAGTTCTGTATTCATCTGTAGTATCATTTCTCCCCTTTGCTTCATTAGCTGTTTTACAATTTAATTTAATTTCTGTTCTTTTTGTTGTATTGTTTGTTTTGTTAATGGCATTTTCTATACTATTTTTGATGTTTTCAAATAAGTCATTGTGTTCCAAGGAGCTTGCGATCTCTCTTCTATAGGAATCATCCTCCGGGGTTGTCCATTTCTTATTGTTTCTTTTAAGAATCGTGTTGTTTCTTTCCTGTTTAATGTTAATAAACACTTTCGCTCTCACAATGCGATGGTCACTCCAAACTGATAATCTATTTAGGACACATGCGTCAACTTACAATTTGCTTGGCTTTTGTTAATTATTTATAATAAACACTAAATTATTCAAAAATAAAATGGTACTATATCAAAACCATAATATACGTTGTACTATAACAAAGAAAATCATACCTAAACATTTTTGTTTTCCGACATGTATAGCAGTGATTGTACTATATAGGCATATCCAAAAAGAAAGTTTTAATGTTTTAAAAAAAATAACCACTAACACCAACAATGTTCTATTTAAAGTTGACCACCCACTAATAATCATTTCCGCAGGGTGAAAACGATGCAAAATATAATTTTCTATTACTGCTGTGCAAAATCGCCATTAAATTAAGTGTTTTTGTGTCATTATATGATATTTTTTTATTTATGGAATCTCTCGTACTGGCCCAATGACTGTTAATTATATGCTGCGCGATGGTATGCGCTATAATTCATTCTTACTTGTTTAAAGCCAGTTTTAATATCGTCATCCAAATCCAAGATGTCAAACGGTAAAATTAAAATCATAAAAATGCGAGATAAAGCAGGTAAAATAGTAACTGACAGGAAGGAAATAGGGGATGAAATAAAGGAATTCTATACAAAAAATTTATTTCTTTCCTATACTAAATTCGAATTAGCAACAAAAACATATTATTAACATTGGCTCGGAAGAAATTCCTGAGGTAAGCCGGAGTGAATTGGGGACTGCTTTAAAACAAATGAAGAATAAGCAATTTCCAGGTTAAGATAAAATAATATCTGAAATACTGAAAATGGAAGGAAATGAATTTTTTGAAGCGATACGGATATTACTCAACAAATAGAATGAAAAACAAAGAATCCCGGTACACTGGCAAAAGAGTGAGGTTAAACCTGTGTTCAAGAAAGACGATCACGAAAGCCTTGAGAAATATCGCTCAATTAGCTTATTATCGCATTTGTACAAGCTTTTTATAATAAAAATTATCACAATCCGTCTAACAAATTCGATAACTATCAATCAGTCGAACATGTGGGTTTCAGCAATGATTTTGGAACAATAGATCATATCCAGATGCTCTGCTTGTTAATCAAAAAAGCGACCAAGTATAATATTAAGGTGCACCTAGCTTTCATTGATTATAAGAAAGCTTTCGACTCTCTGGAACGTTGGGCAATTTTGTAGTCCTTAGCTCATGCCAGAATAGACTCAAGATTTACTCCTTAAATTCATATATATATATATATATATATATATATATATATATATATATATATATATATATATATATATATATATATATAAATATATATATATATATATATATATATATATATATATATATATATATATATATATATATATATATAGATATATATATTATAGGTCTAGCACACGTGCTACAGGGAAGTCCCTAAAGCGCTCCAGGAGCGGCATATGTGTGGAAAAAGCGAGTCACGTTGTTCTTAAATCGCTGTAAATTGTACTCGGTGGGAAACACAGCTATGGGCAAATTATTTCAAAGGTATGATGTTCTCCATATAAAAGACTGCTTGAAAGGCATTGTAAGCGGAGTACCAACTGCACCTCATACGGATGTGAAGTATTAGTGCGACGTGTATTTCTGAAATGCACCGCTCTGGGAGGAATTAAACGGGCTACATCCTTCGAACACTTTCCATGAAAATACTTGTGGAACAGACTCAAGTCGCCAACCGTTCTTCGATGTTCCAGCGAATCAAGGCCGCCGGTCAGTTCCGGGTCTTCAATCAGACGAACAGCTCTTCTGTGAACAGAATCCAACAAATGCAGTGTGTGTTTGGGAGCGAAGCCCCAAACGTGAGAGCAGTATTCCATATTTGGTCGAATTTGAGCTTTGTAAAGAATTAACAGTTATTGTGGAATGTACATCTTTCTGGTTCGAAATAATATTTCCAACTTTTGAGAAGCTCTCCTTGCTATGCCTGCAACATGTTCATGCCAGGACATATTTGCTCCAAAATTAACGCCAAATAAATTGAGTGACGATGCTAGGACAGTGGAGTGCCCCGACATGACTATGTTAGGTTCAGCAACGTTAACTTTTTTAGAAAAAATTGCCGCCTGGATTTTTGTAGCGTTAAATTCCACTTGGTTACTGTCACCCCAAGATAGAATTTCTTCCAGGTCTTTGTTAGGTTGAACGACCTCCTATTGTCTGCGGATATCCGAGCGTTCATAGTGAATGAAGACATAAGCTTACTGTCATCTGCAAAGCTGGAGATTGGATTCCCGGTCTTTTCCAGCAGATCGTTAATGTAAATGAGGAAGAGAGTAGGAGACAGTATGGAGCCTTGGGACATACCGGCGTTGATAGTAAATGTGTTAGAAAGAAATCCGTCGACCGCCACTCGTAAAGAACGCTCTCTGAGGAAACATGAGAGTCACAAACAGAACTTTTCAGACATACCATAAGAGCGTAGTTTAGCCAACAGTCCATCGTGCCAAACACGGTCGAATGCCTTGGACATGTCAAGAGCAACCGCTCGAGATTCTCCAAAGTGTTCAATTGCGTTGTTCCAAACATGTGTTACATAAGTCAGAAGATGTCCTGTTGATCTATGTTTACGAAAGCCATATTGGTGATCGCTAATAATGTCGAATCCTTCAAGATATTTTAGAAAATGCTGATTGATAACCTTTTCCATAACTTTCGATATTATTGAAAGCAGTGAGACTGGTCGGTAGTTATTTGGAGGGTCTTCTTGCCTTTTTTAGATATCGGTTGAACTGTGGCACATTTCCAGCAGGAAGGAAATATTCCCTTTCTGTAGGATAGGTTGAAAAGTCTACAGAAAACTGGTGTTAGTTAGTTCATATATGAAAATACGACATTAACAGTTAAATTAGATGAAGATAAAAAAAATAAGATCCATTAAGATTAAGAAAGGTGTTAGGCAGGGTGACACAATTTCACCAAAATTATTCACCCTCTCCTTGTAGGATGTGTTTAAAAGCCTTGAGTGAGAGGAAAAACGAATTGAAATCGATGGCTTATATTTGCATCACTTGGGATTCGCAGATGATCTGGCACTGATTAGTGGAGATCGAGAGAGTGGACGAGTATGTATACTTAGGACATAAAATTAGATTGGACAAGGCCAATCAAACAGCGGAAATATCAAGGCGAATTGGTCTGAGTTGGCTGCATTTCAAAAACTGGCATGACTTTAAAAATGACCATGACTCTTCCAAAAAATAGTCTTTGTCGACTCTAACGTACTCAACTGGCCATGGAAAGACAGATGTTAAGTGTTAATTTACGAGAACACATTAAAAGCAAGGCTATCAGATGGACAACAAGAATTACAGATACAAGCGAAAGAGTGGGAAAAATAAAGTGGCAATGGCCGGGGAATATGGCTAGAACGAATGATGGTAGATGGACGACAAAAGTACTCAAAGGGAGACCATGAGAGAACAGACGAAGTGCCGGAAGACCAATAAAAAGACGGACTGCTGATATGAGGTTGACAGCAGGCAGTAGATAGCTCCATCTTGCACAGGATAGACAAAACTATATTCTGCAGTGGAGAATTTGTGGCTTATGAAGAAGAAGATGGTTAATGACTCCATCAGATTTTAGGACTTAAGCACAATTGTGTTTTAAGCTTTACTTATAGTAGTACATAGGGTATTTTCTTAATATTTTGATTAGAGTTTTTAGGCTGGTTGTTTATTATATTCAAGTACTTTTTTAGCATGTTTTTTTTAATACAAAAAGTGCAATATTTAGTATTTATTACCAAGGCACAGAAATATAAATGCATTTTGTTGTAACAGCATATGGTTTAATTAGGTAAGGTCTTTTCTTGGAGAGTAAAGATTCTTGTTTTATGAAAAATAACTGTAAGAAAAAATATTTTTTCTCAATGGTTTGATTTAATAACCTTTGTGGGCCAATGATTGTTTCACATTCTACAGTTCAGGTTGCCATTGTACAGCCCCATTTTATGCAGGTGTAGACTTTCAAGCACCTGTCCCCTAGCAGTTGACTGACAGTTATTCGTAGTTAGTTCGTACGAAGTTTTATTAATTTATCAGTATTTCTTGGAGATAATCCTGAAATTATGGACTTCACCTGTCCGTTCTTGGAGGTATTCCTTCAATAGTTATTATATTTTTTTTAATTCATTCTCTTTTTTTTCGTATTGTATGTTTTGACACTCTCAAGGTCTGGGCAAATATAGGGGGATCACGAACTTTCTTTTGCCATTCCAGCGACCTTATCCTTACGTTTAATTCCTCAAATTATCGGAGAACGACCTTAGTGTAAAGCAAGGATGATCGCTAGGTCATTCTTAAGCTATTACCAAAGTCACTTTCAGGGTTAATGAGGTCTTTAGCGATGCCTAGCTATCTATTATAATTCTCTTAATGTTATGCCCTTAAACTAGTATTTCGTGCTTCTGCGTTAACTAACATACTGCTTTATACGAGGGTTGTATAAGTACCTGGTGTTGACAAGAAAAAAACATTTTTATGTGTAAAATCTATTTTATTTTCTAACATAATCTCCTTTTAGCTTAGTCCAACGTTTTTCTATCTTCTGTATCTCATCTAAAAAATACAATTTCTCCAACCCTTTAAAATAGGCGTTTGTTGGCTCAAACGATGAGGTGATTCATCGTTTGAGCCAATTTTTTTCTTCTGAGCTATTTTTTCATATTCGGAAATAGAAAATAATTGCTTGGGGCTCAATCTGGCTAATACACTGGCTGCAGAAGCAATTCATATCCTAACTCGTGGAATTCTTCCCCAAATGCGGACCCTTTCTTTCATAGCATGGTTGAAACGATCCAACAAGTTGACATAATACACTCTATTAATCGTTTTGCCCTTTTCAAGGTAATCGACATGGATCATGCTGCGTGCATCCCAAAACACTGTGATCATAACTTTGTTGGCTGATAAAGTCGCCTCGGCCTTCTTTAGCACCGGTTCGCCAAGGAAAATCCACCGTTTGGACTGTTCTTTGGTCTCTGGTGTGCTGTGCTGAATACACGTTTCGCTAACAGTTATGAATTGATGCCAAAAATCATTCCGAGTGCGCTTTAACATCGCCAAACATTCTTTAAAGTTGACTCACGTGTGCGATTATTGTCAGTTGTAAGCAATGGCGGCACCCATCTTGCGGAAACAGTGGTCTCGAACCTACCGATTTTTCGGTATTTCTACCGATATGGGGTCTGTCTGGGCAGTAGTTATTGCAGAATGTTGTCGATATCTTTTGGAGAATACCCTTGTGTCCTACAACTCGTAACTCAACGTTTTTAGGGGATCCTCCGAGCTAATTCGCTTGTCTATATAAACAAGAATTAGAATTTTATTGTTTCATTAACTTCCATTATTTAGAAGAGAAACTTTCTCCGAGTTACTAATACCGTCTACTAGTAGTATCTACCAAAAATATTATTATAATACCAAGTCAAAATTTCGTCAGACGAAGAACCGAGTACAAACTAGTGTAAAAAGAAAAAATACCTACAATTTTATAGAAGAGAATGGGAAGAAGAATTTTCAGACGGACTGCAAGAAAGTCGTACAAGCGCAAACTATGCCTATTGTAAAAGTTGTAATAGGGATATTAATATTACATCAGGGAAAGACGCTCTTAAAAAACACAATTCTTCACAAACACACTTGGTATCATCAAAAAATATAAAATCACAGCCAAAGATATTATCATTTATTGTAGCAAAAACTCAAAAACCTGATATACAAGTTAAACAAGGTAAAAATATTTCATTGTTATATTATTTTGTATTCTACCAGTGTATAGTGGATACGTCTTTTTTAATTCCTTTTTATATTTTCAGGTGAAGTAAGATTAGCCTCGTTTATTGCTGAACATAATCTACTATTCACCATTATGGAGCATCTACCGAAACTGATACAATCCATCTATCCCGATTCAAAAATTGCAGAAAAAACTGAAATGTTCGACGACGAAAACTCACACCACACTTAAAAGTATTGATAATTTATGTGAAGATCTGCTGCAAACTAAGTTTTTATTTATTATTGACGAGTCCACTGATCTTAACACAACCAAACACTTGTGCTTAGTCCTGCGATATGCGTCTGATGGTGCAAACGTCATGATGGGGCGTAAAAATTCTGTTGTGACATTGCTGCAAAACGAAATTCCCAATATTTTTATACTTAAGTACACATTCCATTCATTTCATCTTTGCGCGTCATATGCTTGTACTAAACTGCCACGCTTTATAGAGGATCTTATAAGGGACATTTACAATTACTTTTCTTCTAGTCGAAAAAGAGTTCCAGAGTTTAAAGTCTTTTAAATTTTTTGTGACTCGAAAGTACATAAAATACTTTACCCCTTCCCGACACGCTGATTACTAGAAAGGGTATTGGAACAATTTTCTGCTCTAAAACTATTTTTCATAGACCAAGTATCGAATAATGGTCATCTTTTAACTGCAGAAAATATATTACAGAAGCTTCAAGATTCCACTACATTGCTATTTTAGGAATTTTTAGATTTTGTGTTTTGTTTTAAATGAAAAAATAAATGAAACATCCTAGATATTTTATGGATATCGATGCCGTATACTATGGCGCTGCTGCATCTAACACACTATTTAGTAATTCAGATTTAAGCCCAAATCGGGTAAATTTGTTTAAACGCAGATCCCTAGATTTTTATATCGACGCTCGCAAGCAAATAACTGCGCGATTTCCATTGAAAAATAATCCAATAAAAGATTTAGACATAATTGAACCAACGTTGTTAAAAGTGGCAAAACTGCTTCGATAATTCCTGTTAGTAGACTCTTTCCCAATATTGTTCAGAATAATGATTTCCAACAAATTGATACAGAGTGGCGTATTTTAAGAAATTGTGAACAAATCAAAACATTTCCTGATGACAAGGAACTATTTTGGGATAATGTCAGTTTACTAAAGTATGACGATGACACTCAAAATGTTTCCCTTGTTGTCTACTTTCATCTTTACTATTTTATCACTGCCCCACTCATCCGCTAATAACTGAGTTAATCACTGGTCTATTACATACAAAACGACTATTTAATGACGCTAATTGTTATGCTTTCGAAATTAGTTCTAAGATGACGGTGGATACGGCCAAAGAATATTGGTATGATCCTAAAAATCGTAAAAATTAATTAACTTTAAGTTTTTGTACCTATTTGATGTTAGATATCTTTAGTAATAAACGAATTATGGTACAAATTGCTTAGTGTTTATTCACTCATATATAAATTATTGTAAAAAAAATACTTACTCTTATTAGTTTTAATTGTATATTTAGTATATTTTATAAGATCCTATTATTTTACAAAGATAAAGAAGTTTAAAATAGACAAATTTGATTGAATCTTGTATTTTTTTTTCTCATATACCGATTTTGGATACAAATATACCGATATTAGTGAGCAACTCTGCGGATTTCGCATTTTGACGTTCGAGACCACTGTGCGGAAAGCAGCAGATCCAGAGGACTTGTTAAAATGTTCTGCACCCATTCAATTGAGATTCTCACAGTCTCAGCAATGTAACGCACTTTACTCTCCTAGCATTTATCACCATATCGTAGATTTATTCAATCATTTCTGACATGGTCACGTCATTTGGACCTCCTGCACGTTCTTCATCAAAAATGCTGATACGACCGATTTTGAATTGAGCTGTCCAATATTTTACGGACGATAACGAAGGAGCAGAGTATCTATAAACTTCGCTGAGTTGGGTGCAGCTGGTGCAGAGTTCGGCTTTTATCTCATCATTCGTTTTTTTTTTCAAAAACAAATATTTTATCACTGCTCGATATTCAGTTTTTTCTATTGTTGTAAAATCATAAAAGTAGTTCTATTTAAATGACTGCCACTCACAAACTAAATCAGGCAGCGACTTAAAAATTTGACAGGATTCTTGTGAAAGGTTATATTTATGAAAAATATATATTTTAAATAGTAGCAGCGCCGTTTCTGGCCGAGGCCAGGTAGTTATGATACAACCCTCGTACTAGGCTATAATAATATTTTAGCTATTATTCTAACAACTGGTGTCAAAACTTGAGAATGCAAAGAATATCCCGACGCTGGACTTTGGTTTTCTTTTTACTATTTTTTTGATGAAATTCTGCACGTGTCCATTCTTTCATAAGCTATTATAAAAATAGTTGATTGAATTGAAATTTTTTTGTTTATTAATGAAAACTTTAACCACTGGAGCAAAACATTTTTATCTAAAAAACCAAAACAATACAAGAAGCTTTGCAGGACTAGCAGTAACAAAACAGTTAATTGCATTAAAAACACAAAGAGAAATGCCCAACCGAATTACGAAAAACCAGATAACAATGCTCATATAGACTAACTTGCAATTAACAATTTTTAAGCCGGTTTAATATTTACGTTTATTAAAACAACATAATAATTATTTTTCTGTTTTTAAGTTTCGTCACAACCCTTTATCTGAGAAATGATCTCAGTTTGTTTAAAATCCACGTTTAACTCTTTCATCCATAGATGAATAGAATCATAAATAAAAAATAATAGGGAATACGAGGGTTACCTTTTAAGTTTTTACAAAAACAATAAAAGAAAAAAAAATTTTGTACAAATCATCATTGTTTCTCAAAATATTCGCTTTTAAGATTTATACAATTTTACGTGCGTTTGAACCAATTTTTAAAACATTTTTTCCACTCTAAAGTTGGTACTTCAAAAACATGGTTTTTGGAAGGATTCGTCAGCTTCTTGAGGTGATGAAAATCGATCTCCACGAATTTTTTATTGACATTCGGGAACAAAAAGAAGTGGCTAGGCGATAAATCAGGTGAATACGGCCAATGAACCATTAGGCTGGATGTTTTTTCTCCGTCAAATAATCAATTGTTTGACGTGCTATGTGAGAGCCGGCATTGTCATGATGAAAAATGAGGCGACATTTTCGGTTGTTTCATCGACGACTTCTGGCAAATCAATTATTGTATACCAATATGTTCTTCGCTCTTCTAAAGCAATGGTTGTAACCTGTCCGGTGTAATCAAAGAAACAAGCGATCATTTTTTTGGAAGTGCTTCGCGAGCGATCACGTTTATTGGATCCAGTTCATCTTGGAACACCAAAACAGTTGATTGTTGCAGGTTATTAAAAATGGCTATAAATTTAAGTTTGTGAGCAACACTTATAAAAAACTCAAAGATATTTACCGTACCTGTTTAAACATAACTTTAGTGTGTCTAGATCACGAAAAATATAGACTTCCGTTTCTGTCTGCTGGTACGATAACTCTCGATATCAATTTCAGATTTGGTGTATATATACAGTCAGTCCGAAAAGTCTCCTGTTTAAAATAATATTTAAAACTTAACCAAAAAGGATTAGTTATAAAAACATGTTCCCTAGCATTTTATTTAGAAGTCACATCATTGTTATAAACAAAATTAATATCAAAAAAGTTTCCATACACTGAAGAACTGTATTAAAAAAAAACACGTTATAATCAACCGCATTTTATCAAGCTATCTGTTGCTCGCTAAACTGAAAACAAATGAATAATTTTTGGTCATACTTTATAATCTGTCACTTGTCGCTAGTAATTTTGCAGTGGGTTTTCAAAGTAGTATCAAAAATGAGAAATTGTGAAATTTCATTTCAAGTTCAAAACATCATAATTGATATGTGGAAAGATGGAAAATCGTACAGAAATATAGGAAAAATTGTTAAAAAGTCGCATGCTACTGTTCAGTACATTTTAAACCAGTATAAATCAACGGGTTCCTATAAAATTGGACCACGCTCCGGTCGTCCCAAGAAACTGACTCCGCGTGAAGAGGCCAGTATTAATGGACAACCGTTAGATCCCAAGAAAAGTGCACCAAAATTAAAAGAAGAAGTATGGGAACTATTTTCGAAAAATGTTTGTTCACAAACAGTGAGAAATTGTTTACACCGGGCAGGCTATAAGAGATGTGCAGCCAGGAAGAAGCCGTTAATTTCAGAAACTAATCGCAAAAAGCGGTTAGCTTTTGCTAGGGAATACGTTACTAAACCTCCTGAAGTTTGGGAATCCGTAATTTTTAGTGATAAAATAAAACCTTTTTGGGTTTGATGGCAGAACTAAACTTTGGAGAAAAAAGAATACCGCGTTTGATATTTAAAACATTCGTTCCACGGTGAGTCAAGGGGGTGGCAGTGTTTTGCTTTGGGGATGTAAGTCCGCTGGAGCGATTGGAAATTTATATTTTATTACTGGTACCTTAGATGAGCATGTTTATCTGAACATTTTAAGAGATAATTTAAGAGAAAGTGTCAAAAAAAATTAACACGCGAAAAAAGATACATTTTCCAATAGGACAATGGTCCGAGACAGACCTCAAACTTGGTGCAAGAATGGATGGTCCATAATGTACGACAGCAGCTTCATACATCTCCGCAATCACCCGATGTTAACCCTATCGAGCATTTATGGGAGGAACTTTAATTTACGAATGGGAGAACAGGCCAGCGGAAGCTACTAGAAAGCTTGTTGCAAGCATGATAAAAAGGTTACAGGAGATTATCAAGGCTAACGGCGGTCCCACTAAATATTAGTTTAAACAAAGTTGTTATTTTCCTTTAAACTCCGTCAAAGTATTATTGGTAATTGTTAAGTGTGTGGAGACTTTTTTGACATTAATTTTGTTTACATATATATAAATATAACAATGATGTAACTTCTAAATAAAATTTTCCGTAGTTGTTTTTAATACTAGTCCTCGTTGGTTAAGTTTCAAATATTAATTTAAACATGTTTTCTCATAGTTCAGGTTAGTTCAGGTTAGTTTAGGTTATCCTAATCTTACATGTACAGTTTTCAAAATATTAATAAAAGTATCTTATCAACCAAACCAAATATTGAGATGACTTGGAAGTGTGTGTGACTAATGTAAATCATAATACAATAATCCCTTTACTTACTCGAAATACCCCAATTTGTTTACATATTTAGTTTCGGATGTATTGCTAAAAATATTTTAGCAACCAATCAAACGAGAAGTTGAGACTACTTGCAACTCGAGGTCACCTGTAATTAGCCAACCGTCTGTAAATTTTGACGATTTAGGCTTAGAAGTGTTATTCTTTATCTTATTTTTACCGGAGATCGAGATCGATACTAGACTCGACTTGCGAATCCATACTTAGAAAACACGAATTAAAATGAGCACCTTAGACAATATAGAATAGTCGAAGGAAAGAAAACCGAAATCCAAATTCGGTAAAGAAGTCAATATGGCAGAATTATGTTTGATTAAATTTTATAATAAAAATATTTCAAAATCAACTTTTTCAAGAGAAGTTTTCGGTAAAACCATTTTACCGTTTTTAATTTAATCGGTTGGTTTTGTTAAAAAATAAACCGATATTTTCGTTTGTACACCAAAAATCAGAAATAAGTTATATATACGACATAAAACAGATTACCAGCGATCGCCATTAATTTCCTAAATCCCACAGTGATGTTCTTTAATCTCTTTACGTCCGCTGGGTTTGTAATTAAGCGTGGCCTGGCGACATCGGAAATTTATCAATAACCATGGGATTTGTTCAATACGAGGTAAACTAAAAATGTTTTTAATTTATTATGGTAAAATATTTATGGTATCAAAATAAATTGATAGAAGGAAAAAGATACTGAAATGTGAATTTTTATGGTTCCGACTATAGACAAAGGATTCGGGTTAGTTCAGGATAGAAGTATACAAGTTTGGTTCCTTAAAAGTGCCGATACTTGCATATGATCGAAAAATTAAATATCGCTACGACTGGCGATTTAAATGCTTAAATATTTGAATATTAATTTTAAAAGTTTTCGTGTCCACGAAAAACGCTTAGAACACGAAAACTTTGAGTCCGAAGAGATATTTTCCTGCACAAATATATGAAAGGATTTGTTTAATAAATAAAATAATAAAACAACAATTTTTAATAAAATACTAGCAAAACTTCTTAAAACATTTAGAATAATCAAAAACTAAATCTACTGTACGTTCACTTGGTATGATACAATAAATAACTAGTATTTGAACAAGTATTAAGAGATCACATACCATCTAAAACTTGGTCTTCTAGAAAAGGTTAAATTATTATAAAGAAGTATTGTAATTTCTGTAATTTGCAGCAAGCAACGGTTTAGAGAAAAATAAAAAAAAAGGAGGAAGAAGAGAAAAAAAAAGGAAAAAAATATAAAAAGGAAAAAAAAGAAAATAATTAGACAATTAAGATACATTCGTATACAATGAGGGAATAATCGTATTTTTCGGGGTTTTCGTTTAGCTACAAAGAAGAAAAAGTCAGTGGCAAAACCTATACACACACATGGCGGTTTAAAGTTAAATTTCCCAAGTCATTTAAATGTTACAACTTGTTAGAAATTCTTATCCACGAGTTACAAAAACTACTCCTCCTAAGAAATAGAAATAAATAGATTTGCAAACTTTTTCAACAGCTCTAAAAGAAAAATAACCTGCCGAGTGCAAGTCGGACTTGCGCAATTAGTGTTCCGTACGTTGATTACTTTTAAAATAAAAATATTTTTTACAGAGGTATAAAATCATCAATGATTACACAAAACATACCCCAAGTGAGTTTTCAACAAAATTCTTAGCGATCTTTACTAAGAACTGATCACTTTCATTTATATATATATATATATATATATATATATATATATATATATATATATATATATATACCTGGTAAATCATTAAAGGTAATGCACTTGGGATAATTTTACTTCAATCTACACCCTGTGGAGAATATTTCAGAATTTTTTTAAAATTTCTTGATCGGTACTTTTCGAGATAAGGGAGTGACAGCGATTTTTTTTTTGCAATTTTTTTATAAATAAAACAAAGAAAAGTGTGCACAAGTATTACATTATACATATTTTTGAACTCGTGTTTTTACAAGCTTTCATTTGACACCCCGCTCGATGACCTGGTAATTTTTTTTTCACTTCCTATTTTACCTCCCAACACTAACGTCTTAAGTAAAAATTTAACTTTCAAAATTACACGGCTCTGATAAGGCCATCAATTCCTATATTCGTGCCAAATTTCAACTTTCTTTGTCAAATAATTTCGGAGAAAATCGGGTGTGTGACAGACGGACAGACAGATAGACACCGAAGTGTCTTATAAGTTTTCCTTACGGAACACAACTGTTAAAAAGGTGAAAGATGTTAGAAAATGTTGAAAAGTATTCAAACATTTAATTGACGAATTTGAGCTTCGGAGTAGTATTAGTTGGCTCTAATTATTGTAGCACTATATATCATCAAAAATATTTGCGAAGTTTTAACAACCTTACCGGATTATTTACGACACTAGTTTTTTTGACACGACGTCACGGTTAATAATGCCATGGTTAGGTTGGTAACGCTTTTTAGTGTCAATTTTTACTCCAGGGTCGTTTGAATAATATTTTTTTTATGGGCATAGCACACGTACTGCAGGGAAATCGCTAAAATGCTAGAAGAGTGGTCTTGAATCGCTGTAAATTGTACTCGGTGGGAAGGTTTTCCATATAAAGACTGGTTGAAAAGGGTTGTACTAGACGTGACAAGCTGAACTTCCAACGGATGTGAAGTGTTAGCGCGACGTGTATTTCTAGCATTTACAGTTTTGGGAGGAGTAAAGCAGGCTACATCCATCGACCATTTTCCATAAAAATACTTGTAGAATAAACTCAAGTCGTCCACCATACTTTGATGCTCCACGGAATTAAAGATGCTGGTCAGTTTTGGGTCTCCGGTCAGGCGAACAGCTCTCTTTTGAGTAGGATCCAACAAATGCAGTGTATGTTTGGGAGCAGAGCCCTAAACATGGGAGCAGTATTCCATCGTTGGTCGGATTTGCGCTTTGTACAGAATTAATAGTTGTGGAGTGTAAAGACTTCTCGTTCGCAATAATATTCACAGGTTTTGAGAAGCTCTTTTTAATCTGCTTGCAGATCGTACCAATACATATTTGCTCCCAAATTAACGAGCTTTGATTGAGTAACGATGCTAGGGAAAAATAGTGCCCCAACATAACTATGTCGGGTACGGCAACGTTAACTTTTTTAGAAAAAACTGCCGCCTGGGATTTGGTAGCGTTAAATTCTACTTGGTTACTGTCACTACAACATAGAATTTCTACCAGGTCTTTGTTAAGTGGAACGACTTCCTGCTGTCTGCAGATACTGGTCTGGGTAGTCGATGTTCGAGCATTCAAAGTGAATGAAGACTGTCGTCTGCAGAGCTGTACATTAGATTCCGGTTCCTTTCCAGCAGATCATTGATGTAGATGAGAAAATGAGTAGAAGACAGTATAGAGCCTTGGGGCACACCGGTGTTGATAGTGAAGGTGTTAGAAAGAAATCTGCAGTCTGCCACTCGTAAAGAACGCTCTCTGAGAAAACACGAGAGCCGTAAACAGAACTTTGCAGATATACCATAAGAACGCATCTTTCAGCAATCCATCGGGCCAAACACCATCGAATGCCTTGAATACATCAAGTGCAACCTCTCGAGATTCTTCAAAGTGTTCGATTGCGTTGTTCCAAACATGTGTTACATAAGTTAGAAGCTCCCCTGTTGATCTTTGCTTACGAAAGTAATATTGATGGTCGCTAATAATATTCAACCCTTCAAGATATTTTAGCACATGGTAATTGATTACCTTTTCCATGACTTTTGATATTACTGAAAGCAGTGCAACTGGTTGGTAGTTGCCAGTCTTCTTGCTTTTTCTGGGTATCGTCTGAACTGTAGAAGGAAGGAAATATTCCCTTTCAGTAATATGGGTTGAATGGCGTTAGTTTTCTGGTGCATTTTTTGAATACTATGGCAGGTATTCCATCAACGCCAGAAGCTTTTTTGGTGTCTAGCTACATTAAAATACGTTTTATGATTATCTGTCTGAGACAATATCGGGCACCCTTGACTGCACTATGGTTGGTGGTGGTTTTCCTTGGAAATCGACAGAGATTGTGAAGCAAAAAGTTCAGTAACAAGTTTCTCAACGAGTATTGCAATAGTATTATCCGTCCGTGTAATTGGTGATATAGTGGATTTAGTGAAATTTTGACTCATAGACTTAGCAATTGACCAAAAGGACCTGGAATTGTTGGGGCAGGCAAAAAGTTTTTTTTTAAATTCTTTGACTGTGTGAGTCCTTGGTTTCGTCCATAATTTGCAACTGTTTCGAATATGAATAAAGATGTTTCGATTTATGACGTTAGGATTTTCACATCATTGTCGGTAGGCATGATGTTTAGAAGCCACACCTTCCTTGCATTTTCAGTCACATCAAGGCTTGCCGTTGGAAGGCCATTTCTTCGAGAAAGGGACAGGTAGTTCGCAGAATAGCTAGAACCACACGAAAGTCGACCGAAACGTCCAAAAACACAAACATTAGCTGGAAAGGTTCTGACAAGTATTTTTTGAGATGTGTATAATACTGATCGACTATTCTGAAAAGGGGCGAACAATTACTAGAGACTATTACTTTAGTTTATTTAACCCTTTGAATGGTACAATCAAGAAAAAAAGGTCGCCTTTAGCGAAGAAAAAAGTGTTGTGTCATCAAGATAATACATTTAACAAGTCCATAAAATTGATGGTGAAATGGCACCAGTTGAGTTATGAACTGCTTCCTCATCAGCCGTATTTACTAGATTATTACTTCTTTCTAAATTTGAAAGAGTGGTAATTACTTCGTGTATATCGTGTTATAAGGCCCTTTTAGGGTTCTTAGAGTCGAAGCGTCTGAAAAACGTGTTATTTGTTTATTATTTTCAATTCCTTATGGTCAAACAGAAAAAGGATTAAAAAGGTGGAAGAAAGGGTTAGAGATATTTCTTAGTATATATCGTATTATATGCTCTTTACAGACTTTTTAGATTCGACAAATCTAAAAATCGTTTTATTTTTCATTATTTTTAATTGTTCAAAATTGTAAGGGATTAATGATTGAGAAGAGGGAGTTAAAGAAGATACTTCGTGTATGGTGTTTTAAGTCTGCTGTCAAGTAATCTGAAATTTGTGTTATTAGTATACTATACGGAACACTTATGGGATGACTTCGGTGTCTGTCCGTCTGTTACACCCAATTATTTCCGAAACTATTTGACATAGAGAGTTGAAATTTGGCAAAAATATAGGAATTGATAGCCTAATCCGAGCTTATACCTTGTAGGGGGAAAAAAAATCCTAAGGTCATCGAGTAGGCTGTCAAATGCTTGTAAAAATACGAGTTTAATAATATATATGATGTAGTACTTACGCACACTTTTCTTTATATTATTTTTAAAAAATTGCCAAAAATCAATGTCCCCCCCCTGATCTCAAAAAGTACTGATCAAAAAATTTTGAAAAAATTCTAGAAAGTGCGGATTGAGCGAAAATTATCAAGAGTGTATTACGTTTGATAATTTATCTGGTATAAAAAAAGCTATGAAAACTATGTTTTCTTGACATATGGTGGACGTTTTTGTAAGATACTTTTAAGTTGCTGTAACCGAGTGGCGAGTCGCTCTTGTAACGAGATATAATTTTATTAATATTAATTATTAAT
Organism: Pachyrhynchus sulphureomaculatus; assembly: GCA_019049505.1. NCBI lineage: Eukaryota > Metazoa > Arthropoda > Insecta > Coleoptera > Curculionidae > Pachyrhynchus > Pachyrhynchus sulphureomaculatus. The sequence continues at coordinate 78,393,343 of CM032448.1, read as the reverse complement.
ATTATATTATTTATTTTATATACATATATATATATATATATATATATATATATATATATATATATATATATATATATATATATACTAAAAAAGGCAAGAAGACCTTGCCAAATAACTACCGACCAATCGCACTGCTTTCAATAATATCGAAAGTCATGGAAAAGGCTATCAATCAGCATCTTCTAAAATATCTTGAAGGATTCAACATTATTAGCGATCACCAGTATGGCTTTCGTAAAAATAGATCAACAGGAGATCTTCTGACTTATGTAACACATGTTTGGAACAATGCAATTGAACACTTTGGAGAATCTCGAGCGGTTGCTCTTGACATATCCAAGGCATTCGACCGCGTTTGGAACGATGGGCTGTTGGCTAAGCTACGCTCTTATGGTATGTCTGAAAAGTTCTGTTTGTGGCTCTCATGTTTCCTCAGAGAGCGTTCTTTACGAGTGGCAGTCGATGGATTTCTTTCTAACACCTTCACTATCAACGCCGGTGTACCCCAAGGCTCCATACTACCTCCTACTCTCTTTCTCATTTACATTAACGATCTGCTGGAAAAGACCGAGAATCCAATCTACAGCTTTGCAGATGACAGTACACTTATCTCTCCATTCACTTTGAACGCTAGGACATCGGCTACTCAGACGAATATCCGCAGACAGCAGGAAGTCATTCAACTTAACAAAGACCTGGAAGAAATTCTATCTTGGGGTGACAGTAACCAAGTGGAATTTAACGCTACAAAAACCCAGGCGGCAGTTTTTTTCTAAAAAAGTTAACGTTGCTGAACCCGACATAGCTATGTCGGGGCACTCCATTCCTCTAACATCGTCACTCAATTTGTGGGGCGTTAATTTGGGAGCAAATATGTCCTGGCATTAACATGTTGCAGGCATAGCAAGGAGAGCTTCTCAAAGTTGGGAATATTATTTCGAACCAGAAAGCTTTACACTCCACAACAACTGTTAATTCTTTATAAAGCTCAAATTCGACCAACTATGGAATACTGCTCCCATGTTTGGAGCTCCGCTCCCAAACATACACTGCATTTGTTGGATTATATTCAGAGAAGAGCTGTTCGTTTGATTGGAGACCCGGAACTGACCGTCGGCCTTGATTCGCTGGAACATTGAAGAACGGTTGGCGACTTGAGCCTATTCTACAAGTACTTTCATGGAAAGTGTTCGAAGGATGTAGCCCGCTTAATTCCTCCCAGAACGGTGCATCTTAGAAATACACGTCGCGCTAATTCTTCACATCCGTATGAGGTTCAGCTTGTTACTCCTCGTAAAAGGCTTTTCAAGCAGTCTTTTATATGGAGAACATCATCCCTTTGGAATAATTTGCCCAGGACTGTGTTTCCCACCGAGTACAATCTACAGCGATTCAAGAACAACGTGAATCGCTTTCTCCGCACACGTGTCGCTCCTGTAGCGCTTTAGGGACTTCCCTGTAGCACGTGTGCTAGACCCATAAAAAAAATATATATATTATTGACTAAAAAAACCGTGAAAATATATATTGGATCTTAAGATGTCAGGGGCCTAATTAATTTTATTTTATTTTAAAAGCAATCACGGGACGGAACACTAATTGATCAAGTGCAACTTGCACTTGACCAGTTTTTTTTCTTTATTTTCAATTGGTCCAATATGTAAGTAGTTATTGAGATAGATAAGAATATAAGTATGTCGTGTCTTTTCAGTGTCCTTAAATTCGAGGAATCTAAAAATCATGTTATTTTTTCATTATTTTCAGTAGATGCATGTAAGATGATAATGGGGTAGGGGAGGGGGCTAGACGAGTTGATCCGTATATATCCTGTTATACTTCCTTTTCAGGTTTTCTTAAGTAGATAGATCTAATAAATTGTGTAATTTTTTAATTCTTTTTAAGTTTAATAGAAATAGTATGTAGGGGAAAATGTTCGGTTTAAGGTGTAAATATTTTTGGAGCTCTTCTTCTACTCATCTTTTTTGTGATTTTTATCTTTTTACTAAGTATCTATCATTTAAAATATCTAATTGTGGTGTTGTCGCCCCAGTTCGAGGATAAGTCTAACTTTTAAAGTCCTAGATTGGGAAAGCATCTCATTAGAACTAGAGTGACAAATACTGCAGTGTCCTTGATTTGTCCTTGAAACCACGGTGTAAAAAGTTATTTTCTTTAGTTTTCCGGTAAGTTTTTCTTTTCAATTTTTTGTTTAGGTTTTCGTAACGTTTTTTGCTACGCCGTTACTAACAAATTTTCTGGTTTTCTAACTTATCCGTCTTTCTTCTGTCGTGCAATGTTTTCTGGTCTCAACGTAATTCCACTAGGAGAATCCTGTATATGTGGATATGACTTGAAGGAATACCGTTTGATTTTTGGAAGTTTGTTCTACAGCATTAGGCCCATAATTAAAAAAAGATATATGACAATAACATAAATTATTAATAATCACAAAAAAATGTATAGAATATAATAAGCCTCTGATGCTCATATTCGTGGACTTCGAAAAGGCTTTTGATTCGGTAAACCAGCAGGTACTCTTTAAAGCGCTTTCTACATGTCGTATTAATTATCGATACTCCAATGTAATTAGATACATATATGAAAATACCACAGCTAATGTCAAAATACGAGCTAACCAATCCACCAACAAATTTCAAATCGAAAGAGGAGTGCACCAGGGTGATACACTCTCTCCTAAGCTCTTCGTAGCACCTCTAGAAAGTATGCTACAATCATTAAACTAGGAAAAAAATGGGGCTTAACACTGACGGTGAAAAGTTAAATCACTTTTGTTTTGCCGACGACATTGTCTTAATAACAGACAATATTCCATAAGCACAAACAATGCTGTACAGGGTGAGTCAACGATAGAGTAAAGTTCATTATCTCATTTGTTTCGGGAGTGACGAAAAAATGTTAAATACAATAGTTTTAGGGAATGTTAAGGTGCACAGTTTAAAAGTATACAGGGTACTTCAAAAAAGTGTGGCCGATATAACATATGTTTTTTTAAATGGAACCTATTTTCTAATTTATTTTTAAATTCTACGTAAAATTTTATAACTTTTTTTATTAATAATGTTATATACCTAAACCTAGTCGTTTTTCTAATATTTCGATTTTTTTTTTTAAATACTAGTTTTCAGTTGTTTCTGAAGGTGGAATACTAATAATTGGCACGAGCGTTCTATAGGGATGAAAAAAAGATATATGTGAAAAAATCTGAGTTAGATGCTACAAGGTGTTCAAAATAAATTTATGCATTTCGACTATTTTAAATTGAAAAATCTCAAATTTTTTAAATGGTTTACCCTGTATATTATTATTTTTTCTGATACTTTTACAAAACCCTCCAACTTTATGTCATATACCTATTTCTAATAGTTTTTAATTTATTTTGAATTTTTCAATTTTTACCCTTGTTTTTAATACACTTACGCTATTGTGAAAACATAAACAAATAGTTAATAATAATTTTAATAGAGTTTAACTTATCTAATGATCAATTATTATGTCGTAATAAATGTTCAAAAATATGCCCGTCTACTTGAATACACATGTTTAGTCGTTTTACTATATTTCCTTCACATAAAGGGCGTTATTGTCCTGCACGCATCCCGTATTCTATTTTCCATATCTACTGGTGCTATAAGAGTCACATAAATACGATCTTTAGTGTAGCCCCACAAAAAGAAGTCTAAAGGTGTTAAGTCACATGATCGAGGGGGCCACTGAATGAATCCATTCCTTCCGATCCATTTTTGTGGGTAACGATCGTTTAAAAATTCGCGAACTTCCCGGTGGTAATGAGCAGCGTCTTGTTGAATCCACATTTGTTCCCTTTCAAAATTATCAACTTCTGCAAGAAGCTGGGGTAATTCGTTTTGAAAAAAAATTAGATATCTAGGCCCGTTAAGCGGTTCGCGGAAAAAATCTGGACCAATAATTCGAAAATCTAATATTCCACACCATACATTAAGCGACCGATGGTTTTGGTTTTGAACTTTCTGGACCCAAAATGGATTAACTGTTGAATAATAATGCATGTTATGATTGTTAACTGCTCCATTACTGCGAAAAGTAGCTTCATCAGAAAACATTATTTTGGATAAAATATTTGGATCGGCCTCTATTGCTTCATTCATGGTGGTAGAAAAGTTTACTCGTCGTTCAAAATCATGGTCTTGAAGTTCTTGGTGTAGTTCCGTATGAAAGGGATGATACTTGTATTTCCTCGAGGTGCAATTAGCCGTAGATTGGGACGTGTCAGATAAGTCAGCTAGTTGACAGCTGCTGACCTGGGGATTATCTTCAACATGAAGTAAAATCTGCATTTCTTTTTCTTCATTCTAGGTTACTACTTTCCGTTTCGTAAACTGAACGCAACCACTACCATCAAACCGTTCCATTAAGCACTGCAAAGATTTTCTAGATGGTATACATCTATTAGGGTACTTCGCTCCGTAAAGCCTTACTGCCAAAAGAGAATTTTTTCCCGCCTCGCCCAGTATATAAACCATTTAAATTAATTCATTTTTGGAAAAATCCATAACTATTACTTTTATACGTCACTTACTACAACAAATTAAACTATTTTTACTTGCTTAATAGACATGTCAAAATTTGACAATGCCTACATTTTTGTTTTTGTCTTGGCAACTATGATGTTATAGTCGAAATGCATAAATTTATTTTGAACACCCTGTAGCATCTAACTCAAATTTCTTTGAGTATTCCACCTTCAGAAACAATGGCGCTACTGGTAATTTTTTACAAAACTGAAAACTAGTATTTTTTTTTTAAAAAATTGAAATATTAGAAAAACTACTAGGTTTAGGTATATAACTATTAATAAAAAAATTATAAAATTTTACGCATTTTATTTAACATTTTTTCGTCATTCCCGAAACAAATGAGATAATGAACTTTACTCTATCGTTGACTCACCTTGTACATGCTTCAAAAAGCTTCAGGAAATGTTGGTTTATAAATTAATCTATCCAAGAGTCAGTTTATGATCAACCTTGTATTAAACGACATTATAAAATTGAAAAATGTGGAGATCGAGTAAATATCTAGGACATGAAGTCAGCATAGGGCGAGACAACCAAAGAGATGAAATTCAGTGGGGAATAGGTCTGTCCTAGACGGTATATGGCAAACTGCGCTATACATTAAATCTAATCTTCCGATGTGTTTAAAAAGAAAAGTTTTTGACAGATGCGTATTACCCGTTCTTACGTACGGAGCAGATACTTTCACATTGACGATGAAAATATCAACAAAATATGTGTCATGCAAAGAAAAATGGAGAGATCAATGTTGGTCGTTACTCTTAGAGATCATATGCCAAATCACATTATTAGGAAGAGAACAGGGGTACAAGACACAGTCAAATTCAATCTACATCTTAAATGGAACTGGGCTCGATATGTTGCTAGGTTTAAGGATGGATGATGCACAAAAAAAATAGAGTGTCGATCAAGATCCGAAGCCTGTCGAAATAAAGGTAGACCACCAAATCGATAATGGACTGATGATTTGAAAAGAGTGGCTGGAAATTCGGTACAAGTGGCTCAGAACAGAAAAAGTGATAAGACTTGCGGGAGGCTTTCGTCCAGCAGTGGACGGTATAATCACTATAAATTTTTGTTTTATTGCCTAGTTCATAACCAAAGTATAAAGTTTCCATTTGATAGTTGGGCAACCCTCATATTGTTGGTTTCCATCTTAATGTCAACATTAATATGATCTCTGATGGATAAAGAACTTCTTGAATATTATTAGTTTTTTTGTTAGCGGATATATTAACCGAAATGTGCTATGCGATAAGCATCAATTTCCTCTAATTTTTTCCACTAGCTTTAACAATAGTCTTAATTTGATAGCATAGCTTCCAGTAACTGTAATTATTAGAATCGTATGGGTGTATAATACCTCCTACATTCATTTGAAATGCACTTTATACTTTTAAATTAAAAACACATTTATTTTTAAATAAATGAATCGTTTCCAAAAAATAAATTGTGCTGTTCTACTAATCTTTTGATACGTTTGTACTGTAAATCGATAATCTTATTTTGCAATTCAAAACGTTAATTGAAATACATTTTTACGAACAATGAGTTATTGTAACACTGCATCGCTGTATAGGTTTCATGGTCACGGTATAAAAATATTTAATAACCATAACAAACATGACTAGCTTACAACCTGTTGAAAAATAAATGATGTCAAATTTTGCATTTTTAATGATTTCCCAAAACTCTGGAGCAGCATATAATTCAGAGTTAACTACAGGCATTTTTACAAAGGTGGTCGGTTAGACATTAGCATTTTTATGGTTGGTTGAATTTTATGTATAATATTACCATGTACCGGCGCACAGTGGGAAAAATGGAAAAAATCCGAGACACTCCACAAATCTAATCCAATGGCGGTAATCTTTTTTTTAATCTTCTTAGTATAACGTATCTGGGGGCATGGCAGTGCCCCCGCCAAGTCGAGCAGAAAGCACAGCCGTCCGATCCTTTTCTCGAAGCCACTCACGGCACTTTCGTCCTCCCTGTAACTTCGTTATGAATAAAGCTAGAAGCATGAATTGTCAGTGACCAAGAGGACATACTATACTAGCTATATTTCTAAATTACCTACTATTTATACCTTATAGTTTACGAACTATCGCCAGTCGAATTTCTTTAATTTTGTCACTGACACACTCACGGATCAGCAAAATACTAAGGTACTTCTAGCAGACACACAAACTTCAAATTTTGAATTTAGTTAGTGTTTAGCCTATAAAGGAAGGAAAAACTGAAACATCCCGAAATTTCAGTCCCGTTTTATAATTTGTACAGTCACTTAACCCAAAAAAGAGGGTTAACCTCGGAATGAGAGATAATAAGCTGTAAACTTGTATAAACCTTTACTTTGGCATTCTAAAAGTTGTCTCAAAAGTTTCATAAAATCTCGTGTCCGCGACTTAAAATATTCAAGTTCAAAGGTCACAAAAATCGGTTTTTGCAAATATCTCGCTTCTTATGGTTTCAATGATATTTACATCTATTATGAAAATTGTAGAGAATAAAATTCTCTACAAATTTTGTTTTAAACATTTTTTTATACGCTTAACCGTTTTTGAGATAGAGCGCGCAGCGGTCAGCCATACATAGCATAATGCAAGGTCAACCGTGAGTCCTGGTAAATAATACGTCGTATAAAGGTAATTAATTACTAAAAAATTCATAATTATGAATAATTTGTATTATTTATTAATTAATTTATTATATTTAATAATATTTTTCATTTATCAAATATATTCGTTTAATAATACTTACCTATTTCGTGTAATTAAAAAAATTGTTAAGTGAAATACTTTAAGTATATTTTAATTATAAAAAAGTATGAAGATGATGCTTCCATAACAGCAGGGCTAGAAGAGAATATAGTTATTAAAATAGGAGCAAAAGTCATGTTAAGACGAAATATTGACGTGAGTCTTGGCTTAGTCAACGGTTCTATCGGTATAGTACAAGGAGTAAAGGTTGATCCTCAAAATACAAAAAATACATATTACATTTAATAATGAACATCTTTACGAGCTTGGTCCACTCAAAACTAAATTTGAAATTATTAATACTTTATTTTGCACTGTTTAAACTTACTTAGCAATCGAAATAGTAGATTATTCTTATGTGATTATGTTGCCGTGCGATTGCCAAGTCATTATATTTATTATAGAAGTAAAGATGTCTAATACCGATACGGTCACTATAAATGTTGGTAGGTAACTAATTAGATAACAATTTATGACAAAGTTGTTGAATAGGTGCTTCCATAGATACTAACTAAGATAACTGACTTGGTTTTACATGAGATCTCACAACTTTTTGTGGTGGAAGGACTGCGATTTTTTTAAATTTTATGTTTTTGATGGGATATTATATGCTGGAAGTGCCAAAAATGTGAAATCTGTCAATACACTTTTTTGAAAACGAAAAGAAGCCATTAATATGAGCATAAAAGTACTTTATTCAAATAAAATTCATGCTTGAGTAACTTCTACTGCTACTAATATTACCAATACCACTACTACTAGGGTCAATTGTCCATGGTAAAAGGATTATAACTGCTTGGATTTCTGATTTTTATCTTAGTGAGCTATTATGAAGGTATTTTCTCAGATTTTAGTCTTTTGTAAAATAATTGGAAGTATTTTTTTTTTACCTTTTAGCATCAAGTGCGTAATTTATTTATTTTTTGTTACTCAGACACCAATTTTATTGGAATAAAGTACTTCTATGCTGACACTAATGACTTCTTTTCATTTTCAAAAAAGTGCCTTGACAGATTTCACTTTTTTAGCACGTCCAACATATTCTTGGTTATACCAAGAAGATTAAAAAAAAGATTACAGCCATTGCATTAGATTTGTGGAGTGACTCGAATTTTTTCCATTTTTTCCCACTGTGCGTCGGCTCCGTCTACATATAATAAGCGACTTGCAACTTTAAAGGAATAAGATCCATAAGAAAAGTCACCGAAGTCCCATTACCTACCGAATTCACCTACAAACCTGAACTAATCAATTTTTGCAATATTCAGTATAAGACTGTAGTTGATTATACTGCATAAGGTGAAAAATCCCGGAACTTTCCGAAGGATGGCAGCACAAACAAAAAACCGTACGATTTTTAGTTAGTATCAACTCTCAGAAGATTCATGTAAAATTTGTATGACATTTCGTAGGTTAGTTTGCTAGTTACAGATGTTTGAGTGACGCTACTTTTGATTTTTACAAAAATAATTTAGTGTGTTGATTAAACATGGATTTTTGATGGGAAAAAATACGGCCAGAACCTAAAAATAGCTTGAGAAGTGTTATGGCAAATCTGCTCCTTTGAAAGCAACTATAAGTCGATAGTTTAGTAACCTTAGATGCGGTTGTACAAGCACCGATAATGCACCACGTTCCGGACTTCTAAAACGGGCAGTTCCTCCAAAAGATTAGATTTGAAGAAATATTATTCTGAATTACCGCAAAGTGAAAGTGAGAGAGATAGCTGACATTGTGAAGAAATCAACAGAATGCGTGAGGCATATTTTCCATGAATATTTGCATATAAAACATCTATGTATGGGTGCCACGCACTCTCACAACTGATCAAAAACAGCAAGGATGATGATCTAGTTGTTTTGAATGTTTGGTACAATGAGATAAAAGTACTCCACATCCACATGCATCATTAAAGCCTAGGGGTGGTTTCTACCACTCTCTAAAGGTAATTTATAGTTGTATATTGGTGGCTCAAGCGCATTTAATCCATATTTGTTCACTCTTCTTAAAACTACAAAAGCTTGAACTTTTTTCGCTGTTATTGAAACTTATGAGATACCTCCGTAAGTGGGGGTGGTTTCTACATACTATAGGGGTGAGTTTAAACCCTTTAAGAGTAATGTCTGGTGGTCATACCAGATTCAGATATTTTTTCCTAACTGCTACAAGAATTTGTTCTTTTTGGAGGTACTTTTCACCCCCTATAAGGGTGGATTTTGAGTTAACTAATAGCAACAGCTTGCTGTGGTTTGAATGCATATTTTCTTCTCTATACTATAAAATATCTACCATTTCTCAACCTGCATTAAGAGCCATTATATTATTACTATAGTTTTAGCCAATTTTAAGGGATGTGTTTGTAGATAATATTTTAATGAAAAAACAATTTAAAAAGGCAATAGGACTGGTGTACCCGCATAAACAACTAAATAAAGATAAGTTTCATACACTCACTTGACTAAAGTGACTTCACAAAATACACCCCAAGTGAGTTTTCAACGAAGTTTGTTTCCAATCTTTACTGAAATCTGACGACCTTGAAATTTTTGTTTTTTTTTTTATATACCATATAAATTATTAAAGGTAATGCACTCGTGATAATTTTCGTTCAATCTACACCCCGTGGAGAATATTCCAGAATTTTTTCGAAATTTTTTGATAGGTACTTTTCGAGATAAGGCCGGGGACAGCGATTTTTCGCGAATTTTTAAAAATAATACAAAGAAAAGTGCGCGCAAGTATAATATTATATATATATATATATATTTTACTCGTGTTTTCACAAGCTTTCATTTGACACCACACTCGATGATCCAGTAAAAAAATTTTTTTTTCACTTACGACTTCACCCCCCCAAAACTAACCCCTTAAGTCAAAATTTAATTCTCAAAACTACATGGCTCTGATGAGGCCATCAACTCCTATATTATTACCAAATTTCACCTTTCTATGTCAAATAGTTTCGGAGAAAATCGGGTGTGACAGACAGACAGACACCGAAGTGATCTTATAAGTGTTCCGTACGGAACACTAAAAAGAAAATAAAACAGGGGTTCACGAAATATGCTGTGACACTTACAATAAAACCTATACAGGACAAACAGGCAGATCTTTTTATAAAAGAATAAAGGAACATAAACAAAGCTATAGAATGAAAACTAACAGATCTCATTACGCTAAACATTTAACAGATGAAAATCATACGTTAAAATTTAACGGTTAAATGAAGATTTTAGAATTTTGCATAATGGAAAGAAAGGAATATTACTGAATTGTTTAGAACAGAACCTATCCTACAGAAAGGGAATATTTCCTTCCTGCTGGAAATGTGCCACAGTTCAGCCGATACCTAAAAAAGACAAGAAGACCTTGCCAAATAACTACCGACCAATCGCACTACTCTCAATAATATCGAAAGTCATGGAAAAGGCTATCAATCAGCATCTTCTAAAATATCTTGAAGGATTCAACATTATTAGTGATCACCAATATGGCTTTCGTAAAAATAGATCAACAGGAGAGCTTCTGACTTATGTAACACATGTTTGGAACAACGCAATTGAACACTTTGGAGAATCTCGAGCGGTTGCTCTTGACATATCCAAGGCATTTGACCGTGTTTGGCACGATGGGCTGTTGGCTAAGCTACGTTCTTATGGTAAAGAACTGGAAAAGACTGAGAATCCAATCTACAGCTTTGCAGATGACAGTACACTTATCTCTTCATTCACTTTGAACGCTCGGACATCGACTACTCAGACGAATATCCGCAGACAGCAGGAAGTCATTCAACTTAACAAAGACCTGGAAGAAATTCTATCTTAGGGTGACAGTAACCAAGTGGAATTTAACGCTACAAAAACCCAGGCGGCAGTTTTTTCTAAAAAAAGTTAACGTTGCAGAACCCGACATAGTTATGTCGGGGCACTCCATCCCTCTAACATCGTCACTCAATCTGTTAGGCGTTATTTCGGGAGTAAATATGTCCTGGCATGAACATGTTGCAGGCATACCAAGGAGAGCTTCTCAAAAGTTGGGAATATTGTTTCGAACCAGAAAGCTTTACACTCTACAACAACTGTTAATTCTTTACAAAGCTCAAATTCGACCAACTATGGAATACTGCTCCCATGTTTGGAGCTCCGCTCCCAAGCATACACTGCATTTGTTGGATTATATCCAGAGAAGAGCTATTCATCTGATTGGACACCCGGAACTGACCGACGGCCTTGATTCGCTGGAACATCGAAGAACGGTTGGCGACTTGAGCCTATTCTACAAGTACTTTCATAGAAAGTGTTCGAAGGATGTGGCCCGTTTAATTTCTGCCAGAGCGGTGCATATTAGAAGTACACGTCGCGCTAATACTTCACATCCGTATGAGGTTCAGCTTGTTACTCCTCGTACAACGCTTTTCAAGCAGTCTTTTATATGGAGAACATCATACCTTTGGAATAGTTTGCCCAGGACTGTGTTTCCCATCGAGTACAATCTACAGCGATTCAAGAACAACGTGAATTGCTTTCTCCGCACACGTGTCGCTCCTGTAGCGCTTTAGGGAGTTCCCTGTAGCACGTGTGCTAGACCCATATAAAAAAAAAGGTAAAAATTAACCAGAAAAAATCCTCAGGTTTATTACTCTACGATCAATTAGATGGGGGAGAGTCTCCTTTATTGAACTTGTTCTAGGTATTAAGGTAAATGTTGTTAATGAATTTTGTACTTGTAACTAGGTAAATTATATATTCTGTAACATACTTCGTAGTTAATTTATATCTTGCTCCAGAAGAAGACACAGTGTGTCGAAACAATTATCAGCAATAATATAATAAACACAAGTGGTGATCTTAAACAGTTATTTAAATTTTTATTCCTAGTCAAAAAAAAAAAAATGTCACGATAAGTCTTATTTTTAACTACAGATTCGAATTTAGATCTAGATCCATGTATTTTGGTTCGTGGTAACGAACTTTCCTTTTTTTGTGGGGCTGTGTTATCACACGTAATGCACTGGTGATAATTTACGAAGGGTAATCTTATAACTTCTAATGATTTCACTAAATATTGCGTTGATGCGCCTCAAAAATGGTAAATCGAAATGCTGATTATAAGTATTCCAATAAATAATGTTACTATGTTCTCACATGTGTCAAAGTATATTAAGAATATTAATTCTTTGAAAAAATCAAACTCACTTAAAGTTGTTGGAATTTCTAATAACTTATTGAAGTATATTGTTAACGCGCAGCTTTTTTTAAACCTATTTGATATGTATCTGGAAGCGACAACGTCTCCAAATGCATTTAAAACTGCTAAAACATTGCCTTCATTTAAAAGAGGTGGAAGTTGTGAGGAAATTATCGGCCAATTTGTTTATTCAATCTTAAAAGTACTAGAAAAGGTTATTTTTGACAAATCAGTGCCTTGTATTGTCATTAGTTGTCAACATGCATTTGAAATCGCCAGAGAATAGCTTCTATAATTTTACAAATTATCCTCATATTTTATAAGCAGTTAGTCAGCAGCAAACAGTCTTTTTGACCTTTTGTGGATCTAAGTAGGGGTTTCGATTGAATCAACCACATTTTATCACTATGGAAAATGAAACTTTATCATCTTAAAGAAAAAGGTTGTAGCTATTGCTGAGGTCGAACAGGCTGAAAGTTTCTACAGGTGTTGCGCAAGAGTCCATTCTCGATCCTCTGTTATTTCTAATATTTGTAAACGTTTTAGCAACAGTCGTCAATGACTAAAATTATATAATGTATGTTTGGCATCGACAACAGTTATATATACGAGGGTTGTATAATAAGTACCTAGCCTTGGCCAGAGATGGCGCTACAACTATTTAAAGAATAATATTTTTCGTAAACATAACCTTTCACAAGAATCCTGTGAAAATTTCGAGTGGCAGGTATTTAAATAGAATAACTTTTGTGATTTTACAACGATGGAAAAAATTGAATATCGAGCAGTGATAAAATATTTATTTTAGAAAAAGAAAAGAAATGATGAGACAAAAGCGGACCTTAGTGAAGTTTATGAGAATTTTGCACCTTCGTTATCGACCGTAAAATATTGGACAGCTGAATTCAAAGGCGGCTGTACAAGTATTTTGGTGAAGAACGTCCAGGTCGTCCAAATGAGGTCACCACATCAGAAACGATTGAAAAAATTCACGATATGGTGATAAATGGTCGGAGAGTGAAAGTGCGTGAGATTACTAAGACTGTGGGCTTGTCACTTGAACGGGTGCAGGACATTTTAATAATTCAATTATATATGATGAAGCTTTCCGCAAGATGCCGGGATGGCTCACAATGGATAATAAACACGCACGTGAGTCAACTTCAAAAAATTGTTTGGCGATGTTAAAGCGCAATCGGAATGATTTTTGGAGTCGATTCATAACTGTTGACGCAACTTGGATTCATTACAGTACATCAGAGAATAAAGAACAGTCGGTTTTCCGTTGCAGACTGGCGCCAAAGAAGGGCAAGGGGACTTTATCGGCCAACAAAGTTATGGTCACAGTGTTTTGGGATGTACGCTGCAAAATTCACATCTGCTACCTTGAAAAGGCCAAAATGATTAATGAAGAGTATTATTAATATGTCAATTTATTAGATCATTTCAACCATACTGTGAAAGAAAAACATCCGTATTTGGGAAAGAAAAAAAATCTTTTTCATCAAGACAATGCACACTTAAGGAATCGTCGTGACAAAATTCAATGACTTAAAATACGAATTGCTTCCGCATCCACTATATTCGCCAGATTTAGCCCTCAGCGATTATTTCCTATTTCCGACTATGAAAAAATGGCTCGGCAGAAAAAAATTTGGCTCCAACGATGAAGTGATTGCTGAAACAAACGTTTGTTTTGAAGGATTGGAGAAATTGTATTTTTTAGAAAAACGTTGAATTAAATGCATCAAGCAGGAGACTATGTTGAAAAACAAAATAAAAAAAATGTTTTTTTCTTGTCAAGGCCAGATACTTATCATACAACCCACGTAATACACCGACAAGTTTTGAGCAGTGGTTGAAAATAAATAGGCTAAATCTTAATCTGAAAGAAAAATATTTCTATATAGTTTATACCAAGCATACACATAACGAAAGTTAATGAGATCAGAACAGTTGTAAATGCTATTGGTCAGGTACTAGACACTAAACTTTTGGGTGTCTATATCGATAATAACCCAAATAATTAAAAAAAAAATTATAAATGAGTCGTGCGTCCATGTGTATGGTTTGCTATTTTTCGCTTGAAAATATTAGTTTTATTACATAACATATTACCTTATTACCATATCAACTATATATCTCGCTTAATATATGGCTTAGTATTTAGTGGTGGATCTCTTCGCATGAATTTTGGGGTACTAAAACGGGCACTTAGGAATATTACTGATGTCAGCTCTAGATATTCATACCGGAAGCTTTTTAAGCAATTTATTTTATTTATTCTACCTGTAATGTATATATTGGAAGTTTTGGCCTATGTTAAGAGTAGTTTTATCAGTTTTGTATTCATGAGAGACATGCATTCGATATAATCAAAATCTAGTTATCCCTGAACATGCCTTATCTTTATTTGAGGAAACTCCCCATTACATAATTGTCTTGGAATCTTGAGCTATTTCGTTGTCCGTAAAACTCATCTTTATTGGTGATTTTTATACCTTGTCTGTCTTTAAGTTTTGCTATCTTTGTCGTTCCTCTCGATAATTTTGTTTTTAAAATCCTCATATTTCTGTTATCTTCAATGGTGTTCTTAACAAGCTCTGTATTTTAATCTCGTAGATCTTTTCTGATATTTCGGTTTCTTTCTTTGTTAAATGCTTTATAGTTTTCAGAATCTCGATGTAGTTCTTTTCTTCTTTTTATTACCTTTTTTGTGTTATTACTAATTTTGCAACCTTTTTTTTATGTTTTGTGCATATTTCTTTTGTTACTGTTTATAAGCTGTTTTTTATATATTCTGGAGTTCGTCTATTTCCATATTTTCCAGTTCATTCCTTTTATTTAGTTTCCTTTCAAATTTACCCTAAATTCCTTGTTCTGTTTTAAAATCTCTGATGATGGAAAAGATTGCTTTTTTAGTAGCTTTATTTGCCCATATTTAATGTTGATTACGGCGGCTGTTCTTACTAATCGATGATCGAGGTTGCTATCAAATATATTTAAAACAGTAACATCTTGGCAGATTGTCTTGTTGTTGGTAATAACATGGTCTATCTCATTTACGACCGTGCTATTTGGGCTTCTCCATGTCCATCTTCTCTTCAGGGATTTTTCGAAGAAAGAGTTCATATAATAGAGGTTTTCACTTCTGCAATAGTCGATCGACATTTCTCTCCTAGGTTTTCTGTTACTTAGTCAATATTTGCCTATAATTAGGATATTATTATTTTCATGTAGACCCATTTTTTGCATTGAATCTCCCATTGATACCATATATTTGGCTTTTTCATTCATTCTCGCTGTTGTAATGTCTTCATATACTTGTTCTATTTCTGAGTCTTCAGGATTAGTGGTTGAGGCATATATTTATATTATTTAAAAATTATATTTTCTGGTAATCTTCAGCATTATATAAATTACTCATTCTGATATAGCATTGCATATTGCATTTTAGTTATTTGATGTTTTAAGTTTTTATTTATAAATAGTGCAACCTCTCCCTCGTGATCGTTTAATTCGGTGTTGTTGTGATATAATAGGTGTCTCGAGGTTAACAAAGTAGTTTCACTTATGCCTAAAACGTCCCATTTTATGTACTTCAGTTCTTCCTCCAATCTCTCTAGATGCTCCTCTGATCTCAATGTTCTTATGTTATAAGTTGCTACGAGGCTGGTTTGAAAAGTCCGTGCAAAAATAAAAACTACGTATGTGTTTGGGGTAAACCTTTTTTATTTTTCGACATAGTCTCCTTTTAGGCTTATACACTTCGTCCAACGATGTTCTAGTTTGTTGATCCCTTCCGAATAATAGGATTTGTCCAAGTCTGCAAAATATCCATTAGTGCCTGCAATCACCTCCTCGTTTGAATAAAATCTTTGTCCCGCCAGCCATTTCTTCAAATTGGGGAACAAATAGTAGTCCGAGGGAGCCAAGTCTGGAAAATAGGGGGGATGTGATACGAGTTGGAATCCTGTTTCCATTAATTTTGCGACCACAACTGCTGAGGTGTGTGCTGGTGCGTTGTCGTGATGGAAAAGGACTTTCTTGCGGGCCAATCGCGGGCGTTTTTCTTGCAGCTCGGTTTTCAAACGGTCCAATAACGATGAATAATATTCACCTGTAATAGTTTTACCCTTTTCCAGATAGTCGATGAGGATTATCCCTTGCGAATCTCAAAAGACAGTCGCCATAATCTTTCCGGCCGAAGGAACGGTCTTCGCCTTTTTTGGTGCAGATTCTTCCTTGGTAACCCATTGTTTAGATTGTTGTTTGGTCTCAGGAGTATAGTAATGTATCCATGTTTCATCCACAGTGACGAAACGACGTTTAAAGTCCTCCGGATTCTTCTGGAACAGCTGCAAACCATCCTTGCAACACTTCACACGATTCCGTTTTTGGCCAAGCATGAGCAATCGCGGCACCCATCTTGCGGATAGCTTTCTCATGTCCAAATGTTTATGCAAAATATTATGTACCCGTTTAGTCGAGATGCCCACAGCACTAGCAATCTCACGCCCCTTAACTCTTCTGTCATCCATCACCATATCATGAATTTGATCAATGACACACACAACGCGCAATCGAACGAGTTATGCCGGGCATAAGTTTACGAGAACGCATTCGAAATGACATAGTACGACAAAGAACTAAAGTAGATGACATTATCGAGATAGTAGCCGCATTGAAATGGGTCTGAGTTAGACATATCGCAAGGCAAGAGGATTCAAGATGGACGAAACGGGTAGTGCAATGAAGGGCTAGAACATACAAAAGAAGCATAGGAAAGCTACCAGCAAGATGGATAGACGATATAAAAAGAACCGCAGGAAAAATTCTGATATCAGTTGGCGTAGGACAGACAGCAATGGAAGGAAAAGGGGAGCTGCCCAGGAGTGGACTAAAAAGGGTTGCTAAAGAAGAAGATTTGGAAAGGAAGTACTAGATAAATAACTAATCAATTCTCCTCTGCGTCATTTTTCTGGAATCCAATTTCATTTATAATAGTTTAACAACTGTTGCTACTATATCTATAAGGAGTATGAATTAATATTGAAGGATTTCTAAGAGAAGGCACAGTTTATATTATATCGTATCGGGATATACTGTTGCTATATTCATGGTGCCGCACCTTCATTAGACTTTTTTTGAGCACTAAATCTGTCGAATTAAGTGCCAACAAAACACCGTTTGCGGGAAGCGTTACTTTTGTTGCTTAATTAGAAGGAAAGCGCAGCTGCAAGTCATTGTCACCTTTGGTGATTATATTCCATTCCATATGGCCAGTCCGAAAATTTTGAAACCACTTATAAACTGTTCTAATCGAAGGGACAGAGTCACCATAATGTTTATCAAGCTTCTCTTTAGTCTCCTGAGGTGTTTTGCCTTTCATAAAGTAATGTTTAAACACCACGCGAAATTCTTTTTCGTCCATTTCTTGAAAATCACTCGACTTCCTTGATTCACACGAATGCCAAACACAAAGAAATAGACCAATATGGCTGAAACTTGGTGTGCGTTCATTCAAGAGATGCTATTAACTAAACATGACCTCGATACGCGCCGGTGGTGCCATCTCTCGGACTTTGCACGGACTTTTCAAACCAGCCTCGTACGTATAATTTTTTGTTTTTACATTGATTTATGTGTCGTTGTTTGGTGTGGTTCGTCGTTGTATTGAGATTTTGAAATTTTCCTCTTCGAACTTGCTTCATCGAATTTTTACCTCCGCCAGAATCCAAATTGATGCAGACTGATTTCTCGGCGCAAGATTCTGAACTGGTGGCTCTACTTGCCTGGAGTACATTGTTTTCGAAATTCGACATGTTTATGTACTCAATTCTTGGAAGGTATTTGGCCATAATTCATCATGATGGCCGATTGTATTGGTGCATGGTTGGGATGGGAAGGATATAATGGGGTGTTTGGGGTCTATTACATAGACGGATCAAAAACTTCAAACGGAGTAGAAGTCACATATATGCAGAAAAGCCCAAGTAGAGTTTTAGCATTCCACTAGAGACAAGAGCACCAATATTCCAGACGGAAATATTAGACAGGACTGCCTCAACCAAGAACTATATATTTTATCAAAGTCAAGCTGCTGTAAAGGCTTTAGATGTCTATCAAGCTAACTTCAAAATCACGATGGAGTTTAAACGTGACCTGTTATAATTATCTCCACGGAACATCATGGTTGAATTATTGTGGGTTTCAGGACATTTAGGGATACAAGGTAATAAAATAGCAAACGAATTGGCGCTACACAACGTCATCCTCTTCATAACATAGCGGTGAAAGAAACGTCTATGCATATCCCATATAAATATGAGGCTTTAACTCGGAACACGCTTCAAACATAGTAATCGAAGGGGTTCACATCCGGGCTATTAGGGGACCAGAACTCTTTAGTCCACGTTATCCGATAAACAGTTTTGGACTAAATGGTTCGTGTGTGCCGGTGCACCATCCTGATGATACACATACACGCCTCCTGTCGTACACCGTTGATCTCGGGTACCCGAAGAAGCGAATTATTTCAGTCGCCGAACGTCCAGCGCGAAAACTTTTGATAATCGTTGCTCTTCGGTTGTACTTCGCATTTATTTGCAACAACTCAGTTATTTCGAGGTTATGACTCTTTACTAGAAGTATGTTGCTTTCACGAACGTCAACAACGACCTACAGCGGAACTATTATGTGGCGGAAAAATCCAATTTAATTTTGCCCGGATTTAAGCGCCGCACCCTGTATATACATATATATATATACATATATATATATATATATATATATATATATATATATATATATATATATATATATATGAAAAAAACACGGATAAATGACAACTAAAGTTACTTTCATTATCTTAATACGTTCATTAAAAATTTTTCAGGTTAGCGTAGCGTTTCAAATCGTCTTCGATTCCAAAAAATAAAAAATTCGAAACTGACTTTCTTACCCTAATAAAAAATTTAATTTGGACATCCCAATTGAGTATTTTATAGTAACATATCATTAACAAAAAGTAAGACAGAGACAGGGCTCCTGTAAAAATTCGAAATATTGAAAAAAACATCATAATTTTCATATTTCTCGGTTAACCTTCCTAATATCCTTCCCAAGCTGTAGTTGGGTAACTACCTTCATATATATATATATATATATATATATATATATATATATATATATATATATATATATATATATATATATATATATATATATATATATATATATATATATATATATATATATATATATATATATATATATACTGTATATATATATATATATATATATATATATATATATATATATATATAAAATCCTAAGATATGAAGGTAGTTGGGTAACTCGGCAAGTGGGCAACAAAGGATGTTCACACTATGTTCATCTAGCCAATATTTCGGTCCTAGGTTGGGACCTTCATAAGGGCAAAAATTGAAAAAGAGATAACGAAGCAACCAATAAGGACAGTTGGGCATAGAGCATTATTATTATTAAGTTCAACTTTCAATTACTAATTTTTGATTTTTAATTTTATCTTTAATTTGTAATTTTAATTTTAATCTTATGATTATTGATAAATTCTTCTTATTTTTTAAAAAATTGTTGTTGTTATGAAGAAATGCACTTTATTATTATTATTATTATGAAGAAATACCAGTAACAAAGAATTGTAGGTTACTCACATGCAGTGTGCAAATTAATATAACAAGAATGACCATAAGAAACAATTGTAACAACAAAGACCGACATTGAAATAAAAGGAACACTATTCACTACATATTAAATGAACAACACGATGTTTACAGCAGGGATGCCATTAGAAATCTTGGATGCTGAAAATCAAAATTAATTAACCACCTGCCATCTGAAGAGATATGACAAGTGTGGCAAGACGTTGACAAAGGGCAAACAGCTGACAGAAGTAAGGGATCACTCAAAATAAAAATAAAAGGGAAGGAAGGTTGAATGACCAGGAAAGAACCGGTTAAGGATATTTAAGTACTACGTCATTGGAAAGGAATTTTGGTATAAAAGGAAAGTATCCAATAGGAAAGCTATTTTTCAACGGTATGGAAATTAAGTGACGTAGGACAAAACTGAGGCCCGTTGAAGAAGGGAGGCTTCACTACCCATCCTTTCAATGTCAGATGTTGTCTATTCCATTTCCTGTCTTAATTGCCCTGCTGTGTATATTGGACAGACGTCACAATCTCTCAATCGCCGCATCGCATTGCATAAAAGTGACACCAGATGTCATCCTCAAAGGTGTGCACTGGCGAGCCACTCTGTCGATAATGGACATTCCTTTAACTTCAATGAACCAAAGATTCTTCACTTTCAAAAAAATCTTCTTAAAAGAGAATTTCTTGAGATGTGCTCTATTAACGAAAATCTTCACAATATCAATAAAAGAACAGACCTTGCTGGATTGAGTAATATATATAGTTTTATCCTCTTTTGTGATTTGCCTCCCCCACACAATATCTCTGGGTCGTCACTCTCGTCTTAGTTTTTCCTCTTTCGTGATCATATAGCTTTCTCCTGTTACGTTAATGCCCTCTGGGTGCCCTCCCCTTTTTTGTGGCACACACTGTCATGGTTCCCGCTAAACTTTTTATAATTACTTTTCCATTTTCATTAAAATTGCTTAGTATATACCAAATAAACAAAAACCCCTCTTTACTCTTTAATTCCTTTACCAATTCCTCTATACTCCTTTAAAGAATAAAAATCTTTCTGTACCACGCCACTTAACTTCCATACCGAAAAATTGCCCTTCTTCAACGGGCCTCAGTTTTGCCCTACGTCACTTAATTTCCATTCCGAAATAGCTTTCCTATTGGGTACTTTCCCTTTATACCAAAATTCCTTTCCAGTGACGTAGTACTTAAATGTACTTAACCGGTTCTTTCCTGGTCATTCAACCTTCCTTCCCTTTTATTTTTATTTTGAGTGATCCCTTACTGCTGTCAGCTGTTTGCCCTTTGTCAACGTCTTGCCACACTTGTCATCTCTCTTCAGATGGCAGGTGGTTAATTAATTTTGATTTTCAGCATCCAAGGTTTCTAATGGCATCCCTGCTGTAAACATCGTGTTGTTAAATTAATATGTAGTGAATAGTGTTCCTTTTATTTCAATGTTGGTCTTTGTTGTTACAATTGTTTCTTATGGTCATTCTTGTTAGATCAATTTGAACACTGCATGTGAGTAACCTACAATTTTTTGTTACTGGTATTTCTTCATCATAATAATAATAATAATGTGCATTTCTTCATAACAACAACAATTTTTTTAAAAAAATAAGAAGAATTTATCAATAATCATAAGATTAAAATTAAAATTACAAATTAAAGATAAAATTAAAAATCAAAAATTAATAATTGAAAGTTGAACTTAATAATAATAATGCTCTATGCCCAACTGTCCTTATTGGTTGCTTCGTTATCTCTTTTTCAGTTTTTGCCCTGATGAAGGTCCCAACCTAGGACCGAAATATTGGCTAGATGAACAGAGTGTGAACATCCTTTGTTGCTCACTTGCCGAGTTCCCCAACTACTTTTATATCTTAGGATTTTGTTAGATACGGTAGCTTTTGCTTTCTCCTTTTTATTATATATATATATATATATATATATATATATATATATATATATATATATATATATATATATATATACAGTACAATCCCAATTATTCGAATCGGGATTATCTGAAATCCGGCTTATCGGAAACAAACTGTTAAAAAGCAAATTGTATTCCCATTAAACGAAAAAATCCCCAATATTCGAAACACACGATGAGTGGTTTCCTTAACGCGTCGGGGATTCTCCGACGTCTAGAATTTCACCGCTGTCTATGTTTTGGTTAGTCGACGACTTTAAGTTACTCATTACGTCTATTATTATCGCAGAGGTAATAGTTTCGTTTTAATAGATATTTTACAAAATGGAGCGTCATAATAATAAGCGTAAACGTGTTGTTTTACCTTAAAAGAGAAACTTGAAGCAATTCAACGTTTATATAATGGTGAACTTCTTAAAAATATAGCGAAGGATTTAAGTGTAGCCGTGAGTACTGTTTCAGAGAAAAAATCGCGAAAAAACTTGAAAAATGGTGTAGTCTTTTGTTATCGCCCACACAGGCACGAAAAATTATGAAAAGATGTGAATACCAAAAAGTGGATGATTCTTTTTTTATGGTTTACACAGAATCCAGAACGTGAAATACCAATTTCAGGAACAATTTTAAAACATAAGGTAGTGAGTTTAAGCGAAGAGTTGCCGGTTATTGAAGCGCCTGTAAATTTTTCTGCAAGTGATGGATGCCTAGATAGGAGGGAAAAGATTTGGTGTACGTCAACTGAAAGTTTGTGGAGAAAGACTGTCGACTGATGTATCTGCTGAAAAAAATTTGCAGAGAGTTTTGAGCAGCTTATGAACGAACATGGTTTACAACCAGACCAAATCTATATTTGTGATGAAACAGGCTTGAACTACAAAATGTTGCAAATACCTTAGCTGCAAAAACAGACGCTGGAGCACCTGGTTACAAACGTAGCAAAGAACGTATTACTGTTCTTGCATACAGTAATGCTTCTGGAAAACACAAACTCACATTATTATGTATTGGTAAGTCAGCAAATCCACGAACCTTTAAGAATATTCGTCGCAATGCTTTTCCTGTTTTGTATAAAAATCAAAACAATGCCTGGATAAACGCGACTCTATTTGGAGATTTTGTTCCCAAAGTGGAATTTTTTTTAAAAGAACATGGATATCCTCACCCAAGTGCGGAGCAACTTGAAAGTGGGGAAATAAAAGCAATGTTTTTGCCTCCTGCTGTAACTTCTCTCATTCAGCCTATTAATCAGGGTGTACTGGAAAATTTAAAACGCAATTACAGGCGTTTGTTATTGGAGCATATTTTAGAAGAAGTAGATGAAGGTGGCAATCTTACTGATTGTCTAAAAAAGATAAATTTGAAAAATGTTTTATATTGGATAGCTTCAGCCTAGAATCAAGTAAAGAGTAGTACTCTGAAAAAATCTTGGTCATTACTCGGAGGCAGAAACAGAAGATAATGAAAGTTTACGTCAAATAGAATATCTGGATGTGAAAGGGTTACGGAAACCGATGTTTGTGAATGGTTAGACAGTGATAGTGTGGAAGATGAAATGACTGATCAAGAATTAATTAAAAGTGTATGCAAAAATGCTAATAAAATAGACAGTGATGATGATGATGATGATAATAACGAAGTAGAAGCCACTGACAATATTCAAGTAAAAATGTCACATTGAGAAGGACTAGAGGCTCTAGAAAAAGCGTTAGCTCATGTAGAACAACAAGAAAATGCAACCGCCGGGAACGTTTCGCTTATCAAACATTGGAGAGACATTGCAGCCAAAAACAGAACTAACGCAAAACGAGTGCAGTTAAAAATTACCTCATTTTTAAGACAATAAATTTAAGAATGAAACTGTTTTATTTTCGATTTTCCGTACATATGCATAAAATAATTAAACTAATTGTTCTATTCTTTGCTTTAATAAATACCTATGTACGTAATAGCACATCGTATAAATGCTTTTAAGTCAATCTGCCATGTTATATTCATTCTAAACTTCTATTTAAAAAAAAAAAATTGGATTAACCGAATTTTCGAGATTCTACTGTATATATATAATATATATATATATATATATATATATATATATATATATATATATAAAATCATAAATAATTATGTCTAAAATTTGTATACAACCCAAACCAGAAAAAACTTATAATAATACTATTGAAAGTATACAATATTTAACAATCTCCACCCCTTCATCTGAGACAATATCGTTCAAAACCCACAGGATTTCAAGTATTATATATAAATCAAATTTGAAATAGGTATCTCACTTCAGTCGAGAGTTATCGTTACAATAGATCTATAGACTCACAGATGGATCAGCGAAAATTGAAAACTATAGTTTTTATGATCTAGGGACATCCTGAGACGTGCTGAATGATGATTAACCCAGAATTTTTCTTGCAGAGTAGGTAATTATACTTAAAATTTATTTTTTATCACAACCAAAAACCAGGAACTTTTTTTATAATACTATTGAAACTATTCGAAATGTATCTACTCTTTTCATCTGAAGAGATAGCGCCCGAAAACTGTAGCTTCCCTACAAACTTTAAATTTAAACTTCTGTGTTTAAAAATCAATATACCAATGAAATGAGATATATATTTCCCGACTAAATGATTACTTTCTAATCAAAATATGAAGAAAATACATGATAAAGTACCGAAACAAACTCTCAAAACAGAATGTTATTTAAGTCGTACATTTCGCACTAGGTAGGACCATTGAGATATGATGATAATAATGCTGTTTGGATTAACAATACTTTTAATGGAAATGTAGTGGTGGTAGCGAACTCAATATTTAATTATAAGAGAGAATTATCGTGCCAAGAGATATCAAGAGAGGTAGACAGATACAACGAACTGACAGACCAATAGGCAGACAGGTTAATGCAAATGAGCAGATATATTTTTCGTCATCTAAAAACTATAGAACTTCAGAAAATTCTTAGAGAGCTATGGTTTTTCACGAGAACAAGACTTTTCTCTAACAAGAAAAATAAATAATAATCTACTTTGACAAATATTAGTCAAAAAAAATTTATGGACCTGTAGTCTCTTCTACTTTATCATATGGTACTGCAAAAGACAAGAAAACTAACTTCAATGCATATCTCCAACTTCGTACATCATCAGCTTGAACTAAAAAATAACAATTTTTTTTAAAAAATCCAAAAGCTTTGAAGAAACTACAAAATTTTTCACTTTTTATCAACTGACAGAGAATTAGAAAATAAAGTAACATTCTGATTCAATTTATTGTTATCGTTATTTGTCTTTCATTTAATATAGTTCTCCAAATATTCTAAACAATATAAAATATTTCAAACTGCGGTTAAATAATTGGTCAATTTCTTAATCGATGCAAAGTCCCGGCTTTGCAGCAAATCACCCTCCTCCTGTTGCTTCTCAATTTGAATGTTCATTACTTCGGGAGCTAATCTATCACGTCTTTTGATTTCTCCATTAATGAAA
Source organism: Pachyrhynchus sulphureomaculatus (assembly GCA_019049505.1). Classification (NCBI taxonomy): domain Eukaryota; kingdom Metazoa; phylum Arthropoda; class Insecta; order Coleoptera; family Curculionidae; genus Pachyrhynchus; species Pachyrhynchus sulphureomaculatus. Next base: position 78,367,687 of record CM032448.1, on the reverse strand, counting down.
ACCCGACTCGATCCCTGCTTCTCCCGAAATACCTCGCTATCTCAATTCAAATGATTTAGAACGGTCCCGTGGGAAGAAATCAGTGTGGCCGGAACTGGAGCAGTGTGTGGAGAGGAATATTTCTGGCCACTTTATTAAACAAAGATACTTTACAAATTACAATTTGTTTGTCTGTAAATATATACCAACTAAAAAATGTTTTAATATTGTTCATATTCTCTACTTATCAAATACTAATGGCTTAACTTATGACTGTTAATAAATTCTTTAAATTATTTACTATTATAAATGTCAAAATAAATCAAAATTATTATATTAATATTGCAGGCCACATCGACGTCATTTCAAGGTCTCTATGGTTGCCTAAATCATCTTATTGGCCAGATGTCTAAAACCTATCGGGCCAAGGTCCAGAGAGTTCAAAATAAAGCCCTCCGCATCATAGCAGGAGTTCCCTGGTTCGTTCGCAACAGTCAGTTGCACAGGGAGTTTGAAATGCCCACAACAAAAGAATTCACACGTAATGCCCAGCTTCGCTTCCTTGAGAAAGCAGCGGCCCATTCTAACCTCGAGATAGCTAACACTTTCAGAGTCAACGTAAACATCGGCAATCGATATTTAGGGCCTACAGACATTCTACCACTAGACTAACATTAGACTCAATCATGGACTACCCTTGACTTAGCATTTAAGGTTAAGGCCGTAGTTTAGTTGAGCAACTCCTTGAATTAAAAGTGTAAATATCGCACACAACTAACACAACTGTAACTCAACACTCCCCGGAACTTGGAGATTTAGGTTAAGTTAGCTTTAAATTAGGATAAGGTAGGTTAGTTCTATTCATTAGAGAATTAACCTTAGAGTTAAAAAACATTCAAACATCTAGACATTAAAAATTTCAGAAATGTAAAAGGAATAAAGGGTTTTCCTAGCTCACAAGGAGTTTTAGTGGGTATGCCAACCCTTCAGGTTGGTGAGCCCCACATACCTGGAGCACTTTGAGGTACCCTTATGGTGACGCAGACTGCTCCAGAATCCATAAAGCGGATTTTTCCCTGCAAAAAAAAAATCCTATTGTCAACGTTGAAATGACATCCAGATAACTTCCGCATATCCTCTCAGCATCTTCTAAAATATCTTGAAGAATTCAATATTTTTAGCATCAGAATGGCTTTCGTAAACATAGATCAACAGGATATCTTCTAACTTATATAACACATATTTGGAACTATGCAATTGAACACTTTGGAGAATCTGGAGCGGTTGCTCTTTATATATCCAAGGCATTCGACAGTGTTTGGCACTATGCATTGTTGGCTAAGCTACGCTTTCTAGGAAGTCTGTTCATGGCTCTCATGTTTTCTCAAATAGCGTTCTTTACGAGTGGCAGTCGACAGATTTCTTTCTAACACCTTCACTATTACCGCCGGTGGCCTCAGAGGTCCATACTGTCTCCTACTCTCTTTCTCATTTACATTAACGATCTGCTGGAAAAGACCAAGAATCTAATCTATATCTTTGCAGATGACAGTACGCTTATCTCTTTGTTCACTTTGAACGCTCGAACCTAGGCTACTCAGGTAAATATCCGCAGACAGCAGGAAGTTGTTCAACTTAACAAAGACCTGAAAGACGTTCTATCTTAGGGTGACAGTAACCAAGTAGAATTTAACGCTTCAAAAACCCAGACGGCAGTACTTTTTAAAAAAGTTAACGATGCTGAACCCGACATTGTTATATCGGGCGCTCCATTCCTCTGGCATCGTCACTCAATTTGCTAGGCATTAATTTGGGAGTAAATATGTCTTGGCATGAACATGTTGCAAGCATAGCAAAGAGAACTTCTCAAAAGCTGAGAATATTATTTTGAACTAGAAAGTTTACACTCGACAACAACTGTTAATTCTGTACAAAGCTCAAATTCGGACAACGATGGAATACTGCTCCCATAATTGGGGCTCTGCTCCCAAACATACACTGCATTTGTTGGATTATATTCAGAAGAGAGGTGTTCGCCTGGTTGGATATCCACAACTGGATAGCAACCTTGATTCAATGGAACATCGAAGACCGGTTAGTGACTTGAGTTTATTCTACAAGTATTGTCATGAAAAATGTTCGGTGGATGTAGTCCGCTTAATCCTTCCCAGAGCGGAAATACACGACGCGGTAATACTTCACATCCATATGAGGTTCAGCTTGTACTCTTTTATATGGAGAACCTCATCCCTTTGGAATAACTTGCCCAGGATTGTGTTTCCGAACGCGTACAATTTATAGCCATGTAAGACCAACGTGAATCGCGTTTTCCGCACACGTGTCGCTCTTGTAGCGCTGTAGCATTTGAGATAAGAGCACTGGATAATACCAGGGATGTACGTATTTGTACCTGACTGGTGTTTACCGGATTATAAATAATGTAATAACGATATTTGATGCAAATACGGTCTGTCAAGTAAGAACGTGTCCGCGATAATTCATTTTTGGTAGATGCGATTGTAGCGATTCAGCAAAAAACCGATAGAGGGCACTTTTGTCTACGACACATTTTAGTAAAAGTATCAGTTGATTCCGAACTTTCATCGAAATCACGTAAAATCCAAAAGGAGTCACTTGATTGCACGTCGGTTCCCATCCAAAGGGGCCTAAAATGACACATTCCACGGCCGCTAAATATTAAAATGTCGGTATCGTCTGTAGAAGTGGGTAAATCGTTTTAACGAGACGAACAATGTGGACGACTTACCAAAACGTGGCCCGGAAATCAGAGTCACTCCAAAAGTCGAAAAAAGAATCGTGTCTTTGTTTTCAGGGACTCGAAATTGACGCTTCATCAAGATACTAGAGTGGACTTCACAATCGCCGGACGCCAACTCTACTGAAAACGTTTGGTCCCTTTTAAAGAGGAGGAAAGAATCTGAGGAATTTGACTCAGTTTTCTCGCGAGATTCGAAAAATTTGCAGCGTATGCAGAAAATCTCGTCGACAACATATCTTGAAGAAGCCAGGCGATTATTACAAAGAATACATTGATGAAAAAAAATGTTCTAGAAACATATTTTTTCAAGAATACGATCGGTCACGTTCTTACTTGACAGACTGTAATGATACGTATCTTTATTAATATTGTAAGAGTATTTGTAAAATTCGATTGATTTCCCAATTCTTTGATTATAGAGATTGTACACTTTCCTTACATTATTGAAGGTTCTGTTCTATAGAATGTTGATGTTTAGCTACAAATTGTACAATTTGTTTCTTCTTTGTTCATCTTTTATGTTCCTTAATTTTAATGGGTATGGATCTTCGCCAGTTTCTAATACATACACTGCATCATCATAAACATATTCAGTTTTTAAAAGAGATATGTTTTCGGTATTATCGAGCGTACCCTTATTTTCTTACAACTGTTAAATGTTGTGCATATATTACATCTTTGAAGAAATTCGGCCATTTTACCTATATTTTAGTGTACGTGCTTACATCTTGTCTGAATGTTCCTAGTGCCGTGGTGAATTTCGTCGTTTCTGATAAGATCGAATATTTGACCGAACCTTTTTGATAAAGCAAAACGTCGGAGAAATACTCTAGTTTGACACGGTCTAATCTTAAGGACCTTGATTTCTCATCTACTTAATGACTAATAAAATAAAGACATTCTGTGTAACCGAAAAAGTAGATAGCGTTCCGCTGGGACTCAAAATTTATTGTCAAACATGACCATTAAGCCAACAATGTGTCTCTTTCTGTTAACTGTTAATCAGTAATGTTTGACGTAAGTCATGTCAAACCGAAAGTTATCGTTTAGACCTGGATCATCCAAATTATTTTACAGCTGTAAATGTTCAGTATGACATGCGCTTTTTTTAAAATTTAAAGAAAAGTTACATGTAATAACGATTTCCAGACATTTTTTATTTGTATTAAAGGTTTGCCGAAATATCCAAGGATTTCCAAAAACAGAGTGGCCATAAAGTTTTTGCTCTAATAGCGAAATGGAATTTCATACAATAGTCTAATTAAAAGAGGTGCATATTTCTGATAGAACAACAATTGAAAATGGAAATATTTCATTTCGTCATCTAAAACTACTTATTTACAGTGCGTAGATGTAATTTTTTGGTCATCAAATTTAAGTGTAGCCTTTTTACCTTTCCTTTCCTTATGGTGGGGTTTTCTGCATGTGTAAAGGTAAGCACATTGCCCTAATTTTTTTTTTAACCAATTACACTCAATAATATGTCCCAAGGAAGGGCATTTGTTGTTTTTGAATATTTAATTGTGTCATTTGTAAAAATGTGTGATGTCAAGTAAGGTGACTCTGAGCCATAAGTGTTCTGCCAACATCATGAACATTAGTGAGTTAATACAAAGACTGTAGTAACCTAAAAAAGAAGATAAAAATCGGCCACAAACCAAAGCAATCAACGTCTGAAGACTGTTCATGCATTAAGTTATCGATAAATTAGAAATCAACGTTATTGCTCCATGATTTAGCAAACAATATGCTGAATAGCCTCATCTATTTAATTTTTTTTGTCGGTTACCTCCGATACTGCAGAGCTAGTGTCGTCACACTGCCTAAAACAGTTCCAATTTCAAAAAGAGCGGGGTGATATTTTGAATTGATAAAGCTGTCACTACAAAAAGAAAAAAACCCAGACAAGTGCAAGTCGAACTTAAACAATTAATGTTCCGTTCCGTAATTGCTGATGTATTCTATGAAATTCAGTCCCATATTCATCTTCAATACAAGAATTACCAAGAATATATAAAAAGTGAGACATCCTTGTAGTAAAAGTTTAAAACGAATATTTATTACCAAATATTTGCTCAATCATAAACAAATAAAATAAAATTATTTTATCTCGGCATATATATTTCGTAGCTCTGAGTCCCGGTCAAATTCACAATTTTTGACGAAAAAATCTCCACCATTTTGTCAAGTCAAATGGTTTCTTTTTTTAATACCAGAAAAAATTATCAAACGTATTACACTCTTGATACTTTTTGCTCAATTTATACTTTATCGAGAATATTCCAGAAAATTGTTTTCGAAATTTTTTGATTAGTACTCTTAGAGATAAGGTGGGGAGACAGAGATTTTTGGGCATTTTTTAAAAATAATATAAAGAAAAGTTTGCAGGAGTATTACATCATATATATTTTTGAACTCGTGTTTTATCGGCTTAGGCTGCGTGAAGTTGCTTAACGTTTCGTGGCTGTGCCGATGTCCCGGACTGTGGGACCAAATAGCATGATGAGGCACCTGGATACAAAAAATTCCGGAGGTAAAATAGCCCCCCGTTTGGATCTCCGGCTGGGGGCTGGTTCAGGGGCGTCGACATGCAGAGATCAGAATTTCAAAATGGATTTTTGCAACATACGAGGTTTAAACACGAACATAAATTTAGTGCACCAACACCTTCAATCAAATAAACCTCATGTACTCGCTCTCTGTGAAACTAAGGTCAGTTCATCGACCAGCACAGTAAACTATCTTTATCCTGGGTACGACTTCTATCCCCGATTTAGGCGTAACTTTGGAATCTGTCTTTATGTCAGAAGCGACCTCTCTTGCCAACGAGAAGAGGCTCTGGAGCCCCCAAACTTTGATGTTATGTGGTTAAAAATAACGACTCAATCAACCACAAGGTTCATCTGTATCCTCTATCGACCACCAAGTGATACTAACTTTAGAACACTTTTCGCTTCCCTTGCAGACACCATCGATCATATACAAATTAACTATCCAAATGCCGAAATTGCCATCCTGGGCGACTTTAATGTCCACAACATCAACTGGCTTAAATATTCAAATACTACCGACGAACAAGGTCGTGAAGCCGAATCATTTTCAATCAGTTGTGGCTTAACTCAGCTTATTGACGAACCAACACGGATCCCTGATCAAGACGGAGAGTTTGCCAGTCTTCTTGATCTCTTTTTAACCACCAATCCGGAGATTTACACAGTCAGCGTAAATCCGCCGTTCGGTTCTTCCGACCATAAACTACTTTCGACATCGAGTATTCTACCAATCAATGACGGAGAGGCGCCTAAGCCGCGCAAGATTTGGCACTACAAGTCTGCTAAATGGGAAGATCTCATGGAATATTTTCGAACTTTCCCTTGGTTAGACGTTTGTTTTTCGATCCGACGACCCATCTGACTCCGCCAGGGAGGTTTCCGATGTTATTTTGGCCGGTATGGAGGCTTACATCCCTTTTTCGAAGAAATGCCCTTCCAACGGCAAGCCTTGGTTTGACCGAAAATGCAAAGAAGCTGTTGCTTCTAAACATCTTGCATACCGACAATGGCGCGAACATCCTAATACCATAAACCGTAACACATTTGTTCGTGCCAGGAACAGATGCAAAGAAATTATCAACGAAACCAAGGAGGTACACAATCAACGGATTAGAAACAAACTTCTTGCATGTCCGGGCAATTCGAGGTCCTTTTGGTCGGTCGCTAAGGCAGTTAGTCAAAATTTCACCAAATCCACCATACCACCACTCACACGGCCAGATAATTCTATTGCAACGACACCTGTTGAGAAAGCGAACTTGTTGGCTGAACTCTTTGCTTCACATTCTACTGTTGATTTCCAAGGAAAAACACCACCTACTAGTCCCATAGTGCAGTCAAGGATGCCCGATGTTGTCTTCAGACAGCGTATCATAAAGCGCATTCTGATGAAGCTAGACACCAAAAAGGCTTCTGGCGCTGACGGAATACCTGCCATAGTTCTTAAAATCTGTACGAGGGAACTAACACCAGTTTTCTGTAGACTTTTCAACCTATCCTACCGAAAGAGAATATTTCCTTCCTGCTGGAAATGTGCTACAGTTCAGCCGATACCTAAAAAAGGCAAGAAGACCTTGCCAAATAACTACCGACCAATCGCACTGCTTTCAATAATATTGAAAGTCATGGAAAAGGCTATCAATCAGCTTCTAAAATATCTTGAAGGATTCAACATTATTAGCTATCACCAATATGGCTTTCGTAAAAATAGATCAACAGGAGATCTTCTGACTTATGTAACACATGTTTGGAACAATGCAATTGAACACTTTGGAGAATCTCGAGCGGTTGCTCTTGACATATCCAAGGCATTCGACCGTGTTTGGCACGATGGGCTGTTGGCTAAGCTACGTTCTTAAGGTATGTCGGAAAAGTTCTGTTTGTGGCTCTCATGTTTCCTCAGAGAGCGTTCTTTACGAGTGGCAGTCGACGGATTTCTTTCTAACATCTTCACTAGCAACGCCGGTGTACCCCAAGACTCCATACTGTCTCCTACTCTCTTTCTCATTTACATTATCGATCTGCTGGAAAAGACTGAGAATCCAATCTACAGCTTTGCAGATGACAGTATACTTATCTCTTCATTCACTTTGAACGCTGGAACATCGGCTACTCACACGAATATCTGCAGACAGCAGGAAGTCATTCAACTTAACAAAGACCTGGAAGAAATTCTATCTTGGGGTGACAGTAACCAAGTGGAATTTAACGCTACAAAAACCCAGGCGGCAGTTTTTTCTAAAAAAGTTAACGTTGCTGAACCCGACATACTTATGTCGGGGCACTCCATTCCTCTAACATCGTCACTCAATTTATTGGGCGTTAATTTGGGAGCAAATATGTCCTGGCATGAACATGTTGCAGGCATAGCAAGGAGAACTTCTCAAAAGTTGGGAATATTATTTCGAACCAGAAAGCTTTACACTCCACAACAACTGTTAATTCTTTACAAAGCTCAAATTCGACCAGCTATGGAATACTTCTCCCATGTTTGGAGCTCCGCTCCCAAACATACACTGCATTTGTTGGATTCTATTCAGAGAAGAGCTGTTCGTCTGATTGAAGACCCGGAACTGACCGTCGGCCTTGATTCGCTGGAACATCGAAGAACGGTTGGCGACTTGAGCCTATTCTACAAGTACTTTCATGGAAAGTGTTCGAAGGATATGGCCCGCTTAATTCCTCCCAGAGCGGTGCATGTTAGAAGTACACGTCGCGCTAATTCTTCACATCCGTATGAGGTTCAGCTTGTTACTCCTCGTACAAGGCTTTTCAAGCAGTCTTTTATATGGAGAACATCATCCCTTTGGAGTAATTTGCCCAGGACTGTGTTTCCCACCGAGTACAATCTACAGCGATTCAAGAACAACATGAATGACTTCCCTGTAGCACGTGTGCTAGACCCATAAAAAAAAAAAAAAAAAAAAAAAAAAACAAGCGTTCATTTGACACTCCACTCGATGACTTTGCAAACATTTTTTCACTCTCTAAACTAACGCCTTCAGTCAAAATTTAACTTTCAAAACTATTGTTGTGCCAAATTTCAACTTTCTATGTTAAATACTTTCGACCAAAATCTGGTATGACAGACAGACAGACATCGATTAAACGCCTGGAAAATTGTTCTTCTGCTTGTTTTATTCTTCTCTTATGTTACCATTGACTTCGGTTTATTAGTGAGCTAGCAAGATTGTTTTTGATGTCGTTGATAGCATAAGTCCTAGGTTAAGGTAGCATAAGACTTAGGTTAAGTTAGGATAAGAAAATCATGTTTTAAAAACCCTATCTCCTAGGTTAAATTAGAATAGGACCACTAGTTTAAGTGCTTAGGTTAATTTAGAATAAGCAAACTCTCACCACATGTAATAAACTGTCATATATTTTGATGTTGTTTGTTTCACATTAAAATTATTGCCCAATATTCCGAATGGTTGATGTATTTACTACTAAGGTTTTAATAATGCTCTGCTTAGTACTATTTGAGTAGACAGATACAACGTGGAGACACTTCGCTGTGTGCAGTTTACTATACGCTGCGTTGTAGATCTAGTTTTTGTTCTCTGAATTTAGGACCTAAGAATATTTAAGTACGGTAGCTGAATATTTTTTCTTTCTTCATCGTGTATTTAATTTAAGCCCTGTTTCTACTAATATGCAACAGGAATGAATGGAATAATCAGTTGCTTTTATTCCAAATAATGAGGTTTCCATCTACGTATCTCAGTTTTATTTTTTTTCTTTGCGTATTCCATTATAATTATCTCAAATCATTCCATATATTATCCAATATGTACGAGAGAGTTTAATCCATCAATAGCCTTTAGGTAACTTTGATTAAACTGAATATTCTCAATAAAATATTGTCCGTAATGATTTTTTATAGGTAACAGGAATACCGCTAACTCATCAGCCTGAACTAATACGTTTTCTTTGCCAACTGGTCAGATTTTGGAGATTAAACTGTAAATATAGACTTCAGATCCGAAACTTTAGTTTTGCTGATGTATTGTTCTCACGGATTTTTTCCATTATCTCGGAAAGCTTGAATAAGGTCTAAGAAACACAGATCATTCAGTTTATACAATTATCTTTCCTTTTGAAACATGACATGTTCAAATAAAATCCAGTTAATATACTCGTATTACTAGAACTATTTACCCTGTACTTGTTCGCTTTCTAGAATTTTCTTTTCAAAACTTGTCTCTCTCGAAATATAATTTCTCTAGGTGGTTACCGCCAATTTACTCGTTATGAATTGCTGTCTCAGACTGGTAAACATTAATCAAATTAAAAATTCAGTATGCGCAGCCATAATGTTAATAAAGTGCATTCTATATAGAAACAAAAAACAGTGTTTCTGAACTAGACTGTCACTTCGTTTTATTCCTCCGTTAATAAAAACTGATATTATTCTTGATTTTTTAAAAAATTCAGTCTCAATTCGAAGGCTTGGGGAAGGAAATCACTGAGATCGAAATGTGGGTAACCAGAGTGGTCTGTGTGGTAAAAATAATATACAGAGTGTGTCACAAAATTCACTTCTATTTTTACTGAATAGATTAATTACAAATACCCAATATTAAATAATTTGCGAAATGTGGGCATATTAAAAGTGACATTTTTATACTCTGACAACTATCTAAATGATGCATTTTGTAGCAACACCAAGACAAGTTTGACGAAAAGAGTTGATTTTCTCGTGTTCAAACACTTCTCTTTATAAAGATATTACTTGTTGTTAATCCGGAACATATTATATAGCCTCTTATTTGTTAGAGATGGGAAATTACGATAGAGACGTGAAAATTGTTGAATTTCAACAGGTATCTGTCAGGAACCGTAGTTTGTGAAAATTTAAAATATGATCATTTCTAAGTTTCAATACCTCCAAAACTATTTAATATAGATATAGAGTGTTTAGAATCGATCATTGAACCAAAATATTTATTAAAATAACTGGTCAAGTGCAAGTTGAACTTGCGCAATTAGTGTTTCATACGGAGGTATAAAATGATCAGTGACTCCCAAAACACACCCCAAATGAGTTTTCAACAAAGTTTGTTTCCGATCTTCACTGAAAACTTATTATAAATATAGATAAATTATTACAGGTAATGCTCTCGTGATAATTTTTGTTCAATCTACACCCTGTGGAGAATATTCCAGAATTTTTTCAAAATTTTTTTGATCAATACTTTTCGCCATTTTTTAAAAATAATATAAAAAAAGGTGTGCGCAAGTATTACATTGTATGTATTTTTGAACTCGTGTTTTTACAAAGTTTCATTTGACACCGCACTCGATGACTTAGTAAAAAAAAATTTTTTTCACTTCCGATTTCACCCCGCAAAACTAACCCCTTAAGTCAATACTACAGAGCTCTGATGAGGCAATCAGATTCCTATATTAGTACCAAATTTCAACTTTCTATTTCAAATAGTTTCGGAGACAATCGGGTGTGACAGACGGACGGACGGATGGACGGACACCGAAGTGATCTTATAAGTATTCCGCACGTAACACTAAAAAGCCGGTTAAGTGCAAGTTAGACTTGCGAAATTAGTGTTCAGCACTTTGATTGCCTTTCAAATAAAAATTTTTGTTACGGAGATATAAAATTATCAGTAACTTCACAAAACACATCCCAAATGAGTTTTCAATAAAAAAATTGAGAGCCCAGATTACAAACATGTCTAGTCAGCTATTGACTCAGCAGGCTAATCAGACCAATCAGAATAAGACAAAAAGTTCCTGACATGTATATATCTTAAGATCCAATATGTTTTTTTTCCTAGTCGATAATGTATTATTTATAGCATCTTAGCTACCTAATAGCCAGTAAATCAATCTAGCTCAATCTAGAATCTAGTAACAAAAATGTAAAACAAATTATTACTACCTAAATATTTGTTTAGTTATACCAGGTGTACAAGTATGAAATGCGGATTTTTTTCTAAAAAAACATGTTAAATTCGGAAGAATGATAAAAAGAGCTTTATTCAAAGTATGCTCCATCGCTTGTTATACATTTTTCCTATCTTTCGGGCAATTTGTGAATACCACGCCAGTAAAAATCTTCCCCTTTTGCTGCGAACCATTCATCGAGCCATTTTTTCACATCTTCGTACGAACCAAAGCGCTGCTCAGCAAGTGCGTGACCCATCGATGTAAACAAGTGGTAGTCGGAAGGAGCCAAGTTTGGTGAGTAAGCTGCTTGGGGTAGAACTTCCCAGCTGAGTGCTTCCAACGTGTCGCGAACTGGTTTTGCCGTATGTAATGGAGCATTGTCATGAAGAAAAATGACTTTCTGTTGCCTCTTTCGGTATTCCGGCTTATTTTCAAACAACGAATGATTCAAAACGGTCAGTTGTTGTTGATAACGTTTAGTATTAACCGTTTGCCCGGGTTTTAACAGCTCATAATAGACCACGCCTCTCTCGTCCCACCAAACACAGAGCATCTTCTTTCTGCCAAAGCGATTCGGTCTTGCGGTTGATGTGGATGGTGCGCCTGGGTCTATCCATGATTTTTTGTGCTCGGGATTTTCAAAATAAATACATTTTTCATCCCCTGTAACTATACGATGCAAAAACAACTTTCTTTTGTACCGAGCGATCAAAATGTCACACGTGTTTTTGCGCTTTTCCATTTGCCTGTCGTTCAACTCATGTGGTACCCATCTACCGCTCTTCTGAATCTTTCCCATCTCTCGTAGCCGATTGGAAACAGCTTGTTGACTAACGCCCAATTGCTCGGCGAGTTGTTTTTGTGTCCAACAATGCTTGCAATTCCATATCTTCGTATTTTCTTGGCGGTTTCCACGTTCCTTGTCTGCAACATCGAAGTCACCACTTTTGAAAGGCCGAAACCACCGTTCATACGTATCTTGCGATGGAGCATGTTCACCATAAGCTTCTCGAAGTAATTGATATGATTCAACAGCAGTTTTCTTCAAATGAAAACAAAAAATTAATGCTGTCGACATATTAAACACAACAACACAACGCTATGCACACACTTTTCCAATTTATCACTCGTGCACATCTGACACTTGTTGATGACACAACAAAATGGCGCAGTGTGAAATCTTTATAGCTCAAACTGCATCGGTGCACCATCTGTTGTCTGAAATCCGCATTTCATATTTGTACACCTGGTAAGCATATAAAATAAAATTATTTTGTCTATATAGACGCGACGAGACGCACGGTACTAAAATTATATTTATCTCCACCATACTATCAAGAAGCCTCCTTGATACTGTCAAGGTACACAGTTTTTTATACTAGATAAATTATCAAACGTAATGCACTCGTGATAATTTTCGCTCAATCTATATTTTATGGAGAATATTCCACAATTTTTTCAAAATATTTTGATCAGTTCTTTTTGAGATAGAGTGAGGGGACAAAGATTTTTCAAAAATGATTTGGAGGAAAGGATGCGTAAGTATTACATCATATATATTTTTGAACTTTTGAACAGTACTTTTCCAGATAGGACGGTGGACAGAGATATATTAAAAATAATACGAAGAAAAGTGTGCGCAAGTATTGCGCCATATATATTTTTGAACTTGTGTTATCACAAGCTTTTATTTGACACATCAGTTGATGACCTTAGAATTTTTTTCTTCACTTCCTCCTGCAAGCTAACTCCTTAAGTCAAAATTTAACTCTCAAAACTACGCGGCTCTGATTGGGCCATCAATTCCTATATTTGTGCCAACTGTCAACTTTATATGTCTAATAAAGAGTGTTTTTTATAGAGGTATAAAACTTTAAGTTGGCAACACTTTTTTAACTGGCGGCCATTTTGTCAGCTGTCAAGTGATTTATGTTTAGTTTGGTTTGGCATTTAAACATGAATAGACTGACGCCTGAACAACGCTTCCAAATTGTGCAAATTTATTTTGAAAATCATGGTTCTGTTCGAAATACGTATCGCGCACTACGTCCATTTTACGGTCAACATAATCGTCCATCAGAGCAATTAATTCGATTAACTATAGAACGTTTTCGCACCACGTTTACTCTAAATGATAATACGTATCCACGGAGACGTCGTACAGTGCGTACAGAAGAAGTCATTGCTGCTGTAGAGCGTAGCGTAGAGGAAGACCCGAATCAGTCTATCCGCCATCGTGCACAGGAATTGGATATGTGTCCATCCACTTTATGGAAGATTTTGCGGAAAGATCTTGGTTTGCGTGCTTACAAAAGCCAACTCGTGCAACAATTGAAGCCACACGATCACCTAGCAAGGCGTAGATTCGGTGAATGGGCCCAAAACAAGATTGCCGTTGATCCCGATTTTCATAAGCGAATTTTGTTTAGCGATTGTTTGAATGGATACGTCAATAAACAGAACTGCCGTATTTGGAGTGATGATAATCCTCAAGTGTATGTTGAGACACCGTTACATCCAGAAAAACTGACTGTTTGGTGTGCTTTATGGACTAGTGGAATCATTGGTCCGTATTTCTTTAAAAACGATGCTGGTCAGAACGTTACAGTCAATGGTGACCGCTATAGAGCCATGATTACTGACTTTTTCGTTCATCAATTGAACAACCATGTTGTGCAGGAGCTGTGGTTTCAACAAGACGGCGCAACATGTCACACAGCTCGTGCCACAATTGATTTATTGAAGGAAACGTTTGGTAACCGCATAGTTTCACGTTTCGGACCCGTGAATTGGCCTCTAAGATCGTGCGATTTAACGCCGCTAGACTATTTTCTGTGGGGATATGTGAAGTCGCTAGTCTACGTCGATAAGCCCGAAACGATTGACCACTTGGAGGACAACATTCGCCGCGTTATTGCCGATATACGGCCACAAATGTTGGAAAAAGGCATCGAAAATTGGACCTCCAGATTAGACTATGTCCGAGCCAGCCGTGGCGGTCATATGCAAGAAGTCATATTTAAATTATAATGCCAGAAGATTATCTTTCGAATAAAGTAAATTTCATGTCAATTTAAAAAATTCATCTTTGTTTTATTCCATTTCAAAGTTCTATACCTCTATAAAAAACACCCTTTAGTTCCGGAGAAAATCAGGTGTAACAGGTGGACACCGAAATGCTCCCATAAGTGTTCCGTACGGAACACTAATTATACATAGTGTCTCCTTTAAAAAACCCAGGGTGCTATGTAACGAATTGGGAAAATTAGTAAAAAAATACTGTACTAGTTATCAACTTTTGGTATTCCGTAATATTTTTGTACGAATCCAAATAATCTTTTTCTACTTATTTAAGTAAGCAAGGTAAAATAGAAGTTTAAATACAACCCACAGCCCTGTATACCATCTCATAAACTACTAAAGATATATTTTGTTCATAAAAAAAGTACAGTTAATGTGAGCCACTGATAAAGAACTTCAATTTCCTTTAAAATTTTTAAACATTCTTGGAAAAGCGAGTCCCAAAGGAAGAGATTCTTAAAAGAAAAATTAAACGTAGGAAAGTTTGAGGACTAAAAGTTTTGTTATCGCGGATCTTAAAATTAATAAAAATGCTTAATTCGAAAAGTTTCGCGATAATACTAAAATTATTATTTATCCCCTATTCGTGTTTTAAAACTTGTGCCATAGAACTACTACAACGAACGATGAAAGTTTTAATAACTTTTATTGAATTTAATCCTTACACTTTCTTTTTTCTACAGAAATTAAAAAGAAAAACAAAACAATAAAAATTAGTAGAAATTTTTTTTCTTCCTCTTTTTCTTCAAAAACATTGGCGATCAGTGGCATGATCTTTACTTTAACCGCCGCGGACCTGAAAAGACTGTCATGGCGCTTACTCCACACCATTGGCGAAGATTTTTAAGCCAGGATGTTCTCTGGTGACCAGGACTAGGCTTTCTTTTTTTTTTATGGGTCTAGCACACGTGCTGCAGGGAAGTCCCTAAAGCGCCCCAAGAGCGGCATGTGTGCAGAAAATCCTATTCCCGCGAATCACTGTAAATTGTACAAGGTGGGAAACACAGCGCTGGGTAAATTATTCCAAAGGGATGATGTTCTCCATATAAAAGACTGCTTGAAAAGTGTTGTATGCGGAGTAACAAGCTGAACCTCATACGGATGTGAAGCACCAGCACGACGTGTATTTCTAGCATGCAGCGCTTTGGGAGGAATTAAGCGGGCTACATCCTTCGAACACTTTCCATGAAAATTCTTGTAGAACGGACTCAAGTCGCCAACCGTTCTTCGTTGTTCCAGAGAATCAAGGCCCCCGGTCAGTTTCGGGTCTCCAATCAGACGAACAGCTCTTCTCTGAACAGAATCCAACAAATGCAGTGTATATTTGGGAGCGGAGCCCCAAACATGCGAACAGTATTCCATAGTTGGTCGAATTTGAGCTTTGTAAAGAATTAACAGTTGTTGTGGAGTGTAAAGCTTTCTGGTTCGAAATAATATTCCCAACTTTTGAGAAGCTCTCCTTGCTATGCCTGCAACATATTCATGCCAGGACATATTTGCTCCAAAATTAACACCCAACAAATTGAGTGACGATATTAGAGGAATGGAGTGCCCCGACATAACTATGTCGGGTTCAACAACGTTAACTTTTTTAGAAAAAACTGCCGCCTGGGTTTTTGTAGCGTTAAATTCCACTTGGTTACTGTCACCCCAAGAAAGAATTTCTTCCAGGTCTTTGTTAAATTGAATGACTTCCTGCTCTGTGCGGATATTCGTCTGAGTAATCGATGTCCGAGCGTTCAAAGTGAATGAAGAGATAAGTCTACTGTAATCTGCAAAGCTGGATTCTCGGTCTTTTCCAGCAGATCGTTAATATAAATGAGGAAGAGAGTAGGAGACAGTATGGAGCCTTGAGGTACTCCGGCGTTGATAGTGAAGGTGTTAGAAAGAAATCCGTCGACTGCCACTCGTAAAGAATGCTCTCTGAGGAAACATGAGAGCCACAAACAGAACTTTTCAGACATACCATAAGAGCGTAGCTTAGCCAACAGCCCATCATTCCAAACACGGTTAAATGCCTTGGATATGTTAAGAGCAACCGCTCGAGATTCTCCAAAGTGTTCAATTGCATTGTTCCAAACATGTGTTACATAAGTCAGAAGATCTCCTGTTGATCTGTTTTTACGAAAACCATATTGGTGATCGCTAATAATGTTGAATCCTTCAAGATATTTTAGAAGATGCTGATTGATAGCCTTTTCCATGACTTGCGATATTATTGAAAGTAGTGCGATTGGTCGGTAGTTATTTGGCAAGGTCTTCTTGCCTTTTTTAGGTATCGGCTGAATTGTGGCATATTTCCAGCAGGAAGGAAATATTTCCTTTCTGTAGGATAGGTTGAAAAGTCTACAGAAAACTGGTGTTAGTTCCCTAGCACAGTTTTTGAGAACTATGGCAGGTATTCCGTCAGCGCTAGAAGCCTTTTTGGTGTTTAGCTTCATTAAAATACGCATTATGATACGCTGTCTGAAGACAATATCGGGCATCCTTGACTGCTCTATGGGAATAGTAGGTGGTGTTTTTCCTTGGAAATCGACAGTAGAATGTGAAGCAAAGGGTTCAGCCAACAAGTTCGCTCTCTCAACAGGTGTGGTTGCAATGGAATTATATGGCCGTGTGAGTGGTGGTATTCAATTTTCCCCTGAATAATTATATGGAGCAACTCATACTTCTGATGTCTCAGTACATGGGCAAGTTGCTTCTTTTTATGATATTGAGCACTTTTCTTTCTTTGTTAATGCGATGTAAAAACTGCTTCATTGGTCAGTCTGTCCATCTACGATATCCTCAACATTCTGCGGTAAGCTCACATTTCGAAGGCCTCCATCCTTTTGCACATTATTTCAGTGAGGGTCCATGCTTCCATCCCATAAAATAGAATGTTAAAGACATAGCAATGTACAGTCTGTCTAGTAAGAACGCGACCGCTCGTATGCTTGAAAAAATGTGTTTCGAGAACATTTTTTGCCATCAATATATTCTTTGGTGTGCTAACAACGGCGCAATTACCTTACTTAGTAATCTTCGAGGCATGCTGTCGACGAGATTTTCTGCATACTCTACAAATTTTCGAAGCTCGCGGGACAGCTGAGTCAATGTCCTTAAAGTTTTTCCTCTGAGCTTTCTTTTTACAAGAGACCAAACGTTTTCAATAGGGTTGGCGTCCGCCGATTGTGAGGGTCACTCTAATATCTTATCGTGGGTTCAAGCGAACAGCAAAGGTTTCTTCAACGTGCTTCGAAATTTGACATCATGAGCACAAGGATGTTGTCGAATGGTCTCACGAGACATATTCAAACCTGATCTTCTTTATTTTGCGGCTCCTTGACGCAGCGTTAATTTCGGGTCCCGTGAAAACAAAAACGAATAATTTTTTCGACTTTCGGAGTGACTTTGCCTACCGAGCCACGTTTTGGAAAGTCATCTACATTTTTCGTTTCGTTAAAATGATTTACTTACTTCTACACAAACGACACCGACATTAATATATTTAGCGGCTGCGGAATGCATCATTTTAGGCCCCTTCGGATGGGAACAAAGAAAGACTGCCTCGAACCGACGCGGAAACAAGTGATTCATTTTGGATTTTACGTTGTTTCGACGAAAGTTCGCAATCGACTGATATTTTTACTAAAGTGCGTCGTAGATAAAGGTACCCTCTACTAATTTTTTGTTGTATCGCTAGAATCGCATTTACAAAAAATGACTTATCGCGGACACGTTCTTGCCTGGCAGATTGTAATAAATTTTTTACAAATGCTAAATTCATAATAATTTTGTTATTGTTAAAATATGCTTTTTCTGTCATCTACCAATACGTAACTTCGGTTTCAATTATTTCGACGAGCTAACATTGTACTTAATTTATTTTAAAACTTATGTTCCGGGTTTCGAAGTTACGACTGAAACAGAGTTTGACATCGTCTCTTATCTCATATTACATAGAAGATCATTATTTTAACTTCTAGTGTTTTTAAGATATGACTCCAAGAAATGTATGGACAAGTGGAGGGAATAAACAACGTGGCCAGCAAGTAATTCAAGTAGTTCTTGACTACAAAGTGATACTCTATCTAGAGCTGTAGTAAACTACTTTTTAAAATAATTCAATTACAATTACCAACTGCTTCTCGAAATAATTGGAATATTAAGTACCAACTGCTAGGGAATTTAAAAAATGTTGGTTATTTCAGGTTAGTTCAGGTATACATACAAATTAATTTATTCTACAATGAATTAATAATACGGATTGTAGGTTACTCTAACATGCTTGTAAATAACAGCCGCTAGAGATCGTAGAATAAATTTCCACATAATTTTGTAGGGTTTATTTTTTATAACACATCTATTTTGCTTATGGGTACAAGGTATTTATATGAACAATGTTAAAATGTGGTATTGGTATGTTTTTCACGTAATAGGATTCCCAGAAACTTTGTATATATTCTTTTCAGAATTTTGCCATTAATTTCGTTTTACTTTCTATTTTTGACGGACGTAATATGAACAAAACTGTAATTTAGCCTCTGATTATCAATAACACATATGTTTTAGGATACGTGTTGATATTCTTCTGTTCCCTTTTTCCTTTAGTCATTTTCTACTGGACTACATGAGTAACATGGATGGCTTATTCGAAAAACTCGCTCCGCCTGTTCTACCCTGCAACCACTATATTTTGAACTGTCACGCATTCAAAATCAAGTGACGTTAGGTCGGGACTCCTTTTAGGCCATTCTACAGCACTTCTTCTGCCTATCCATCGATTAGAAAAAATCGCATCCAAATATCTACGAACATTGATTTCATAGTGAGGAGGTGCTCCGTCCTGTTGATACCACAGATTCCTGTCAGAGGTGTCCAAATTATTTTCATCGGGAAAAAGACCTGCACAAGTTGGTGTAAAGTAACTGTAAATACCGCTATCCTGTAAGATTTTATTTGTGGTCTTTGAGAATGTCGATTATCCAGTGGGGAATCTCAGTAGATCAGTACCGGTAGTTAAACCTATTAACTCTTCCGTTAAGACAAAATGTAGCCTCGTCAGAAAAAATAATATTATGAATTAAGTTAGGATCATTACTGATTCATTCGATCATGACCTTGTAAAATTCAACGCGTCTATCGTCGTTATCAGTAAGGTACCTTTACTTATGGTGTGGTCTAGGCAAAGCTGACTGGTGACTGTATGGAGATTTTCTAACTTTGTTTTAGCTGTTGGCGGTCCAGATTCAGAACGGTCCTTAAAATGCATTAAACAGATTACACATCTGTTGTGTTCTCCTACGGTCTCCGTAACCAACCATCATTAACAAAGTGATTCTTTTAGTTTCTGTTAAATATACTATTGTGATATTACGCTCAAATTGCAGTTTCACAAAATGCAGCAATAAACGTTTTCGTCAATAAATCATTTTTTGACGCGTTAAGTCGTTACCTGACAATAAAATGCCCATACAGCCACTCGTCAGCTTTGCCTAGACCACAACATAAGTAAACGTACCTTAAGTCGTATACTGAATGAAGAAAAATTGCATACATACAAACCATTTCAAGAATTATCTGAAGATGACTACGATAGAAGCGTTGAATTTTGCGATGTCATGAAGTCACTAATCTAAGTAATTAATAATAAAAAAAGCTGATGGAATACGAAAAATAAAAGCGTACGCTTGGTGTATTTTGAATAACTACACTGAGTATATACTATACTTTGTTGCATTTATACTCCTTGTGACATCTCCAAGCTATTTGTGAACCTTAACATATAAACTTCCTAGATTTCCACCGGTAAGTGATTTTTGGGCTACAGAAAGGTGGATGAGTGAAGAATGTTTAGAAATAGAACGCCTTAAAGAAAAACACGACTTCTCAAACTTACACAAAAAAGTAAAATATCTAACTGGGAAGACACGACGCAGAATTGCTACCTTGGAGAACAACGACGGTAAAGTAATTATTGAAAGTAACGACAAACTGCAGGTATGGGAGACTTACGTAAGACAAATCTTTAATGACAATCGATCTGAATTCAATATGGAAGATCCAATAACTGGCTGTCCAATAACCAAAGAGGAAATAATTAATGCTCTGAATAACATGAAAAACGGACGAGTACCAGGTCCAAATAACATTCAAACGGAGGTGTTGAAAGTCCTGCTAGTAAAATTTAAAAAAAAAAATTAAATTAAAATATAAAATTTAAAAAAAATATGTAAAATAAAAGCCGATTTATGACACTGGAAAAACTCCACAATAATGGCTGTTTTCAACTTTCATAACCATACTGAAAAAAGCCTTGTCGAGGAATTGCGAGAACTACTGTCTGATTAGTTTAATTAATAACATTACTAAAATCTTTCTAAAAATAATTCATTCACGCATCTATAGAAAATATGAGGCTGGTGTATCGGAAATTCAATTTGGATTTCGCGAAACTCTCGGTACGAGAGATTGTTCACGAGAACATTATCATAATATAGCTAGGGTATCCTCCTCAGCATATCTTATTATTGATACAGCGTCTGTTAAGTGGCCCGCACACGGTCAATAATATTGTCAATATAGAAAAGTATTGTCAATACTATTGATCGTGTGCGGTAGGTATTGAAGTTGGTATTGATGAAATAATTTTGTATTGACGAAAATCTAAATTTTTTGATATTCAAACATCAATACTGCAAAGTGGTAGGGATATTGACAATACTATTGATAATGTGCGGTGGCTTATCAATACTTTCTTCAATACTTAGTTCAAAAAAAAATTTCGTCGAGGTAGGAACTAGTTTTTAATCGTTATATTTGTTTTATAAACTTAATTTTTAAAAAAGAAGTCGATTCTTTACAAGCCAAAGTAGAACCTGATTTTAAATAACCTTCTCTGAGTTCTCTGTCTCTTGAGTGCCTTGTGCAATGTTTATAAACAGTGGTAACTTTAGTGTTTTTTATATTAATTATTATTTATCTTTTTAAAAAATGAGTAATGGAACAGAATAAATTGGTGATAATTCTGAAGTTGGTGAAAATTTAAGTGAAACGGATACTGAATATTTAAAACATTTTATTGAAGTTTATGAGACTCTCCCAGAATTATGGAATCCACGCTTACCAGCTTACAAGAACAGAAACAGTCGCAAAAAAGCAATACAAAAACTAATTCCAATCTATCAAAAACTTAAACCCAACGCAGATGAGGCGGAAGTACGAAAAAAAATTAACGCTCTGAGAACCAACTACCGAAAAGAAGTAAAGAAGATAATAACATCTAGGCGTTCTGGTTGTGGCGAAGATGAAGTATATACACCAACTTCGTGGGTTTTCCATGGCCTTCAATTTCTGGGCGACAGTGAAGTTCCTGTGGATTTCGAGGTGGATTTCAATGAATCAGTGGTAAGATAGCAAAAAAATTTATTACATAATTTACAAATAGGTATATCATTAATTATATATTATATTTTTCATAATAACGTTATAAAATGTTTGGGTTAAATTCGTTTACCTTCATTATTAAAATATTCACGAAGTTTATCTCTGACCACCTTGGACATGGTACACTGTAGTTGTGTCATATGGGAATTAGCCACATCATCTTGAGTATCACGTTGCAAGTAAGCAGTAACTCTTGCTGCTAAATAATTGTGTAAGTAGCAGGATGCCATAGTTATTACCCTGGCTTTTTTAGGTTCCAAGTAGATGGCTTTATTGAATACACCAAATCTAGCGGCAAGTATTCCAAAACAGTTCTCTACGGATACTCTAGCAGAGGATAACCTCAGTTTAAATTCCTGACTTGCTGAATCAACTTTCGTTTGAGAGTAGGGCTTCATTAGGTCGGGTCTCAGTGCAAAAGCTTCGTCACCGACAAATACAAAATTATGAGTTTGTGGTGTATTAGGCAGAACAGTGGGTTTTGGCAAGTTGAGCTTGTTATGAAGTAGAAGATTCCCAAATTTTGAGTAGAACAACACCCCGCCATCTGATACTTTACCGTTAGTTCCAACATCAATCATTATAAACTTTCTATTTGCATCCACAAGTGCCAGTAAAACTATACTATAAAACCCTTTATAGTTATAGTACTGAGACCCAGACTGTGCTGGTTTTTTAACAGCTATATGCTTCCCATCTATTGACCCCAGGCAGTTCCAGAATTGATTCCTCTCTCCAAATTGGTGAGCAATGCTTAACCATTCCTCTGGGCAGGATGGCAACTAAAACAAATACATTTAAAAGAACATTAATGTAAACCCTATAGGAATATGTTTTTAGTTCATTTTATTTTAATGTTATTCAACATTTTATTGGTAATTGTTTTTCAGGATGTTCAAAAAACGCAGAACTCGCCAGGAGAACCAGCACCCCGTACAATTCAGACCAGTGGAAATTCGTCTGTTTCCTCAATAACACCACAAACACTTATACCAAGAAAAAAAATGAAAGGTCCCATGGCAAGGCAAAACGAGCTACTATCACTTGCATGTGAATATCTTCAAAAACCAAACCCTACTGAAAGTAATGACAAATTTGATTGCTAAAGTGTGGGCGAATAAATTGAGGGAATTGGAGAAAACACAAATGTTGCTTGCGGAAAAGGCAATTAATGACATACTCTTTCAGGCAAGCATACATTGCAAATGCCAAATAATATATATTTACCAGGGTTAAGCATCCATTCCCAAATAACATCGCCCTCATACTCTGCGAGAAATATTAATATTTATTCGCCAGAGTCAAGCAGTAACTCCCAGATAACATCGCCACCACCGCCACAGGCTGCAACAATCCATGAAAGTATATCATCCGAACAAAACTCGTACATGTTTCGTTCACAACAATTAGAAGATACGGCAGCTTTGTACATTTCCAACTTTACCAACATTTAATTATACTTTAACTTATGTTTTAATTTTACTTATGTATAAAAATAAAAAAATGTAAAAAATTATGGGTACACTTACTTTATCCTTTAAAATGTAAATTAATGCTTCATCACTGCGTAACTTATTGTTCTTGGTCCCATTAGTGCAGAAAATTTTAGATCTTCAAAGTTTCTACCGGTCGCTAAGTACCTTAGAGTAACTGCCAATTTATCTTCTACACTAATAGCAGCTCTCATATTCGTATCTTGGCGTCTTAGTAGAGGTTCAAGCATATCTTTGAGAGTATGGAACGTGTGGATGTCCATTCAAAAATAATTGCAATAGTCTGTGGAATCACTAAGAGAAATTTCTCTTAGTAATGTTACATGAGAATAATGTTCCCTTCTTTTGATCCAGTCTTTCACCCACCGTTTACGAATGAGTGTACGTTTGCTTGCACAAAACACTAAAAGAGAAATACACTCTTTTTCTTTATTCATTGTAAAAAAAAATAAATCAGTGTGATCCGCCTGATGCAACGACTAGAGGCAAAATGAAATTATTGACAATAATATTGATCAGTATGCGATCTGTCGTTATTGACTTGCATATTGACAATAGTATTGACATGTGAATTATTGACAATATTATTGACCGTGTGCGGGCCGCTTTAAAGTACGCGAGCTACTTGTGCCCCGGAGCCAAGAATGTTATTTTCGATATGACTCGCTTCGCGCCTCGATCTTCATCGAACTTCTTCATTTGATATAGGGGTAGTCTAGCGGATACATAATAATCATAATATTTTTATGTCTAATAATAGTAAATATCTTTATTATGGACGGCAAAAATTTAAAAATAATATATTCACAGTTTCCAAATAGTGAGTTCAGAGTTCAAAAAATTCGGTTTAACATATCTAGTTTTAAGTACCCACACCATCTGATAGAATTTCTTCTTCTTCTTCTGGTAGCTCTACAACCCTATGTGGGTCTTTGCTGCTTGTACAATTCTCTTCTATCTCTAGCGATCCGTCATAATATGAGGATTGAATTCCTTTCCTATCGTTTGGAAATCTTTTGTAATATTATCTCGTCAGGGCATTCGCGGTCTTCTATCTATTAGAACTCATACCAATTTTATCAATCTGTCGTCGAAATCTTTGAATATGCCCCGCCCACCGTAACCCATATGCTTTAATCTCTTGGGTTATACCTGGCCTTGTATAGATCTTTTATCTCTTGGTTTGTTCTGATGCGAAACCCTCCTACATACTGATCCTGCACTGGTCCATCTATTTTCCTGAGAATCTTTCACTCAAATCGTCTCAGCCTTTCTATATTGGCTACTGTCAGAGTTCACGTTTCGCTACTATTTGGACTAGTCTTATAATGTTCTTATATATTCGTACCTTCGATACCCTTGACGCATTGTTCTCACTGCAAGTGCTTATTCAGAGATGCAGGGATATGAGTCATTGATTTCTCGAAGACCTTCGATAACGTCCGATACGACAAACCCATCGAGATAGACAACAGAGCTAGATGAAAAAGATATTAGAAAGTAAATATTGACGGCACCATGTCAAATGAGATCGAGATCTGTCAGGGTGTCTGTCAAGGCTGTGTTCTCTCCCCCACCCCTCTTTAACATTTACCCGAACGAATAATCCAAGAGGCACTGGCAGAAAAACGCGGTATAAAAGTAAACGGACAGCACGTCAACAATATTAGATATGTCGATGATACTGACATTGTGATACATGAGACTATGATGCAGAAATTAAATGTCGCGTCGAAAGATCTGAATCTGCAACTGAAGGTCAGAATGTTGCGCTGTTATGTCTTTTCTGTTCTACTTCACGGAGTCGAATCGTGGACGATCAATGAAGCAGTAATCAGGAAAATAAATGCCTTCGAAATGTGGCTATACCGATGTAACCTGAAAATTCCCTGGACACAACATGCAAATAATAACGAGGCGCTCAAGAGAATGGGAAAGTGTCTGGAAGTGACCTGGACGCTAAAAAAGCGCAAACTGGAATACCTTGAACACGTCATGAGACACGACCGGTATAGCAGGTTGCCACTGATACTTCAGGACAAGCTTGGAGCAAAAAAAAGGCCAGGCAGAAGATGTCACTCCTGGATGAAAAACCTACGAGACTGGTTCGGTCTCAGTTCGATACAGCTTTTTCTTATTGCTGCTGACGAAGTTAAAATAGCTCTGTTAATTGCTAATATCCTGAACGGATGAAGCACTATTAGAAGAATTAGTGATTTTTATCAGGTAAGAGGATTACAAAAGTTTAAACTCAAGCGATAACCTCTGTATCTCGGTAAACCTTCGTAAACCACCTATTTAAGATTTTTTCAGACTATTTAACAATTGTTTTCTTATTCTTAAGGCTTCAAGGCTACATATTAGCAAAAAAAAAAAATTGATTTTTTGAAAATTCTGGAGTGGCCTTACCCCTTAATAGGATTCCCACAAACTGTATACTTTTTGCTTTCTATTTTTGATGGACCTAATATGTTTTGCAAACAAGACTGTAATTTGGCCTCTCGTTAAAAATAGCACAGTTAGGTTAGGTGTTGATATTCTTCTATTTCTTGTTTCTTTAATTGTTTTCTACTGGACTACATAAGAGCCATAGTTTCGCATGTAGGAAATGTATAGATACGTGGCTGTGAATTTTATGGTTTATTTATTTCTTTTATAGCTGATAGCTTTGGAATATTGAAGTTCTTATGTCGATAGTTTACCTTTTCTCTTCTTTATACCTCTCTTGGTTTAACTTCAATAATGTAGTTTAACGTACCTTCACTCCCTGAACCTATTTTCAATTAGCTTAAAATCACACTGTTCGAATTATGGCCTCAGTCTTGTTTCTTTAACATTTGTCGTGTCAGTCTCCCATAAACAGATGTTAGAAGCTGAGTGCTATGTTATGTTTCTTCATCTGTTTTGTGGGCACGCTCACTTCAGTAGGTAAGTTCCAGATTTTCCTCTTTGCTGCTTAATTTTTTTCCTTAGAATTGCCAATAAGAGAAATGTTTTTTGCTTTTCTGAATAGTGCTAGAATAGTGTTCACGATTTGTCTTTGAGGTCACCGTGGAACCACTTTGAGAAGTTAATAAGGTAGAATTATTTACAAAGATTAAAAAGACATTGAAATATCCCAGTGCTTTTCTTTTTTTACAGAGATTAGAATGCCAATTTTAAGATTCCAATTTTAAATATCTGTTTTATCCAATTTTTAAAATACAAGTTTTACTAGACGCTTTTTCTTTAGTTTTTACTCCACATTCCCCTCTTTGGTTTTTTTTGTCTCTACACTGGAAGAAGTGTATGTAATTGTATTTAATACGTAAATAGAATTAGGAGAAGACTTATGAGAGGAATGATTTTTTTCCTCAGAATTGCTGTACTGTAGTCATCAATGACAGACTATTACGGCAAGTAATTGTTTAACCTTTTTTTAAAACCGTATCATTTATAAAGTAAAAATGCTGTAATATTTTAGATATCAAAATAGTCTGTTTCTCGAGAAAGTTCTAGAACGTCCGATCAGAATGTATCTTTTGACGTATCTGCCATGGTAAGAGTTTTTTCTTTTAGCTCATTGTAAATTTTGGTTACAAATCATGCTTTAATATCAACAAATTAAATATGTATTAGTTACTAACATCGATAAAAGAACTTTCTTTTGTATATAGTTTTTTAACAGGCGCCAGAGATATATTACAAAATTTTATGTTCTTATACAATTTAATTAAAGCCTTATGAACTTGATTGCCTACTCGTAGTTGATAAGACCCCAACAATATTTGTGAGACTAGTGTTTTCTATCTTTACTTTAGGCAGGATCAATTAGTAAACTTAAGACAGACCGTGTTCAAATTTTAAACAAAATACATATTCAGCAGTGTCTCAAATAGCTGGAACCCACTCTCTCTGACGAAAGGGATAGTCGTTCGCTGAGATGAACACCCTAGTAACCAGAAAATCCTACAAATACTGAAATTCAATTTGTTCTATTCATGACCAATCCTGAAATATAGTTTATCCTCATGGAGTCTGTTGCTGCAGTATGTCGAATCACAATCCTGTTTTAACTTAAAAATATTATGACATTATTTTTCATTACACATACATGGTCTTTTTAGTGTTCCGTACGGAACACTTATAAGGTCACTTCGGTGTCTGTCTGTCTGTTCGTCTGTCACACCCGATTTTCTCCGAAACTATTTATCAGAAAGTTGAAATTTGGTAACAATATAGGAATTCATGGCCTCATCAGAGCCCCGTAGGTTTGAAAGTTAAATTTTGATTTAAGGGGTTAGTTTTGGAGGGTGAAATCGGAAGTGAAAAAAAAATTTTTTTTACTAGGTAATCGAGTGTGGTGTCAAATAAAAGCTTGATGTGAAAACACGAGTAAAAAATATATAATGTGATACTTGCGCGCACTTTTCTTTGTATTATTTTTAAAAAATCGCGAAAAAGCGCTGTCCATCCGCCTTATCTCGAAAAGTACTTATCAAAGATTTTGAAAATATTTTGGAATATTCTCCACGGGGTGTAGATTGAACGAAAATTATCACGAGTGCATTACCTGTAATAATTTATCTGGTATATAAAAAAAAACAGAAATTTCAAGGTCATCAATTTTCAGTAAAGATTGGAAATAAACTTTGTTGAAAATTCATTTGGGGTGTGTTTTGTGAAGTCACTGATCATTTTATACTTCCGTTACAACATTTTTTATTTTAAAAGCAATCAACGTACAGAACACTAATTGCGCAAGTTCAACTTGCACTTGACAGGTTATTTCCTTTTAATTTCCGTCCTATGCTTTTAAAACACGAAATGGTTTTTGACCAATTTTTGAAGTATTAAAACAGATTATAATATTTAATTTAATGAATTCCTGTAATATAACAACCATTATGTACCGGTGAGTTAAAAAATTGACTAAAACTATTTGGCTCCATTTAACACGGATCTTAGAATTTAGTATTCATATATATTTTTACGGATTTTAGTATCATTTGAAAGCCCATTCTATTTTCTTTCTAATCCTATACCATACCTCATGCTTTTTAAGGATTAAAATGATTGAAAGGGGAAACAAGGGGAACAAGGATTGAAAATAGGGGTAACAGAAAGGAAAAAATTAAACAAATTTTACGTTTAACAATTAAAGTTATTGATGAAAACCAAAATTAATATTTTGTATTACCCCCCCTAGGCCTTATTACTGTTTCCAACTAGTTTTTCATGGAGCAGGTGAGCTTTTTCGCCACTGTCTGTAGGATTCTTCCCCACTCTTCCGCGATCGCAACCTTTAAGTCCCTCAGCGATGCAGGGGCTGGATTTCTGGCTCGAACTCTTCTTTTGAGCTTATCCCACATGTGCTGGATTGGAAAGAGGTCAGGACTCCCCACAGGCCAGTCTAATATGGGTATTCCCACTTCCGCCAGGTATTGCCGCACCGGTGCAGCAGCATGTGGCCTCGCATTGTCGTGTCTTAGCCCGAAGCTGTCATCAACAAACCCAGCGTAAGGAACGACGTGTTCCTGTAGGATCTCCTCAATGTACCGGTGAGCAATTAGTCCACCGCTACGAGTCTCATTAGTCCCAAAAGCCAAATCGGTTTTCACATCTAGTGAGATGTCTCCCCACACTACCACAGAACCTCCCCCGTAGGCGACCATTTCAGTAATACAGCACTACATCTAGCGCTCTCCAGGCCTCCTATAGACTAGTCTTCTTCCATCATCGCGATGTAGACACGTTCGAGACTCGTCGGAAAATAAAACGGAGCGCCGTTGCTCTAAGATCCAGTCGACATATTCTCGGGCAAATCTGAGTCGCGCGATGGGTTGCTGTCAATTTGGGTCCATTAGCTGGTCTCTTCGAAGTTAGATTAGCTTCTTTAAGTCTTCTTCTAACTGTCCAATGACTGGCAGTACGACCACGAACTTGTCGGAGCTCCTGCTGAACTTCAACACCGGTCAAGTAACGATTTCTTAGAGTTGTGTTCACAATGAAGCGGTCGTCTCGCTACGAGGTACACCTTTTTCTTCCTGTGTACAGGCGCCAGTCTCTTTGTAAAGTCTGTAGACTCTGGAGATAGCTGACTGGCTCAGGTGCAGTTGCGCAGCGACTGCATGTTGGCTATGCCCTTCAAGCAATAGGGTAATAACTTGTGCCATTTCTTCCGGGTGGTATCCATTTTCCGATGACGTAATTAGTGAGCAGGTATAGCAGAGATGCTGACGGCTCAAGTTCCGATAAAGGAATATTAGGAAAATGCAGTTGCATGTGTTTTTATAGGGATGAATAGCGCGCAACGAGTACGTTGGTGAGCGAGCAAAAACGGTCATCCTAAGTAAAACCGTTTTAATCAGTAAAACTTTTTGGAAATCCAAATGTGTTTGTTAATATTGGAAAGAGTAGAAAATCAGCATTCTAACGGTATCAAAAATCATACTACAGTTTAAAAAATAAATTCAAGGTTAAATGAAGAAAAATCGTTTGAGTGGATTTTTTTGCTCACCAGTGTTTATAAAGCTTTTTTATCTAATAACAGCTCAAATTCTATTTCGCAACAAAGGGTTAATAATATGCTTTTAACTAGTAAAAAATAAACCAAAACTGCTTTTATACATGGTACTTTTAAGGTAGATAACGCCATTGTATCATCGTGTCTGTCTTCCTCTAATAACAGAATTAGGGATTTGCAGGAGAAAATAGCTGTTTTTAGAGAAAATAACCGAGCCAAAGAACAGCAGACTAACTGACCTATTCCGTGTCGGCAAGAAATTTAATTTACGTTCATGAATATTCAGAGGGCTCAAGAAATATAATAGGGACCCTTGATATATTCTTTAGAAAATGGTTTTCAAAAAAGTTATTTTAGAAATATTTGTTTGTTAATTAAGTATAATTTCATTTGGTTAACCTAGTTTTTAGTGTTCCGCACGGAACACTTATATCTTATAAGTGATACTTCGGTGTTTGTCTGTCTGTCCGTCTATCTGTCCGTCTGTCACACCAGATTTTCTCCGAAACTATTTGATATAGAAAGTTGAAATTTTGCACTAATATATGAATTGATGATCTCATCAGAGCCGTATAGTTTTGAATGTTAAATTTTAACTTAAGGGGTTTGTTTTGGGGGTGAACTCATAAGTGAAACAAAAAAAATTTTACTAGGTCATCTAGTGGGATATCGTATTATTTTTAAAAAAATACAAAAATCGCTGCTTCCCCTCCTTATCTCGAAAAGTACTGATCAAAATATTTCTAGAATATTTTCCACAGGGCATAGATTGAATAAAAGTTATCATGGGTGCATTACCATTGATAATATATATGTATATATAAAAAAAAAAAAATTGCAAGGTCATCAATTTTCAGTAAAGATCGAAAAAAAACTTTGTTGAAAAGTGTTGGGGTGTGTTTTGTGAAGTCCTTGATTGTTTCGTATCTCTGTAACAAATTTTTTTTTTTTAAAAGCAATCAACGTACGGAACACTAATTGCCCAAGTCCGACTTGCACTTGGCCGGTTATTTAAAATGAGGATTTAATTATAATGTTAGTAAAAACTAAAGAAGCAATTTTGAAAAAATGAACCCACCAAACGTCATTATGATGTCCCAAATAAGTTCGCAAGTTATTTTTTCACACTAAATAAATTTTAGTAAATAAAAGATACATTATAAGTCCGTCTACAAACTTACATAAGTTATTAACAATTTCAGTAATATATGGCGCTTAACCAAACTACGTGTCTAATTTTTAAACACTATATTCTAAAATAAAAGTATTGAAAATAGCATCATCATGAGATAAAAAGACGGACAACTAAACTTAATTTGATATATAACTAAGTCTCACTCTAGTTTACTTTACTATTCTATATACTAAGAAAATTATTTCAATACTAAGCTAAGGCAGTTAGTCCAAATTTCACCAAATCCACCATAACACCACTCACACGGCCAGATAATTCCATTGCATCCACACCTGTTGAGAGAGCGAACTTGATGGCTGAACTCTTTGCTTCACATTCTACTGTCGATTTCCAAGAAAAAACACCACCTACTATTCCCATATTGCAGTCAAAGATGCCCGATGTTGTCTTCAGACAGCGTATCATAAAGCGTATTTTAATGAAGCCAGACACCAAAAAGGCTTCGGGCACTGACGGAATACCTGCCATAGTTCTCAAAAACTGTGCAAGGGAACTAACACCAGTTTTCTGTAGACTTTTCAACCTATCTTACAGAAAAGGAATATTTCCGTCCTGCTGGAAATGTGCCACGGTTCAGTCGATACCTAAAAAAGGCAAGAAGACCTTGCCAAATAACTACCGACCTGTCGCGCTGCTTTCAATAATATCGAAAGTCATGGAAAAGGTTATCAATCAGCATCTTCTAAAATATCTTGAACGATTCAATATTATTAGCGATCACCAATATGGCTTTCGTAAACATAGATCAACAGGAGATCTTCTGACTTATGTAACACATGTTTGGAAGAACGCAATTGAACACTTTGGAGAATCTCGAGCGGTTGCTCTTGACATATCCAAGGCATTCGACCGTGTTTGGCACGATGGACTGTTGGCTAAGCTACGCTCTTGTGGTATATCTGAAAAGTTCTGTTCGTGGCTCTCATGTTTCCTCAGAGAACGTTCTTTACGAGTGAGGGTCGACGGATTTCTTTCTAACACCTTCACAATCAACGCCGGTGTGCCCCAAGGCTCCATACTATCTCTTACTCTCTTTCTCATTTACATTAACGATCTGCTGGAAAAGACTGGGAATCCAATCTACAGCTTTGCAGACGACAGTACGCTTGTCTCTTCATTCACTTTGAACGCTCGGACATCGGCTGTTCACGCGAATATCCGCAGACAGCAGGAGGTCGTTCAACTTAACAAGGACTTGGAAGAAATTTTATCTTGGGGTGACGGTAACCAAGTGGAATTTAATGCTACAAAAACCCGGGCGGCAGTTTTTTCTAAAAAAGTTAACGTTGCTAAACCCGACATAATTATGTCGGGGCACTCCATTCCCATAGCATCGTCGCTCAATTTGTTGGGCGTTAGTTTGGGAGCAAATATGTCCTGGCATGAACATGTTTCAGGCATAGCAAGGAGAGCTTCTCAAAAGTTCTGTTAATTCTTTACAAAGCTCAAATTCGACCAACTATGGAATACTGCTCCCAAACATACACTGCATTTGTTGGATTCTGTTCAGAGAAGAGCTGTTCGTCTGATTGGAGACCCGGAACTGACCGGCGGCCTTGATTCGCTGGAACATCGCAGAACAGTTGGCGACTTGAGTCTGTTCTACAAGTATTTCCATGCAAAGTGTTCGAAGAATGTAGCCCGCTTAATTCCTCCCAAAGCGGTGCATGCTAGAAATACACGTCACGCTGGTGCTTCACATCCATATGAGGTTCAGCTTGTTACTCCGCGCGTACAACGCTTTTCAAGCAGTCTTTTATATGGAGAACATCATCCCTTTGGAATAATTTACCCAGCGCTGTGTTTCCCACCGAGTACAATTTACAGCGATTCAAGAACAATGTGAATCGCTTTTTCCGCACACATGCCGCTCCTGGAGCGCTTTAGGGACTTCCCTGCAGCATATGTGTTAGACCCATAAAAAAAGCTTAATTTTTAATGAGGAAGCCAAATATGAAAACTTGTCAAATTTGACAAATTATAAAGCCAACTAGGATTTTTTAACTAGCACCCTTTACATATGAGCACACTACTAAACAGCATTTTTCCGTCAGTTTACAAAAACACGTAATACTTGGTATTTATTTTCAGTCGTTACCGATAAATAGGGCATTTAGGTCACTGAAATGAATTTTAACTTTCTTTCTCTTTTCCTATTTGGAACATCAAAAAGTTTTTTTTAAAAAAATAAAACGTAGTTCTTTATAAGGAAGCCAAATATGATAACACAAGAGTCATCACTTGCCAAATCTGACAGTTTACCAAGCCAGTTAGGATTTTTTTTAAACGGCAACTTCTACATATACAGCTTTCAGTAGCATTTTTTCCAGTCTTTTTTCAAAAATATGTAACTTTTATATTTATTTTCAATCGTTATCAAAATACGGGAAATTTAAAGTATTGAACCGAATTGTATTTTTTAAGTGGCTCATCGGATTTACTATTTTCCTATTTAGCATGTCAAAAAATTTCTTTAACTGCTAAACTTTGCCACTTGTCAGATTTGACAAAGTCAACTAGATTCCTGAAAATGGCATCTATAATATATATAAAATGCAACGTCTCTCTGTCTGTCCGTCTGTCCGTTAGTGCCCTTATCACTGAAGAACCACTTATCCGATTTACGTACTTTTTTTTAAAAATATACATATGTTCTCTGGTTCTCTGACCAGGTTATAGGCTTTATTTTATTACGATAGGTAGTATAAGGAATGAGCAGTGACGTAAAATAGTGAATGAAGTAGGAAAAAAGTTTGCCGCTAGCGCATTCCCCTACACCCCCAATACACAGCCTAGACCATTAAATATGGAACAATATTATGTAGTAGAGAATATCTATAATCTATCATATATATATATATATATATATATATATATATATATATATATACATATATATATATATATATATATATATATATATATATATATATATATATATATATATATATATAAAATGTAATGTCTCTCTGTCTGTCCATTAGTGCGTTTATCACGCGATAACCACTTATCCGATTTACGTGTCTTTTTTTAAATTCATACATATATTCCTTGGCCAGGTTAAATAATAAGAATCTATATCTATAATATACATAAAATGAAACGTCTCTCTGTCTGTCTGTCTGTCCGTTAGTGCGCTTATCACCGAAGAATCAGTTATCCGATTTACGTACTTTTTTTTTAAACATACATATGTTCTCTGGCCAGGTTATAGGCTCTATTTTATTACGATTTTTTTGATATCCCAAATGGGAAAATAGTGAATCGGGTGAACCACTTAAATTAATTAAAATAAAATTCAGTTAAATAAGTTGAATGTCCTATATATCGGTGACTGAAAATTACAAGTGTTATGTATTTTTATAAACAGATTGAAAAATGTTATTTAATGGTGTGCTCATATGTAGAGCGTACCATTTAAAAAAATCCTGGATGACTTTGTAAACTATCAAATTTGACAAGTGACAAATCCTGTGTTATCATATTTGGCATCCTCAAAAAAAAAACATATTTACTGTTAAAAGCATTTTTTGGTGCCCAAAATAAGAAAAGAGCAAATTGAGTTAGCTACTTAAAAGCTAAAATTTAGCTAAATAACTTGAATTCGGTAACGACTGAAAATAAACATCAAATGTTATATATTTTTGTAAACGAACTAAAAAAATTCCATCTAATGGTGTATTTATATGTGGAGGATGTCATTTGAAAAAATTCTAGTTGGCTTTGTAAACTGTCAAATTTGACAAGTGACAAATTTGTTTCTTGTTATCATATTTGGCTTCCTCATAAAAACCTAAGTTTAGTACCGAAAGATACATATGATATATAGAATAGGAAAATAATGAATTAAATAAGAAACCCTGTCCCTGTAACACGTAGGCTGAAAAGTTTTTGGTCTGACACATAGGTGTCGCCCTTTTCAAAAAATCCATAGGATTTTTAGGAAGTACCCATCTTCAAACGATACGTGTCAAAATTATGACATTTCGAGGCACCAAGCAAAGCAATGGCTTGATAAGTATTACGGGGATTCTGTCCCTAGAAAATCGCTCATTATTTACTGGTATGCTGAATTTAAACTTGGTGGTACAGACACAAATAATCCTGAACGCTCTAGACGCCCAAATGAGGTGGTTACAGTGGAAAATATCAAAAAAATCCACAAAATTATTTTGGATGACCGTAAAGTGAAATTGCGTGAAACAGCTGACACCCTAAAGATATCGAAAGGACGTGTTGGTCATATTTTGCATGAACATTTATGCGATATGTAACAATGAATGAAACATGGATCCCCAACTACACGCCGGAATCAAATCGAGAGTCAGCTGAGTAGATAGCAGCCGCCCGAAGCGACCAAAGACACAACAGTCGGCTGGGAAGGTTTTGGTCTCTGTATTTTGGATGCATATGGAATAATTTTCATCGACTATGCTCAGAAGGTAAAAACCAACAGTAGCAAATATTATATAAAGTTATTAATGCGTTTGAAGGCAGAAATCACAAAGGAACGGCCCCAAATGAAGAAGAAAAAAGTGCTCTTTCATCAAGACCACACACCGTGTCACAAGTCAATAGTTACGATGGCAAAATTGCATGAATTGAAGTTCGAATTTCTTCCTCAACCACCGTATTCTTCAGATTTGGCCCCGGCGACTATTATCTATTCGCAGACCTCAAAAAAATGCTCGAGGGAAAGAGATTTGGCTCCAATGAAGAAATTATCGCCGAAACTGAGGCCAATTTTGAAGGTAAAGACAAATCCTTCTACAAGAATGGTATAGAAAATGTTAGAAAAGCTTTGGACTGATTGTATGGCTCTTAAAGGGGACTATGTTGATGAATAAAGTCAAATTTTGCAAAAAATGTGTTTTAAGTAGTTAGTTCTACGTGTTACATAGACGAAACCAATCAGATATTCTTATGAGACCCACATTTTTAGTGTCTAATTGTGACGAAATATGAAAATCTCGTATTTTAATTTTCTGATGAGTACAACACTGTCGCGTAAAATCGCTGGATTAGAAAAATTTTGAATTATCATATCTGGCTTTCTTACAAAAAACTTATTAGTAAAAGATTTTTTTGATATCTCAAATCGGAAAAGAGTAAGTCAACTGAACCGCTTAGAGTTAAAATGAGGTTCTATAACTTGAATGTATCGGTAACGACTCCAAATAAATATCATGTGATATATATCTTTATAAACGGACTGAAAAATGCTATTTAGTAGTGTGCTCATATATAGCGTCCTAGTTCACTTTGTAATCTGTCAAATATAAGTGACAAAATTTTGTTATTATATTTGGCTTTCTCATAAAAAACTAAGTTTAGTACTACTGTCTGTCCGTCTGTCTGTCCGCCCGTCTGTCTGTCCGTCCGTCTGTCTGTCCGTCCGTCTGCCTGTCCGTCTGTCTGTCCGTCTGTCTGTCACATCCGATTTTCTCCGAAACTATTTGTCATAGAAAGTTAAAATTTGGTAATAATATAGGAATTGATGGCCTCATTAGAGCCATGTAGTTTTTTAAAGTTAAATTTTGACTTAGGGGGTTAGTTTTGGGGGGTGAAATCGGAAGTGAAAAAAAAAATTTTTGTACTAGGTAATCGAGTATGCTGTCAAATGAAAGCTTGTGAAAACACGATTAAAAAATATATATAATGTAATACTCGCGCGCACTTTTCTTTGTATTATTTTCAAAGAATCGCGAAAAATCGCTGCCCTTATATCGAAAAGTACTTATCAAAAAATTTTGAAAAATTCTGAAATATTCTCCAAGGGATGTAGATTGAACGAAAATTATCACGAGTGCATTACCTTTAGTAATTTAGTATTAAAATTTGAAGGTCATCAATTTTCAGTAAAAATTGGAAACAAACTTTGTTGAAAACTCATTTGGGGTGTGTTTTGTGAAGTCACTGATCATTCTTCCGTTACAAAATTTTTTATTTTAAAAGCAATCAACGTACGGAACACTAATTGCGCAAGTTCAACTTGCACTTGACCGGTTTATTTTAACCGAATTATCTAAGTTTCCCATAGATCGGAACCCTTGAACGCCGCTAACTCATTAATAAGATTAAGAGTAAATAAGTACTCAACTTAAAATTAATATTTTTAGTCTTAAAACTTGTCGTATCAAACTAATTTGTTTTTAAAACACGATTTATAATCATAAAACTTTATAATATATAAATTTGTATCAAGCAGATTGTATTTACATGTCGTATAAGTAACTTGCATATTTTTAGAATATTTGTTTCCTTCTTAACTTCTGTTCTAATTTGTTGATATAATACATATACCTATAAAACTGATCTTAATTTAACAACTATAAAAACCCTATATATTATTCAAATATGAAATCTTTAGTCGTTTTCTTTGCTTGCTTTGCTTTACCTTAGTCACAGCTGATTTGCGCTCATAAACCCAAAAAAAAGCGTGAGCAGACGACGTCGGTAAGACTTTTTGGGTCCGGAAATGGAAACAGCTGAGAACCAGGCAGATGCTCGACAAGGGCACCTGCCACTGTGTTGTCGCGGCCCGTGCCCCAGCTTAAGACGGGTTTTTAGAGGATTTGGGGGTGTATTTATGAATACTGTAGGCGGTATTGATTATGTTTTACTGTGTAGCGAACACAACACTATAAATTCATATTGTCCTGAAGGTAACTTAAGTCAAAAATGCATTATTCTCTGTGTTTGTAAGTAAGTTAATAACTTATTGACTTGTGGTGTGGTATAAAAAATTAATTTGACTGGGTTTGGATAACGATGAAATTTTTATTTCAGTTAGGAGGATGGACAGATTATAATAATTATTGCAATTACAATAGGTACTAACTTCGACGTAGTCAATTTTTGAGTAGTAAAGAGGCACTATTACTGTTGACTCGAGTATGTAAAAATAAATATAATAAAAAAAAATATATGCAGACAGTGGGGCAGGAAAAATAAGGTAAATAATACACATATGGCATTCCTATGATCGAAGTCCGTATTGAGCCATTTATTTTCATTCCTTAGAAGATTACATGTAGAGTTACAGTTCAGAGCTCAGTGCGGTTACTGTATGATCGGTTGAAATACAAACATATATAAGCTATTTCATGGAAAAAAAACTGAGAATTGAGATCAAATTTTATTTTTGAAAAAGGGAGTGGCCACCGAAATAAAAGTGAAGCTTGACATTGTTTTCAGCGCCTCTTTTCCTTTATGGAAAACCGTAAGCTACTGAGTTTCCGAGTTTAAACGTGGCCGAACAAACACAAATGACTAGCATCGCAGTGGACGCCTCAGCGATGTGACAACTCCGGATATTGTGACGAGAATCCACAAGAGAGTGTCGAATGACAGCCGTTTAAAAGTTCGGCAGATTACCAACAATGTAGGGATCTCAAATGAACGCGTGCATGACATTTTGCCTGAACATTTGGGTATGCAAAATCTGTGTGTACGACGAGTGCCACATCACGACAATGCACCTGCTCATACGTCACTCGAATTCCGTAGCCATACGCCCTATTCGCGCGATTTGGCCCCTTCGGACTTTTTTTTGTTCCCAAACCTCAAAAAATTTCTTGTAAGACAACGATTTGACAGAAATGATGCTGTACATGACTATTTTGCACGTCAAAAGAAATCATTTTAGAAAAATGGCTTATTGGAATGGGAAGATCGCTGAACGAAAGGTATCGAGCTCGAAGGGGATTATGTTGAAAAATAACCGGCCAAGCGCAAGTTGGACTTGCGCAATTAGTGTTGCGTACTTTTCCGATCTTTGTCGAAAACTGATGACCTTGAAATTTTTGTCTCATTTTGTATAAAGATAATGCCCTCATGATAATTTTCGTTCAATCTACAGTCTGTAGAGGATATTCCAGAGTATTTTCAAAATTTTTTAATTAGTACTTTTTGAGATAAGGGCAATTTTTTAAAAAGAATACAAAGAAGGGTGTGTGCAAGTATTAAATTATATATATTTTTGAACTCGTGTTTTCACAAGCTTTCATTTGACACCCCACTCGATGAACAAATTTTTTGTTTTCGGTTCCAATTTCACCCCCCAAAACAAAGCCTCTAAATCAAAATTTTACTTTCAAAACTACAAAGCTTTGATGGAACCATCAATTCCTATATTAGAGCCAAATTTCAACTTTCAACAAGTTTCGGAGAAAACCGGGTGCGACGGACGGACAGACCGAAATGATTTTATAAGTGTTCTGTATGGAACAATAATAAGGGTGAATTCTTCAATTTCGTTCGTATTTTCTTCCTCGTTTACCTTACTTTTCAAAGGATCCACGTATGTTATATATATATACCCAAAAAGAGAAAAAATATTGCACCTAAATAAAAATAAATATGTATATATATATATATATATATATATATATATATATATATATATATATATATATATATGTAAATAATATATATATATATATATATATATATATATATATATATATATATATATATATATATATATATATATGTATATATATATAAATGTAATTTAGGCTTACAAATGATAGAAAAATTGTACACAATGGGTGAACACTCGATCCTACAGAAAGAATTGGGTATAGATGTTATGCTCAAACAGAAAGACTTCTGACTGCAGTGTTATCGAAACTTAGACTACAGATCAATAGGAATATTTTTGAATAAAGTAATGGGAAAATATGTTATCTTGTTCAGAAAATATTAATAATTGGAAATTCCTATATAAGTGGGCGGAGATCAAGGATGGCTACGTATTATAAATATCCTATCATTATAGATTTCTTTTCTAAACTATAAACTATTTATCAAATTAAATAATTTTTCACATCTACGAGAGTGGAGAGATAAATTTAGTAAATTTGAAAACGGTTCTGTTCAAAATTTCAAGCAGATGCAATGCGCAGTTGTTTGTTCCCAGCTATCGTAAGTAATTCGTATTACAAGTTTGGCAGAAATGGATAAGGCCCAGTGATAAAACAATTTTATTTAAAAAAGTTGACTGCGGCCCAGATCGAAACTGAATTGAAAGAAGTTCAACAACAGTTTGGCGAAAAAAGCAATGGAAGCAAGGTCGGGAGGGAGGAAGAGGAGAGGGAGACCGAGAAAGACATGAATGCAACAAGTGGAGGAGATAGGGAGGCGGAGGAGAAAAACACTGAATAAAATGAAGATGCTGGCCGGTGACCGAAAAAACTGGAAGAGATGGGTGGAAGAATGAACAAGAAAAGTCCGACGCCCTCATGGGCAAAAGGAATAGAAGAAGAAGTATTTCCTTTAGAACATTTAGAGAGTCCGATGCGATGAGGAATTTGTTATTATCCGTAGATTTGATTACATATCTGATGGCCCCTTTTATAGCCAGAAGCTCAGCTGAGAAGATTGTGGAGTATTGCTTTGACGTGTGTTTGTAGTTGAAGGCTGCATCGACCCTCGTTGTTGTTTTAGACCCCCCCCCTCCAGTGTATATTATTACATTTTTGGGGTATAGTGGTGTAGTTTTCTCATGGAAAAGTAAGCTTTGAGACCTTACTAGTTTGTTCTTGTTTAGTGTGTGTATGTAAAAGTGCACTATGAGATTCGGAGATAGCCAGGAAAGAAAAGTAGTGAAGAGTGGATAGTCGAATATTGGTAGCTTGGACCCGTGGAAAGTCAGAAATTTGTTGATTCTGTTAGGGATTGACCTTGATGGACAGATATGATTTATGCGATGTACGTTGAACAGGTTTAACGAAAATTTGGTATGTGGGCGTTAAAGAAAAGAAGAGTAAAATCTCAGTAGTAACAATTGTCTAGTGAGATGAAGAGGTGGCGTGGCGGCCACATACTAAAGGCTAGTGATTGGAGTGGTTCTGAACGCTCGAGGTGCCAAACGTAGTAT
The DNA here is from genome assembly GCA_019049505.1 of Pachyrhynchus sulphureomaculatus. NCBI lineage: Eukaryota > Metazoa > Arthropoda > Insecta > Coleoptera > Curculionidae > Pachyrhynchus > Pachyrhynchus sulphureomaculatus. Next base: position 78,326,885 of record CM032448.1, on the reverse strand, counting down.
CTGATTCTGGATGATGTCTAGGGACTTCCTTGCGCTGTGGCTGGCTGCATCTAATATAAAGACCCCATATCTGAGCTTCGAGAGGATCAAGTAGAAGTTAATCAGGACCGTGTGATTTTTTTCTGTATTTCATTAACTTTTTGTATGTGTGTTTGGTATGTACGAGTATGTATTGGGTGTCTTTATTCTAATGAATAAATAAGTGAATATTTACAATAACATTGATTGTTAGCAGGCAATCACTGTTAGATCAAAGCCGGATTAATGTAATCTCTTAGCAAATCTTAAGAAAACCACGTTCGTCGCGTAGTTTTTAATTTCTGCCTGATACACCAACATTATTATTATCTATTTGTGCCAAGTCCGTCAGCTATTAAATAAGTTCGTAGATCGTAAAGGACGATTACCGTATTTATTAATGTTAGTAATAAAATATTTATATTATTTAATATGAATAGACGGGCAAAATACAACTAACTTAGGAATAACAACCTTACACCCACTTTAGCTTTCAGTATAAAAAATGAATTAAGTAGACGATTCGCTTTTAATCCTTTTCACTGGGCATACAAATGGTATTAAGATATTGTCTGTGGTTTTTTACTAGTAAAAGAAATAATACTATAATGGTTTACTTATTTATAATTTATAATCGACTAACAACAGTAATGTGAAAATATTTTTATGGGGTCACTCACTACACAAAGTGGCATATGAAGCATTGAGATATTATACAAGAAATATAACAAATAAAAATTGGTGGGACACCGAAATTGAAAAAGATATAGAACACAAAAGGAACCTACATCAAAAATATTTAATTGGGAAGAATCCTTCGGAAAGCTACTGGCAGAGGACAGAGAATCAAATTATTATTATAATTATTTATTTATTCATTTCACAGTACAATAGTAATATTTCCAGTACATCATATATTTAAAACCTAGAACCAAGCTAATAGTAACAGTAATAGAGACACCTGTATGCGCAGGGCTAAAATACAATTTAAATTATGCTAAAGATTTGTAGAAGGTAAAGATAATAATTAATACATAAGAAAATTAAGAAAAAGAAAAAAGCATACATATAAACATGCAGACAATCGCAGGTAATGAATTATAACAATCTACATAATAGTTCAGAATTTTCTATAACGAACAGTTTACATTTTTTTTCAAACAGTTTATAATTATTTATATTTCTGATATTCTGTGGCAACTTATTGAAAACTTTAGGTCCCAAACCTGACAAAGACCTCTGGTTTCGGTCATATTTTCTAAAGAGTACAACTAATATCGCATTTTCTCTGTTTCTAGTTCTATATTGATGATTCACAATTTTTTTTTCATTTCTGTAGCAAAATAGAGAAATGTTTAAAATATATAAATTTCTTATATTCATTATATTTTCATTATATAATTTCTTGGTTGGAAAAAGTCTATCACGAAAGAAAATTACTCTAACAATATAGTTTTGTATCAAGCTCAGTTGACTCAGTGCATTATTGTAAAGTCCACCCTACACAATGATGCCATATCTCAACAGTGACTCGACCAATGCCTTATAGACAGTAACCCGTAGTTTTGAGGGTAGTATTTTTCTTATTAGGTAAAACTTATATATGAGACTTCTCAGTTTATTAGATAAATCTTGGACATGTTCAGTCCATCTGAGATGTTTATCAATCGTAAATTCCAAGATATTTTGTGTGTGTGATTTCTTTCATGACCATGTTCATATCATTTACCTGTATACAATAAAAGTCCGGTCGATTGGCCTCAGTCAGAGAGAAAGCAATGTATACCGTTTTAGAAAGATTTAAGGTTAATTTCATCAAATCAAGCCAGGCCCCAACAATGCTCACGCCTCTACCAATCGCCATTTTTACAGCATCCCATGTCTGGTCTCTGAAAACAAGAATTGTATCATCAGCATATGATATTGAAACTCCTTCTATGTCTAGGCTTAGTAAGGAGTTTATATAGCAGATAAAGAGAAGAGGACCCAGGACAGTGCCTTGTGGTACTCCAATCTGCACAGTTAGTGGTTCACTCAATACTTTTCCGATCGATCTTCACAACTTGTTTTCTTTCCTCTAAGTAATTTCTAAAGATGTTTAAAATAGAGCCTCTAATACCACAATGCTCCAAAACATCGAGAAGGCCAGAGTGAGGTACGGTGTCAAAAGCTTTGGCTAGGTCCAGGAAAACTGCAATACACTTTTTATCATCATCTAGAGAGGCCTTAATATGGCTGACCAGTTCAGAAATTGCATCGCTAGTGCTAACTCCCTGCATGAAACCAAACTGCTTTTTGTTTATGATATTTTTGGACGTTAGATAATCATATAATCTTTTTTTAAGGCATTCTTAAAATAGTTTACCATATGCTGATATTACACTAATTGGACGGTAATTGGAAATATCAATCTTGCTTTCCTTCTTATATATAGCAGTTATTATTGTATGTTTAAACTGTGGTGGAATTCTTGCAGTGGTGAGGATCAGATTGAAGATGTGGATCAGAGGCAGCAAAATCGACTGATGAACCCTTTTTACTAATCTGTCTGTGATGCCATCTAATCCAGGAGTACATGAGTTTTTTAGGCTATCGGTGTGGCTTATGAGTTTATTTGATGTAATTGGAGTCAAAGTCATTGAATTTACAGGTTCAACATAGTCCATGCGGATATCAAACTTTGGTTTTTTAATCTTCGCTGCCATATTTAGTTCAACATTTATGTAATAATTATTACAGTAGTTGGCAATCTCTGCATTAGTTTCAATTGGTATGTCCCCTCTATTGACTATGTACCAATTACTATTATTTTTATCTGTGGCTTCATTTGATCCATCATTTATTTTTTTATAAAGTTTTCTTAAGTCACCACTATATTTATCTATCTCATTACCATAATATGCTTGTTTTGCCCTTTCTATCGTCCTATTTAGTACATTTCTATATACCTTATATACATTCCATAAGCCTTCATTATTTTTTTGTTTTATAGCACGTCTTTTAAGTTTGTCCCTGTGTTTAATTGAAGTTATGATTCCTTCCGTAATCCAAAGCTTAATTTTTTTTTGCTTCTTCATTATCACTATTTTTTTAGTAGTACAGGCTTTTTTGAGGGAATCAAATATTTCAATAAATTTATTGTAGGCCACCACAGGATCGTGAACAAATAATTACAGTAATAGGTTCACCAATAAGAATAACAGCAGAAGAAATAAAACCGTATGTAAAGCGCTAAAGAATAACAAGTCACCCGGACCTGGGGACATCCTGAGAGAATTGTTCAAATATGGAACAGACAAGTCATACCTTAGACAACTATTTCAGAAATGTATACGTACAAAAGGAATGAAAAGTGTCATATCTAACCACTATACACAAGAAAGGGAACAAAAACAATGGCGATAATTACCGGGGAATAGCAGTTACGGCATCCATGAGTAGAATCTATGGAAACATTTTAAAGAACAAAATGGAAAAGGAATATCAAGATTTCGAAGCAGAAGAAGAAGCAGGCTTTCGCACGGGAAGATCCACAGTAGACCACATTTTCTCCATAACTCAATTAATACTGTTCGTTGACTTGAGAAAAGCATATGACAGCGTTCCGCTGCAGAAATTGTAGCAATCATTGGCAAGTATTAATATTAACAAAGAATTAATTAAAATTGTCAGAACAATATACGACCAACCCATAACAAAAATTAAAAAACAAATAACACTAGGATTTATTACGTCAATAGGTCTTAAGCAAGGATGCTGTTTATCATCAACCCTTTTTAAGATATATCTGGAAAGTGTTTTAAAGAGATGGAAGCAGAAATGTAGACCAATAGGGATACCAATAATTAACATCATTTTGTACACGCTATCCTTCGCAGATGACCAAGGGGTAATGACCCAAGATCGCCTCGACCTGAACTACAGGATGAGACAATTATTTGACGAATACAAAAATTGGGGTTTAGAAATCAATACAGAGAAGACAGGATATCAATGTATTAGAGGGCAAAAAACATCTTATACTGAACAATCGAACCACGATAAAATATTGCGGCAACTCCCAGTATCTACGTATAAAAATTGAAGGATGGAAAACTTGGCAATAAGGCAGAGAATAAGAAAGAGAAATACGGCAGGAAGAAAATCTATAAATAAAACTATTTGAACTATGAAACCATAGTGAAATGTATCACATATACCTGTGAAGGATGGCCTCTAAAGGAAAGAGCATTAGCCACGCTGAGAGCAACGGAAATGGATTTCTGGCGAAGAGTAGCAGAAATATCCAGACGAGTCACCTACGAACGTATTAAAGAAATCATGGGAATCAAACACAGTATTACAGATGACATTCTAACCAAACAACTTGTATGGTTGGGCACATCCAAAGAATGAACAAAAATCGAATTCCAAAGCAAATACTGAGATTAATGAAGAAAACCTGGAAGACCTGTGGAACGACCGAAAGAGGTGGAGTCTGGAAGTCGGAAGACGTCGGATAATGCTGTAAACCGATATGTATATATACACTTTATAATCACATCCCCTTACACATAATTCTGGTTAAGATTGGGAATAATGGCAAAAACACTGAAACAAGAACACCGAAAAGGAAGTATAAAAAAATTATATTTTCGTTGCTTTCCACACCCACGGAGTTAGTCCCTTATATGTTAGTAATATTACTTAATTATATTTCATTTCGTTCGTAGGGTATCGTACCAACAGAGAGACAAACAGATATAGAGACCGACAAACGAATAGATAGAGAAGAGGACAGACACACAGAGAGAAATTGGGGAAATATTTTGTGACCTATGGACCCTGTGCCATGAAGAAATACCAAAAATGTCGATAACTTTGGTCACGAACACAATACTTCCCTTTCGCAAGGGAAGGAAAAATAGGCCAATCAATAAAACAGTTAAATTAAAACACCGCCAACTTTTGTTCAAGTCTCAAACTAGAAAAGAAATGTTTAAATTTCATACGAATCTCAGACAGATTAAAACTCAATTTGAATCTGAGAAAATGTATCCTGCGTGTCACAAGAAAAAGACAATTATTGTTATTTAATATATTTGAAGATTTTCCTCAACAATAAAACATGTTTGCTGAAATGAGTAATAAAGAATAATATAAGTATTAAACTTGACTCGTATAACTGACATGTAGGGTGTCACAATAACGTACCATTATTGGAAAGAATTTAAGGAAATAAGATATTTACTTACTTGAATGATATAAGCCTCTACAGCTACTACCCATTTACATTTTTTGGGGGTGTTACAATGCCCTTTAATTAGGAAGGATTTAAAGGAGGAAATTTTATAGTATTGTCATTCGTAAAAGTACGCGGCCACCATATTCTGCCCTCTATCATACTGTCACCAAAAGGATTTAAATAGTTTAAGTCTTTATTTAAAAGAGAAAAAATAACCTTAAAGATTTAAAAAAAGAACAAATTATAATATAGATTTGAGGAAAAATTACGGCATGTAGAGAGGAAAAATACACTAAAGTCAAGTTTTAAAATAAATTGAATACAATATCATGTTTGGAATTTATGCTTTTGTCAGAAGCGATCCCTCTTGCCATCGAAAGGAGTCTCGTATTTTATGTGCTTACAAATAACGACAAGGTTTATCTACTGCCTTTATCGCTCACCACGTGACACTAACTTTAGAACACTTTTCGCTTCTCTTGCAGACAACATCGGTCATTTACTGATTAATTATCCATGTGCCGAAATTGCTATCCTGGGCGATTTTATTGTCCACGACATCAACCGGCATAAGTATTCAAATATGACCGACGAACAAGGCTATTAAAGTAAATCATTCTCGATGAGTTGTGGCTTTACTCAGCGATCGGGACAAACAGTCCGCCAGTCTTCTTGGCCCATTTTTAACCACCAATCCAGAGAATTCTACCACCTTAAATCGTTCGATAGGTTCTTCCGACCATAAAGTGCTTTCTACATGGAGTATCCTACCACTCGATGATAGAGAGGCGCCTAAACTGTGCAAGATTTGGCAATGAGTAGAACTTACGAAATATTTTCGAACTTTCCCTTAATAAGACGTATGTTTTAGATCCGACAACACATCTGACTGCGCTAAGGAGGTTTCCGATATCATTTTGGCTGGCATGGAAGCTTACACCCCTTTTTCGAAGAAATGCTCTTCCGGGCAAGCCTTGTTTTGACCAAAAATGTTAAGAAGCTATTACTTCTAAATATCTTCCCTATCTATGGACAATGGTGCGACAATCCTAACGTCAGAGCCGTAGAATATTCGCTCGTAGCCGAAACAGACGTAAAGAAATTATGAAAGAAACCAAGGAGGCACATAATCAAAAAATTAAAAATAAACTTTTTGCCTGTTCCAAAACTTCCAGGTCCTCTTTGTCAGTCGCTAAGGTCATTAATGAAAATTTCACTAATTCCCCGATACCACACACGGTCAAATAATATTATCGCAACAACACCTGTTGAGAAAGTCAACTTGTTACCTGAACTATTTGCTTCAATTCTACTATTGATTTCCAAGGAAAAATACCATCCATTATTCCCAATGTGCGGTCAAAGATACCTGATCAGACAGCGTGTGATAAAACATATTTTAATATGTTTTCAATCTCTCCTGCCTGCTGGATATGCGCTACAGTTCAGCCAGTACCTAAAAAAAGCAAGAAGAGCTTGCAAAACAACTCGCACTGCTTTCAATAATATCGAAAATAATGGAAAAGGCTATCAATTAGCATCTTCTCAAATATCTAGAAGGTTTCAATACCTGCTAATTTATATCACACATGTTTGAAACAATATAATAGATATATATCCAAGGCATTCGACTGTGTTGACATGACGGATTGTTGGCTAAACTACGCTCTTATGGCACGTCTGAATGGTTTTTTTACAGCTTTCGTATTTCCACAGAGAACGAAAGGCAGTCGATTTTTCTCTAGTACCTTCTCTTTGAACGCCAGTGTACCCCAAGGCTACATACTGTCCTATTCTCGGCCTCATTTATATTAATGACCTGCCGGAAATGACCAAGAATTCAATCTGCAACTTTGTAGATGATAGTATGCTTAGTTTTCCGTATATACTTTTTTATAAGAACACTTCGGTGTCTGTCCGTCTGTCACACCCGATTTTCTCCGAAACTATTTGATATAGAAAGTTGGAATTTGGTACTAATATAGGAACTGAAGGCCCCATTAGAGCCGTGTAGTTTTGAAAGTTAAATTTTGACTTAAAGGGTTAGTTCTGGTGGGTGAAATGGGAAGTGAAAAAAAAAATTACCAGGTCATGGAGTGGGCTGTCAAATGAAAGCTGGTAAAAACACGAGTTCAAAAATATATACAGTCAGTCTAAAAAATCTCCATACACCACCTGCTTTCTATACTATTTTTCTGTTATGTTTACCTAATTAATTTTTGAAACTTAACCAATGAGGATTAGTATTAAAAACAACTACGAAACATTTTATTTAGAAGTTACATCATTGTTATAAAAATGTTAACAAAATTAATTTCAAAAAAGTCTCGACAGACTCAAAAATTGCATTGAAAAAAACACGTTATAATCAGCCGCATTTTATCAAGCTATCTATTGCTCGCTAAACTAAAAACAAATGAATAATTTTCGGCCATACTTTATAATATGTCACTTGTTGCCAGTATTTTGCAGTGGATTTTCAAAGTAGTATTAAAAATGATCGAGAGAAATTGTGAAGATCCATTTCAAGTTTGAAAGATCATAACCGATTTGTGGAAAGATGGAAAATCGTATAGAAATATAGTCACATGCTACTGTTCAGTACATTGTAAACCAGTATAAATCAACGGATTTCTAGAATATTCGATCACGCTCCGGTCGTCCCAAGAAACTGACTCCACGTGAAGAGGCCAGTATTGTTACACAAATGATTATAGACCCCAAGGAAAGTGCATCAAAATTAAAAGAAGAAGTATGGGAACTATTTTCGAAAAATGTTTGTTACAAATAGTAAGAAATTGTTTCCACAAGGTAAGGGGGTGTGCAGCCAGGAAGAAGCCGTTAATTTCGGAAGCTAATCGTAAAAAGCGGTTAGCTTCTGCTAAGAAATACGTTACTAAACCTCCTGAATTTCAATAACCGGTCAAGTGCAAGTTGAACTTGCACAATTAGTGTTCCGTACGTTGATTGCTTTTAAAACAAAAAATGTTGTTACGATGCTATAAAATAACCACTGACTTCAAAAACACACCCTAAATGAATTTTCAACAAAGTTTATTTCCAATCTTTACTGAAAACCGATGACCTTGAAATTTTTGTTTTTTTTTATATACCAGATAAATTATTAAAGGTAATGCACTCCTGATCATTTTCGTTCAATCTATACCCCGTGGAGAATATTCTAGAATTTTTTTTAAAATTTTTTGATCAGTACTTTTTGAGATAAGGTGGGGGAACAGCGATTTTTCGCGATTTTTTGAAAATAATACAAAGAAAAGTGTGCGCAAGTATTACATTACATATATATTTTTTGCTCGTGTTTTCACAAGCTTTCCTTTGACACCATACTCGATGACCTACTAAAAAAAATTTTTTTTCACTTTCGATTTCACCCCCTAAAATTAACCCCTTAAGTCAAAATTTGACTTTCAAAACTACATGGCTCTGATGAGGCTATCAATTCCTATGTTATTAACCAAATTTCAACTTTCTATGACAAATAGTTTCGGAGAAAATCGGGTGTGACAGACAGGCAGACAGACAGACAGACGGATATACATACAGACACCGAAGTCATCTTATAAGTGTTCCGTACGGAACACTAAAAATTGACCTTTTTAGGTCTGATGGCAGAACTAAAGTTTGGAGAAAGAAGAATACCGCATTCGATATTAAAAACATTTGTTCCGCGGTGAGACAAGGGGGTGGCAGTGTTCTATTTTGGGGATGCATGTCCGCTGGAGGAGTTGGAAATTTACATTTTATTAATGGTACCATGGATCAGCATGTTTATCTGAACATTTTGAGAGACAATTTAAGAGAAAGTGTCCAAAAATTAGCACTCGAAAAAAGATATATTTTCCAACAGGACAATGATCCGAAACATACCGCAAACTTGGGGCGAGAATGGATGATCCATGATGTGCGAAAGCAGCTTCATATACCTCCGCTATCACCCGATCTTATCTCCATCGAGCATTTATGGGAGGAACGCTAGCAAATAGAGAAGAATTATGAAAAACAGAATATTGAACGAATGGGAGAACATGCCAGCAGAAGTTGCTAGAAAGCTGGTTCCAAACATGACAAAAAGGTTACAGGAGATTATCAGGCCATCAGCGGTCCCGCTAAATATTAGTTTAAACGAAGTTGTTACTTTGCGTTAAACTCCGTCAAACTATTATTGGTATTTGTTAAGTGTACGGAGACTTTTTTGACATTAATTTTGTTAACATTGATGTAACTTCTAAATAAAATGTTCCGTAGTTGTTTTTAATACTAATCTTCGTTGGTTAAGTTTCAAATATTAATTTAAACATGTTTTCTAATAGTTCCAATTAATTAGTTAAACATAACAGAAAAATAGTCTAGAAAGCAGGTGGTGTATGGAGACTTTTTAGACTGACTGTATAATATAAAAGTTGCGCATACTTTTCTCTGTAATATTTTTATAAAATGACCAAGAATCGCTGTCCCTCCACCCTATCTTAAAAAGTATTTATCAAAAAACTTTGAAAAAACTCTGGTATATTCTTCATAAAAAGTAGATTGAATAAAGATTATCGCGAGTGCATTACGTTTGATAATTTATCTGGGGAGTGACATCGGAAGTGAAAAAAAAAATTATTAGGTCATTGAATGGGGTGTCAAATGAAAGCTTATGAAAACACGAGCTTAAAAATATATATAATGTAACATTTGCGCACACTTTTCTTTGTATTATTTTGAAAAATTCTGGGATATTTTTCACAGGGTGGAGATTGAACGAAAATTATCACGAGTGCATTATCTTTAATACTCTATCTGGTATATAAAAAAAAACAAAAATTTCAAGATCATCAGTTTTCAGTAAAGATCGGAAAAAAACTTTGTTGAAAACTCATTTGGGATGTGTTTTGTGAAGTAACTGATCATTGTATATCTCCGTAACAAAAATTTTTAATTTAAAAGCAATCAACATACGAAACCGGCCAAGTGCAAGTTCGACTTGCACTTGGTCAGTTATTTATTAAAAGTTTTATAATAATTTTCGTTGCAATTTTTAATGGCTTACGTGCTAAATAAGAGGCAATAATTATATATTATAATTTTTTTTGTCTTGTTTTTTTTTGGCTTTGTTTTGTTTAATAAAAATATATATTTCATAATAACATTATTATGTAATTTTAAAAGTGAAATCTGAAGTTTTGGCTAATAAAACCTAGCATAAAACTCCCTTCTTATCAATTCTGATACCACTACTAATAGAGTCATCTTAAAAGAACGATGTCAAAAATAAAACAATGCACTAAGAGCAGCCAATTATTTGGCAATCTGTATCAACTACTCAGTATATATCACCACTACAGCAAACACTTTATTTTTGCACTCGACGCGCGTTTCGCTAACCATGTTAGCTTCATCAGGAGCGATGATTAACTAAAGCTAAACTACAAATCTACCATATTTATACTTATCCTAACCCTTCAATTACTCAGGCGGAACTAATGGCATAGGCAAGGCCATCAGTTCCTGTCAAGTAACCAGTAGAGAGGACTATAAGGAATAGGCCCTCTGTCTTTATTTAAACTACTTTTACATTTTATAATTTCCATACTTTCGTATGCGTTCAACAATCTCCTATCAGATACATTTTTTATTAATCTTAGATTATCTAATGTTACAATATGATCAGCTTCAAGGGCATGTCCGGCAATGCTAGACTTTTCTGTTCTACTATATTTTAAGTGTGCTAAATGTTCTTTAAATCGTGTTTTAATTGACCTTTTAGTTTGCCCAACATACTTTTTGTCACAATCATTACAACTAATTTCATAAATTCCACTTTTCTCACACTTAGGAATCTTATTTTTGGGATTTCCTAAGATATTCCTCAGATTGTCTGATGACTTATAGACTAAGGTGAGGCCTACCTTATTGAATCCCTTGCTACATTTCGGATTATATGGTGTGGAGACATACTTGGTGTTATTTTCTTCGCGTGTAAAAAAGGTGAATTCTGAATATATTTTTTTAAAAAATGGCCAAAAATCGCTGTCCCCCCACCTTATCTCGAAAAGTATTGATCAAAAAATTTTGAAAAAAATTTTGGAATATTCTCCATAAAGTGTAGATTGAGATAAGATTGTCACGAGTGCATTACGCTTGTTAATTTATCTGGTATATAGAAGATGATATCAAGAGTGGAAACATTTTGTCATCGAATGGAGTGCCAAATGAAAGCTTGAGAAAACCTGAGTTCAAAAATATAATCTCCGTTCCCCCACCCTGCCACGAAAGGTGCTATTCAAAAAAATTCTGGAATATTCTTCATGAAGTTTAGATTGAGTGAAAATTACCACGAGTGCATTACAGTTGCCAATTTATATGGTATAAAAAAACTAAAAACTATGTTTCACTATATTATGGTAGAGGTTAATATATTTTCAGTATGCTCCGCTGGAAACAAAATAATTTTATTTTATTTGTTTTTAATTAAACAAATATCTAGGTAGTAAATATTTGATTTACACTTTTATTACTAGATTCTAGATTAAGCTAGATTGATTTATTGGCTATTAGGTAACTAAAATGCAATAACTATTATACAATATTGACTAAGAACAAACGTGGAAATACACACTGGATCTTAAGATGTCAAGGACCTAATTAACTTAGTCTAGGTAATGATTTTATCAGTTACGGTATGAAACACTAAATTCACAAGTACAACTTGCCTTGTGTCAAAAAAAAGAAATCTCACTGGTGTATATCATGAACTTACGGTTTTCGAAACTCTATAGAAAGATAAATCCAAAATCCCCAACTTATGTCATTCTGGCAGGCATATCCACGATATTTTATCCTTTAAATGATTCGCAATAAAAGAAAAACAAATAAAAATAACCACTCCTTTACGAGGATCAATACCGTTGGGTGCGGAAAATGTTTAAAGGCGGCATGACTCTCAAAAACTTCAGTTAAGTATCATTTATCGATAAATTCGAACAAAAAGCACAATTTAAACACGACAGTTTGAGAAGTTGTCAATTTTGACACCCGACAATATATCTCGGCTCATCCTGAAATCGATGTCAATTTCCGATCATTTTTCTACACAAAAGAAAAGGGCGGTTTGGGATAATGTGGGCCGATTTGTGTTGGTTTATTCTGTAGAATTTTGCATTTAGAGGTAAAAATGATAACATTAAGTTTTTATAGAGGGTGACTATACCGCTTTAAGACGGTGATAAATAACAAGTAACAAATTGCTCTCTATAATACTTGTATGAATTGCAAAATTTACTACACTCGTTTAGTAAAGTTATGCATAATTAACCATGTCTTTACACATAATTATTGGTAAAGTTAGCAACAATAAAAATCAGAGAAACAGTATTTTACAAAAAGCCCAATTTACACAGGATAATTGAAGAAACTGTTAATTATGATGCTTGATTGAAATATATTTGATCGCATTGTGTATGCTTATGAGTAATAAGTAGATTTGTTTATTTTTTACAAAGAATACTTGGAACAGTAATGACTGATTTGTGTTGGTTTATTCGGTAAAATTTTTTATTTAAAACAGAAAATTTTATTATGTTTGTACAAAAAAATGATTAATTATATTACTTGGATGAATTAATAGATTTAGTATACGTATCCATGCTTAATTATTTTTATTTGATCATTAGTAATGTTTGATCACGAGGATGGCCGCCTTGTGGCTCGAAAGGGCAAACGATTGCCAAAATATATTTCACTACATTTTATCTTTATTTATACAGAATATATTTTAAGTTGGGGTATTATTTTGACCTTGTTTTACATTCACTAATTACAGTCACATTAGAGCTGTTGAAGTCTTCTACAGATATAAGACAAGAAAACATTATGAACGTAGGATTTGAAAAACTCTCAGAGGACAGAGGAGGGAAAACAAGCTACATTGAATCAAATGAAAAACAATGGATGCACTAAAGAAGATCAAAAATGTAGAAATGCTTAAACTTGCGGTTAATCTCTGAAAGATGCATTGAAAGTCCTACTAAATAGATGTCTCTACGAAGGAAAAATACCAACAAAATGGTGTAATTCAGTGGTTATGCTTCTTTTGAAGAAAGGCGATAATATTTATATCGAAAATTATCGACCCTTATCTCTTCTGTCGCACTTATATAAGCTCTTCACTAAAATCTTAACCAATCCCCTAACAGTAAAACTAGATTTCGATGTGGAACAGGCGGGCTTCAGAAAGGGATTTATCGCTATCGACTACTTCTACACAGTGTGTATTGTAATAGAAAAATGTACAGAATATAAAATACCAATACATTTGGCCTTTATTGATCTTCATACTGCTGGAATCTGATTAGTTCTAAAATCCCTAGCGAATGCACGAATAGATTCCAGATATATAAAAATCATAGAGAACATCTATAAAGAAGCATCTATACATATTAAAATTGACGGAACAACATACCATTAAAAAGAGGACTGCGACAAGAAGATATTATCTCACCTAAATTATTTACGATGGCTCTTCAAGATGTGTTTAAGAATGAGATGAGAAGGGCATCAACATCGACGACACTAGACTGAATCACTTTAAGTTTGTAGATGACATAGTGGTGACAGCTAATAACACCAATGACCTACAGGAAATGTTGAACTAGCTGAATGTGGTCTCTGCAAGGCTAGGCCTCATCAATTTTAAAAAAAACTAATAAACTGAAGATATCAACATATAGATAGGAAATAACTCCATAGAACACGTCGACGAGTATATCTACTTAGGTTACACTGTTAAGATTGGAAAGGAAAACCAACATGCAGAAATTACCAGGCGAATTAGGCCGACATGGGCAGCTTTTGGGAAACTAGGACATATCTAAAAAAGTACTATAATACCCATAAACCTAAAAACTAGAGTCTGGAATTCGTGTATTCTATCGGTCAGCACATATGAACTGGAAGCGATGTGTCTCACTAAAGCTATGGAGAGAGAAGCATGCTTGGTATCTCCCTGAGGGATAGAATTCATAACGAGCATATAAGGAGACGAACCAAAGTCACTGAAAATAACTAACTTTCGAAGCGGCAAAGGTGAACTGGTGATAGGCTCATGTGGCTAGATCATCCGGGGATAGATGGGTGTGTAGAATCACGGAATGGAGACCCAGAGAAACAGGAAGAAGAGCTGGATGTCCACAGAAACGATGGGTCGATGATATAAACGTAGTAGCGGGCAAGCAGTGGTTAAGGGTGGCAAAAGACACGGAAGCATGGAAGAGATTAGCAGAGACCTACGTCCAGGAGTGGACAGACTTAGGTTAAGAAGAAGAAGAACTCACTTCGCCAATTATAGCCAATACATAAGTTCTAAAAAGAAAAAATTGTATAAATATAGAAAATCGGTTAGTGACAATGGAATATCGGCCGGGGTCCTCTTGGGGCTGCCGAAGTGTGCCCTGAATGCCTTGGCGACTGCGGTTAATGAGTTCTGGTATAAAGACATTTTTCCGTCCTGTTTAAAGATTGCTTTAGTTGTCCCCTTACATAAAGGCGGTGATACGGAAGATCCCTCGAACCTTTAGCCGATTTCCCTATTGTCCACTATGTCCAAGGTTATTGAGAAAATTGTCAAAGGTAGGTTGTGGAACTACTTACAATCCCATGGAATGTTGACTGGGAGGCAATTCGGGCTTCAGAGTGTTAGGGGGGCATATGATGCCATCTTTCGCTTCCTGGATAGTGTATATCATTATATGAATTATGAGAGTCGGTGGCGGCAGTGTTTTGTGATCTGTCTAAGGCATTTGACTGCGTGGATCACGGAATACTGTTGGCTAAGCTCGAGAGGTATGGCTTTAGGGGGACCTTGCTTGCTTGGTTTGCGTCCTATCTCGGAGGCCGAGGCCAATCGTCGACATTGAGTGTAGAATATGGAGTCCTGCAGGGATCTGTTCTGAGACCGCTTCTTTTTTTAATATACATCAAAATATCAGGCAAATTTACGCTTTTTGCCGATGACATCTCCGTTGTATGGCATAATGAGGTTATTGAAACCCTTAGATCACATATTTCCATCAACTTATTGGATATTAAGAAGTGGTGTAGCGCTAACCGATTTTCTTTTAATGTCGGTAAGACACATGTTATTGGTTTTGGATGCGGTATACAGGGGATACACTTGGGTAACAACGCTTTGCTTGAGAAGCTTGCGGCTAGGTTTTTGGGTGTTCTCATTGATAATGATCTCCGATTTAAGAATCACATAATAAAGTTGAGTAAAAGACTTTCTTTGGGCTGCCTTGCTATCAGGATTACGAGAAATGAACTTGGCCCTAATATTGTGCGAACGGTTTATTTTGCATTGTTTGAGTCGTATCTCAGATATGGTATTTCTTTTTGGGGTTTTGCCAGCCAATATTTTCTGAATATTTTGTTTTTGCTGCAGAAGAAGGCACCACTGGTGCTTTCAGTGGGAATCCTATAGACCAGTGATTCCCAAAGTGGTTCAGGTGGACCCCCAGGGGTCCACGGAAGACTCGACGGGGGTCTACGTTGGCGTGAAAAAAAATGGGGGTTCACAAGTTGTAAGTGGGGGTCCAAGAAAATTTATCTGGTTTCGTTAGTAAAGAACAAAAATGTTGGCTTGGCTTTACCTATCAATGTAGGCAGATAATACACTACTCGAAAAAATTAAGGGAGCAAAAACAAATTCTAAATCTTTCGGTGATTTTTGACAGGCTGTATTTCGGTGAAAAATGGTCGTATTGAGACTTTAAAAAAAAGCATTTTGAAGCTTTAAGATTCTAATTTTCAGATTTTTTTTGGCTAAAATTTTTTAGGAGCTACGGTTCTCATGCAATCCTAACAGAGAGCGCGAAAAAATAATGTTGCAAATATTTTGCTTTTTTTTGGTCCACGGGCTTGAAAAAAAATTTTTCAGTTAGGTGGCATATAGAACAGATAGCCTGTTTATTTAGCATTAATTTCCTTGTTTTAAAACCTCTCTTAATTTTTTTGAGTAGTGTATTTTAAGAAGGTCAGCGACTGTTACTTGTAAAAACTTGCATATTCGATATTCAATACAACGCGCGTCGAGACTCGCAAAGCGCCGCCCGCCCGCCCGCAACGCAACCCGTGCAAAGGGACGAAATACGACTTGTGCTGTGCTTGCAATCTTGCATGAACTTGTTTGATTCTTCACCAATATAAATACGAATGCCAAGGACAAACGTTACTCATTTGTTTCCGGAATTTTGAAAAGAAAAGTGTGAGTGAATCGATGTCAGTGTTTGCCAATGCCGGAAAAAGTATATACCTGCCTATTTGTTATTCACACCAAAATATTAGTCTGCGCGAATTCTCCCAGTTTCCAAACTTGTCACAGGCAGAATGTCTTGATGAGGATATTCAGACATACGTTCAACATTTAAATGCCCTGCATGATGACTTCAAAAATAGATTTGAAGATATTCTGACGATGGAAATACCACCATGGATCATAATTTCATTTGATGAAACGGAAGTGGCGAATGTGGTATTACAAGAGGAGCTACTCGAGCTTAGCACCAATGAGGAGCTGAAGGTGAAATTTAAAAAAGGCTATCAAACATTTTGGCTGCAGGCAGAAATACCCGAAAAATATCCTGGGCTGTGGGAAATTGCGAGAAAACTTTTGATAGCGTTTCTCTCGTCATACCTTGTCGAAAAAAGTTTTAGTGTCGTTACAAACCTATTAACAAAAAAAACGAGCAGATTGAACATCATAGAACGGGGAGATTTGCAGCTATTCCTTACAAAACTGAAGCCAAATATTGATAATTTGCTGTCAATCCATCAAGTACATCCCTCCCATTAAAATTATGACTATTTTTTTTAATTGTTGATTTGCATTGTTGAAGTTACGGTACGTTATTAATGTTTAATTTTAATTCTATTAAGTCTGTAATCATATTATTTTAATAAATAGAACACAAGAAAATATAATATTTTTCTTTTTATTTTTACCACTCCGAATTTAGGGTTGGAACTCAGCCACGACACAAATTTCCATCGTTAGATCTAATCTTCACATTTTTTGACGAATTTTGGGAATATGGTAGAAATGTAGCAGCAGGGGGTCCATCGAAGCCAGTAAAATTTTGAAAATGGTCTACGAGAAAAAAAAGTTTGGGAACCTCTGCTGTAGACCTATCTTTCTCTCGCTACGAATTTTGACCCTCACTTCCCTGTTCATCTTGGAAACCGCTTCGTTAATAGATAAGAATCGCTTAAGTATTCAGCGCGTAGCATCTCAGAGAGACGGACTGCGGATTTGCCTTTGCCTGTTCCAGTTAGGGCACTCACGACGCACTCAATAATCTATGAAGGCAAAAAAATGTTTAACCATTTGCTAAATTACATCAAGACTGCAAGAGTGTTTCGGAAGTGCCTTAAAAAATTATTAATTAACAAATCATATTATGATCTGGGTGTTTTATGCTGATCCGCATGCATGACCCCCCTTTGTCTCTTGTTGGCTTTCGTTCCGTTTGATCGTGAAGTACTTGTGTTGTGTCGGTTTGTATGCTCTTGATCTCCTTGTTAATGGCAATTACGTGTTATTGTGTTAGTTTTATATACTAGCGTTAATTTTACTTCGACTGGAACTAGTTCTGCGTTAACTGGGTATCTTGCTGTTTGTCTACTGTATATTTGATGTTGCGTGTTCTACGTTTTGGCTTAGTGTATATTCCGTTTTCAAGTTTCCTTATTATTTATTTTGCCTAGAGTTAATTTGTTTATGTTTTATTTTTCGTATTATAACTACGTTTTTATATTCCTTATATTTAATATATATATATATATATATATATATATATATATATATATATATATATATATATATATATATATATATACATATATATATATATATATATATATATATATATATATATATATATATATATATATATATATATACATATATATATATATATATATATATATATATATATATATATATATATATATATATATATGTATATATATATATATATAATTGAAGGTACAGGTATCTTACCTATTACTATATTAGCATGATATCATGAACACTCTATAACCTAACAACATTATGTTTGTCTTTTTAGTGTTCCGTACACGTATGAGATCACTTCGGTGTCACTTTGACACACGCGATTTTCACTGAAACTGTTTGACATAGAAAGTTGAAATTTGGCATAAGTATAGGAATTGATGGCCTAATTAGAGCCGTGTAGTTTTAAAAGTTAAATTTTGATTTAAAGGGTTAGTTTTGGGGGTGAAATCGGAAGTAAAAAAAAATTACCTGGTCATCGAGTGGGGTGTCAAATGAAAGCTTGTAAAAATAGGAGTTCAAAAATATATATGATGTAATACTTGCGCACAGTACATATTTATATGAGCATTGTCTATGTATTTTTTTAAAAAAGATGCCCAAAAATCGAGCGAAAATTATCACGAGTACATTACGTGTGATAATTTATCTGGTACAAAAAAACTAACCACTCTGTCCGCTTGTATGGCTGCAGCGAGTCAGCCTCCGATGGAGTACTATACGTTCTTTGGTCAATTCGTTGTATTTTACCATTATTTACCGTAAGTATCGGCTTAGGTACTAGAAAATTATATTCTCTTGTTAGTCGATCCTAACGCGACTGATAAGCCGTGATACGGGATGGATTGTCGAATGAGAGAACAGTGGTTAGACTGGAGAAATATGGGCCCTCCTTCATTTTCAGTTATTTAACAGTAACTACAAATGCCTGAGGTGGACTCCTCGAAAATCGCGCTGCTTGCGGTGAAGTATTAGCATTCTGCTAACCACTCTGTCTGTATTGCTGCAGCAAGTCAGCCTCCTATGGAGTACTAAGTATGCTTTCTTTCGTTGTTTCTTACCATATATATATATATATATATATATATATATATATATATATATATATATATATATATATATATATATATATACATATTTATATGAGCATCCAGCGCGAATTCTTTCGATAATTGCGACTGTTTCGAGGTTATGAATGTTTAGTAGATGCGTCAAGCTATTTGAACGCCAATCGCGACCTCTCGAAGTGGTATAGAACGGTAGGAAATTTAAATTGAATTTTGTCCGGATTTTGGCGCCGCACCCTGTATATATATATATATATATATATATATATATATATATATATATATATATATACACATATATACATATACACATATATATATATATATATATATATATATATATATATATATATATATATATATATATATTATATATATATATATATATATATATATATATATATATATATATATATATATATTACGTAGGCTGAAAAATTGTTTTTAGGAAGTACCATCCTTCAAACGATACGTATCAAAATTCTAAGACATTTCGGCGATTAGTTTACAAGTTACAGTGGTTTTAGTAACGCTACTTTCGATATTTTCAAAACAATGAAAAAAATCGAATTTCGTGTGTTGATTAAGCACTGTTTTTTGATGGGAAAAAATACCGTTCAAGCAAAGCAATGGTTTTACACGTGTTACGGGGACTCTGTTCCTGGAAAATCACTCATCATTGACTGGTATGCTGAATTTACATGCGGTCGTACAGACACAAATGATGCTGAACGCTCTCACTGGACCAAAAACAACAACGTGTTGATGATTCTGAGCGCCTTTTGGACCAGTTTAGGCAAAATAAAAAGGATTTTTTTTCATTCGATATGTGACAATAGATGAAACCTGGATCCATCACTACACACCGGAATCAAATCGGCAGGCAGCTGAGTGGATAGCAGCAGGTGAAAGCCGCCCGAAGCGATCAAAGACACAGCAATCGGGTGGGAAGGTTTTGGCCTCTGTATTTTGGGATGCGCATGGAATAATTTTCATCGACTATGCTGAGAAGGAAGAAACCATAAATTATTGGTGCATTTAAGGGCAGAAATTGTAAAGAAACGGCCCCAAATGAACAAGAAAAAAAGTGCTCTTTCATCAAGACCATGCAGTGTCACAAGTCAATGATTACGATAGTAAAATTGCATGAATTGAAGTTCGAATTGCTTCCTCTTCCACCGTATTCTCCAGATTTGGGCCCCAAAAAAATGCTCGCGGGAAAGAGATTTGGCTCCAACGAAGAAGTTATCGCCGAAAGTGAGGCCTCTTTTGAAGGCAAAGACAAATCTTTCTACAAGAAAGGGATAGAAATGTTAGAAAAGCGTTGGACTGATTGTATAGCTCTTAAAAGGGACTATATTGATGAATAAAGTCGAATTTTTCTCTCTTTTCAAAACCCTTCCATTCCGACCCCCCCACCTACAATCTGCGTAGACGCCGACCTATAAAAGACGGCGACCGCACGGTTCCTCAGTTAGCTTCGAGCGGCAGCAGCAGTAAGATCACAGTATCGAGTAGCAGCAGCAGCAAGAGCACTTAAAAATGCCAAATGAGATTTTGGCGAAACGTCGTGCAAATTCATTGTTAGACGAACGTATTGAAACCCGAAATATTAATGTATTACATTCCACCATCTGTGAAAACCTCTGTTGTAACATACATATATATATATATATATATATATATATATATATATATATATATATATATATATATATATATGTATGTATATATTTAGAGGGCTTCGAAGCAAGATAATTTACATGTGTTCAACTTAAATCCAAACATATTCCAAGAAATCTGGTGCATTTATCATTTTCAATATCCTGATCGCTGAAAAAAAAATTATTTTATTATTATTTACAAGGTTATTTGGTAGAAACAATAATTTGGCTTGGTCAAGAATGTTCCAGGACGATTTTTACAGCTGGAGTCGCTATGACAAGTGTCTACAAATAAGGTTAAATTTGTATCAAAGGTAACATTAATAAGGTTATTTCTGTACATAAGGGTATTTCTGTTAGTAAGGCCAGGGAAAATACTTGCCATCGCTGAAAATCTATTGGTAATAACTAGAAAAGACGATTTAATTAGGATAATATAATCAAAATTATAGTACTTAAGACGAGAAATATTTTATGAGACACAATCGAGAACCTTGGTTATCTAACAGAAGATGGCGGAGGTGAAGATATATCTCTCATGATCACTGGATAGTAATTTAGTAATATGAGGGTCATTCAATAAGTAAAGAGACAAGTAGCTCTAGCTCAAGAACGGTTTATTGGATTACTATAAAGTTTGGCTTACTTTTCGACATAATCCCCCCCAAAGTCGATACACTTGTTCCACCTTTCTGCTAGCTTTTGATTCTTGCGGCAAAGAATTCTTTCTGTTGTCGTCACTTTATCCTTCGCTTCCTCATTGTCGGTGAATCTCTTTCCTGGTAGGGCATCTTTGAGAGATCTGAACAGGTAAAAATCACATGAAGCCAGGTCTGGGCTGTATGCGGGATGAGGCAAGATCTCCCAACCCAATTCTTGAAGCTTTTCTTGGGTACGGGCGGGCATTGTAAATGGTTCTAAATGTGAACAGTTCCAACGCTTACCCAAACCCCCTGAACTATCATTTCAACAGTAATCCTTCTGTTATCCCGAATAAGTTCATCAATCCTCGATTCCAACGAGGGACCGGAAGCTTCGACTGGACGTCCACTTCGCTGCATGTCACACATTCTTGTCCGTCCACTTTTGAACCGATCTATCCACTTGTAAACGTTCGCACGGTTCATGTAACTTTGTCCATACTGTAATAACATTCTAGAATGACTTGGCTTAACGCCTTCTGCTACTAAATTTCTGATGACAGAATGCAGCTCTTCTAATGGACTGGCCATTTTGAGGTTATTTTACATTACATGATCGAACAGCTTATTAAAACTCATCACAAGGTTGCCAACTTGCACTCCTAGAAGTATGGGGCTGTTTCCTTGAAAGGTTTTGAGCTGAGACCAATTGTCTCTTTATTTATTGAATGACCCTCGCAGCAAGATCTGTGGAATTATTAGGCTTTAAATTCTTACTGGCGAGGGTTGAATATTATATTGTGTATTTCAAGATGGTTAGAGAGTTAATTTTTAATATGGATTCAGTAATTTTCGGAATGTTCATTAGTATTAAAATAGATCTGAAATTGCTAGAGTAGATTTACCATACTCAACTTACTCAAATGATGATTAATTAATATTGTTAATAATGCTGTTTTTAATTGTTTTTAACAGTTTCATAAAAATAGCCAAATGATCCATGCCGCTGTTGATTTTAGATTTGTCATTAGTACCTCTAACTTAATTAAAAGTCACTTCTTTGAACCTAAAATTATAATGGTAGAAAAAATACAGAAAAAAAAGTTATTTAGAATATAGGAAAATAGAACTTACAGATAATTAGTGTTAATGAGAAATAATATTTAATATTCAAACGAGGATAGAAAAAAGCATTGTCTTACTTGTTTTTTAATTAACATCTGGGATTTTTTTCTTAACTAAACAAAAACCTTAAAGTGTTCCAAGAAATATACTGGGTCTAAAATAGATAATATAAATATTTACTTTGGTTACAATCCATATAAAAATTTATAAGTAGCATGTTTGGCGTGAACTGCTGCATAAATACAATAAATATTTTTTCAATGAGTTTTCTCAGTTGGAGTTCTTGGTTTCAGATGGAGTTGTTTACTGAATTTTTTGTTTCTTCAGTAGGTTCTAGAACAATAAAAAAATAATTTAGCAAGAAAATGTGAGATGTATATAAATTTTGAAAATTTAGAGCAGTTATTTTTGGCCAAATATAACCAAGTATTTCTTGGCAAGCAGTAAGAATTAGAAAGAGGCCGATGAGCAGTATAATGAAGAAAATATTTCATTGTAGTCAACTTGTACTACATTCCTATGTATTAACATTAAGTTAAGAGCGTTTCATCGTGCTAGGCTATATACCGCGCCATTAAACACGCGGGCACGAAGACTATTGGATGTATTTCAAGTTGAAGCATTATTTAGATCCGGATATATGTAGTATTTACAACATAAGGTCAATTCTCCAAATAAAATTGTTTTGCAAAAGTTTACAAAGGTGTTTTATGAAAAATTACCCTAAAATTTTATAACACTGTATATTGTATTAACATATCACCGTTTATTGAATACCGCCAAAGTCTCGGCACCACAATATCATGTCGTATTCAACTGATAAAAACCAGATTTATTGAAATCACTTCTTTTTTATTAGTCTTATTTTTTTATTTTCTACTCCCTCCCTTTTTACAGCCTACATTAAGAATAGATAATTTATATTGCGGAAATGCAAGTGAGAAGAGTGTTATTTTTTATTATTTTTTGGCATGTGAGTAGACTCCACAACTTGCTCCGTTTTAGTACAAGACGGATATTAAAAATGTATCAAACTACCCACTTATCTAGTACTTTGTTCCCGCCATCTTCTCTATATATTGCCAACGTCAACTAAGATCATTATTTTTCTGCAACTACTTAACCGATTTTGTTCTATTGTGGACTAAAACCTTACGACTTACTCACATACCAACAATAATTGCGTGAAAAAGTAAATCAGTCGTTACAAATGGACACATAGATGCGGTGTCACCTGCGTGAAAATAATAACGTATTTTTCAAAAAAATACAGCCTATAATGTTAATCTAGCATTTTCTTTTAGCATCTTTTTGTCAAATTTTGTCAAAAAAATCAGAAATTTGGGAGTGATTTTAAAACAAAACAAATATTTTAAAATCACATTAAATTATAATATATTTTCCATTTAATTTGAACTTAAATTTCATATCCACTGATGGTGGTAAATACTTATTATCCAAGTAAAATTCATTTCTAGAACCTACACTTCCATTTAATCTCACTGTGTTAATTTAAGCGATGGTTCTCTATATTAGATGGCGTCACGGTCTTAACCAATTACAGTGCATAATTTAGCACGGTCACATGTTCATGTATGATAATGAAACTAAATTTGTTGTACTTGTAAAGTTGTAAACTTTTACTTACAGAAAATGTTTATTTTCTGTTAAGAATAAATTTCAATTTCAAATTATTTCTAGCTGCGTAAAATACTATCTATGTTATGTTCTTGTCCTAAATGATTAATATTTCCTTCAATAGTCCTCAACGCTTTTAAATTTTAAAGGAATTTTTTGATGAAATAATAGTTTTGACTGAGAAAAATGAAATTTTCATATGTACTAATTTACAATTTTTAGGTATTCTTGATAAGCTTGACAGCCTATCAAGCAATCCTTCGCTTGGACTAGGAGTATAAAAAAAATAGACTTTACATATGACAATTTAATTTTATTAGTCAATGTCTTTATGTTAAAACTCGAACTCAAAAAATGACTACAGTAATTTACCCAGTATGTCCCTTGAAAACACTTAGTTTTAAAATGAGTACTGAATTTGGCATTCTCAAGTAAAGCGTATGTAAGTTCCAATAGTACTATTAAAACCATGCAACATATTGACACCCACACCTTTCACCCCCTTCTCCTAAAGCGATATCCTTTAGAAACTAGTTTTCATCCCTATTTCAAGTATTATATTATCATTTGTTGGTCACCAGTCATCATGACATACACCGAATACGTATTGATATTTCATAGCTTGTAGTCTCGGGAATTTCCAACTTTCCAAACCTTCACCATTCTGTCATGCCACATAGTTTTTTTTATATCAGAAAAATTATTAAACGGAATGCATTCGTAATAATTTTTGCTCAATCTACACTTTATGGAGAATATTCCAGAATGTTTTCAAAATCTTTTGATAAGTACTTTTCGAGATAAGGGGGTGGGACATAGATTTTTGGTAATTTATACAAAAAAAGCGTAGGCAACTATTACATCATATACATTTTTGAACTCATCTTTTCACAAGCTTTCATTTGACACGTAGTACATATACCTAATACTCTATCGAAAGCTGATACAGCAGCTTTCAAGCCGACAGAGTGGTTGACACGGTCAACACTTAAAAGTAGCTTTCTCAGCATGTGTTCATCCACCCCTGAATTTAGGTTTCTTCCAAAATCTTTCCCTTCTACCCATAAATAATATATGAAATGTCGAATTCTCGCTCAAGCTACACTATTTCAGAATTTTTTCAAAACTTTTTAGTCAGTTCTTTTCGAGATAAGGTGGGAGACTCGATTGGGCCATTAATTCCTATATTTGTACCAAATTTCAACTTATATATCAAATAGTTTTGGAGAAATGAGGTGTGACAGACGGACACTGAAGTGATCCCATAAGTGTCTGAACGGAACACAAAAATTATGGGAGGCATTGTAACGAAAAGGACAATATCATATATAAAAATAGAACATAAAGCTAGAAGCCATTCAAGAGCAAAATTTATTAATAATACGAAGTAAATATTTTCTGTAAGGAACAAATTCAAAATTCGCAAGAAATTGTCATCCAAGCGACCAAGTAAGTAAAATATGTTATATTATTATTAATACTGTTCTAAAGTCATGCTAACTGATCATAGCTTATTTTTATTTCTATTTTAAAAATTATTTTGTCTGATCCAATTTATTAGTTTACTTCTAAATTTAAAAACATTTACCAAAACCGTAAAGAAAAATGTAACAACAATATTATCACTAGAACAAAAATTTGACAAAGAATATAAAAAAAAACAACTCTGCCACCCTGCAATGTGAGAAAAGGTTGATTCATATGGAGTCAACCAGATAGTACCAAGCTGTCAAAAAACGATAATAATAATATTACTAATTCTGTAGCTTTATCTGCAGCAATTTAGCTGATGCCACCAAACACCTTACAAATCTTCATTGCTGAGTTTGCAAGGTTTTTTGAAAATCGCTTACTTAATTGACTTTGTTGAAGTCAATGACATTTATTTGTTTTTGATACGAGATTGTGTCTTTAAATGATCTACCTGTTATGACCTTGATGTCATACAAAAAGTTGTCAAATTACTGTCACTGGTACTTTGATAAAACTTTGCAAGGGTAGGTGTCGTTATATATTTAAAAAGAAAAATCAACTCTGCCACCCTGCAATGTCAAAAAAAGTTGGAGTCAATCAGATAATACCAAGCTGTCAGAAAATGATACTAATAATATTACTAATTCTGTAGCTTCATCTGCAGCAATTTAGCTGACGCCACCAAACACCTTACAGATCTTCATTTCTAAGTTTACAAGGTTTACTGAAAATTGCTTACTTAATTGACTTTGTTGAAGTCAATGACACTGATGTGTTTGTGATACGAGATTGTGTCTTTAAATGATCTACCTAGCCATGATACTGATGTTTTATAAAAAAAGTATTAAATTTTTGTCATTGTTACTTTGATAAAACTTTGCACGGGTTCATTGCATCTTGCAGTTGTTAGGGTTTTCTTCTTTTGAAAAATGAGTGAGTAATATGCAGGATCTCGTAGTGATAAAGTTCTTCACAAAAGAAGAAAACGGTCCAAAAGCTAGTCATGAAAAAATGTTTCAAGTGTAGGAAAATGAAGGCTCATCTTATGTTCATATACAATTTTGATTTAGACCGTTTGAATGGGGCCAAATTCAGGGTGATAGTACAACAGGAAGACTGATTCAAGAAACAACTGAGGCAACCATCAGGTTCATTGAGGATTCACTGCTGTCATATCGGCGAATCAAATTCCATGTGCTTGCTGAAGAAGCTGTAGTATCCAAAACTATAATTTTCATGATTGGGTACAAGAATAGAAACTGATGGGGACGGGCATTTCTCTGCAACATCCTGCCAACAATGAGAGTTACTGTTTGCTATTTGTTACAGGCGAAGAGACTAGAATAATATATTGGATACTCCCATTAAGCAGAAGTCGATGCATACGCAGTGTTCACCTTCAAAGAAGATGAGAATTCAGTCTTGTAAAAAGTTTGTGGTGCCTGCCTGTGACTGGGAAGGCATTTTGCTTATGGAATATGTAACAAAAAGATCCAAAATTAATGGGCGGGTTTACAGAACGACGATCCAAAGCCTGGAGCAGATCAAACGTTTAAATTCATGGAGAACCAAAACTTTGCCATTTCAGGACATCTGCACTGTCCACATGGTTCGCAAACTTCAGGCTATTACCGAAAACTGTCTCTTCACCGAGTTACAATATCCATGGTCTGAAAAAATGCTTCAGAGGCCGAAAATTTTCCTCAGATGATGAGTTGAAAACCACTGTAACGTTATTTTTTGAGGCGCAGTTACAAGCATTTGTTTTAGATGTAATGAAACAAATCCAGAAACGTTGGTTTAAGTATGTATATTAGTGTAAACGGTAGTTATGTAGAAAATAAAATTAAAGCCCTGTGAGCTTTCCTTCATAGTGGAGTAGATAACTCCAAAATCACCCTTATATTTTCAAACTGTAATGTATATCGGAAAGACAGATTTGTTAGAAGAGCGGGCGTAACCATTATTCATGTAAAAAAGCACCTCTTTGCACAAGCACTGAAGATCGTACTCATATTGTGGGCATATTTATAGAAATTCCGCTAAAACTTGGTAAGATCATAATCAGTTCAGTATATTGTAGTCTACAGAAAACAGAAATTGTTTTTAATTTAAACAAATCTATAATAATCAGTGGCGATCTAACCGACAAAAATAGTACTTAGTTCGCACCATTTACAAGAAATCACATACAACAATCATAATCACTTAACACACGTCATTATAACCTAAAGTTATTTTCGAAAATCGTGGAAAACGTAATATTATAAACTTGAATTGGATGGATAGCTACTGGGCAGCTACCGCAGAATTGGCTTTTTGTCCAATCTCGGCAGAATAAGCAAAAAAATAATATTATTTAAAGTAAACGAATTCGTTGAAAAAAAAAAACGTTTTACTAAACGAGCGGTTTGAATTGAGATCAAACGCCTATACGGTTCGTTAGACTACTCAATTAGCCTTTAGTATTCCGACGAACTTTAACAGAAAATTTTAAACAGGTACAGTTTTCTTTGATATTAGCGACAGACCGAGAAAATTCTAATTAAGGTAATCATAATGAAATTTCCTCAATTTTTTTTATAGGCACAGCACATGTTCTAGAGGGAAATCCCTAAAGCGCCACAGTAGCGACGCTTGTGTGGAAAAAGCGATTCACGAAACACAGTCCTCGGAAAATCATTTCAAAAGGATGAGGTTCTCCACATAAAAGACTTCTTGAAAAGGTTTGTACGCGACGTGTATGTCTAGCATGCAGCACTTTGGGAGGAATTAAGTGGGTTACATCCATCCAACACTTTCCATTACAATACTTGTAGACAGAATCACGTCGCCAACCGTTATTCTATATTTCAAGCACACGTGGTTCATTGCTTGTAAGTTCTAGGTATCCAGTCACGCGAACAGCTCTCTTCTAAATAGAGGCCAGCAAATGCAGTACATGTTTGGGAGCAGAGTCTCAAACATGGGCGCAGTATTTCGTCGTTGATGGAATTTAAGCTTTGTCCAGAATTAACAGTTATTGTGGAGTGTAAAGCTTTTTAGGAGCTCTCTTTGATATACATGGAACGTGTTCACGCTAAAAGATATTTGCTCCCAAATTAACGCCCAGAACGGAAGAAAATACTAAGTCCAGTAATAGTATATAGTAGTATAATACTTTGCTTAACCCATATTTACTTCAGATATTTCAAAATTCTTTCAAAAAAATTAAAAACAAAATTGTTTATATATATTTGCCGATAATATAAGTATTACAGTACTATCGAAATAACCCAAAATAGTTCGAAGTCTTCAATAAAATATCAATGGATTAGAGTTACAAATGAGAAAATTAGAAATTAAATTCCAACAAAACAAAAGCTGTTTTTTAAAACCAATTCAGAGAGTACCCATAAGAAAATTAAAGGTTTACAATTAGGAAATCTAAGGACTTTGTTTTCATAAAATATTTAACCAAAAAAATAACACAAGAAAACTAAACTGAAAGGTATAAAGTGCACATTATTTATCAGTTGTTGTTTTTGAATTATGATGCTCCTCCATTATGCATCATAAAGACGACCGAACTAGACAGGCTACAAATTTTACAAAACAAAGTTCTACCAATAATCCTCGACGCTCCGAAACGAATATGGAATTTTTAAATAAAATTCTTTGTAATTATTTGCAAAAGCACAGCAACTAATAGGCTTTTCACACAAACGTACTTCCATTAAGATGTAATAACCAAGCGACCAAAAAATTGGATAATCGGACATTTTTAAAAATATACATCTAGCACCTAATTTGCTTACTTCCTTTGTTTTTCACACCCTTTTCCCCTATTATATCCGTCATAACGAACACAGCAGGACTGAATTAACTTGAACACCAAATTCAAAGTTAAATTTCACGTTATAAGATATCCAAAGGTTAATAATCTCACATAAAAACCATTAAAGAACCAGAATATATATATATATATATATATATATATATATATATATATATATATATATATATATATATATATATGTACATATATATATATATATATATATATATATATATATATATTTATATATATATATACATATATATATATATATATATATATATATATATATATATATATATATATATATATATATATAGGGTGTTACGAAAATAGCTCCAATTTGAGATGTCGCTCTAGTAAAAGCAATTATAGAAAAATATTGATAAATAGCACTCCTCGATAATACCACCTAAAACTAGCTGAAAAGAGACGAACTTTTTTCCAAATTCGTAGCCGACACTGTCTAATTGACACTGAATTTGGAATTACTATTCTAGACCACAGAGTAATCCTAGTTTAAAAAAAAGCTTTTGTTTGGTTGAAATTTAATTTCCATTTTCTCATTTGTAGGTCTAATCGGTTGATATTTTAGAGATCAGACAGTAAGTTTTGTAAGCGGAAATGAAACAGGATGAATTAATGACTCAAAATATATTTATTCTTCAGTATAATCCCTCTTAAGCTTAATACATTTTTTTCAAATTCATTTACCCCATCTCTGAAGTGGTTTTCTGGAAGACCTTCAAAATACCCATCTACGGATGCTATCACCTCATGATTTGTTGAAAAACACTTCCCACGTAGAAATCTTTTGAGGTTAAGAAAAGATGGAAATCAGACGGGGCCAGATCTAGCGAATAGGGTGGATGTTCCAACAATTCGTACTTTAATCGAACCAGTTTTGCAGTTGCCAAAGCACCACAGTGAGCAGGTGCATTGTCATGATAAAAGATGATTTTTTTTCTTCTGCAAACCGGGCCTTTTCTCACGAATTTTCTCATCCAGCTAGTCCAAAAGGTGCAATAATACTCTCTTGAGATCGTTTTATCGGTTTGAAGGTAATCAATCAGCAACAGTCCTTTTGTATCCCAGAAAACTAATGCCATAATTTTTTTGGACGACTTTGACCATTTGGTGCTTTGGAGCTAAACAACCCGGCTTAGTCCACTATGCGGTTTGTTGTCGCAGTTCAGAATCATACTGGTAAACCCAAGTCTCATCCATAGTTACCAATCCATGCACAAAATAAATTTTGTTCTCTGTGAAACGAACCAATTGTTGTTTAGAAAGTTTTTCTCGATTGCGTTTTTGTTCCGATGTTAGCAAATGCGGCACCTATCTTGTGAATAGCTTTCTCATACCCAAAACATTAGTTAAGATCTCATGTACCGATCCATGTAAGATGCGTATAGGCTCAGCTAAATCATCCACTGTTAATCGACAGTCTTCCATTACCATATCTTGGATCATCATTGACGCTTGTACGACCACGTTTAAACTCAACTCCATCTAAGAACAGTTGGAAAGGAGCAGACTTCTTTAGCATTTTCAGTAACTTTGCATGGATTTTAGTAGCCGATAACCCTTCCAACACAAAGAGTTTTATCACTGCACGATATTTGATTTTTCCCATTTTTAAAAAATAACGTCTACTTTGACCAGCTGATAAACAATGAATGACTTGACAAATCGATTTGAAATTTATGATGTGTACATATGACAGATGAAGCTTCAAAATGATGTCCAATATTTAGTTTAAATTGTGCTCCATAGGTGTCGCTTTCAAAACTTATTGACTCATCTGATATTGAAGAGTTCGAACTATTATTTCGGGTTGTTTTGATGATACTGTAATAGTTGTATCATGGGCAACAATTTTCGTTTTCATTTTTCTGAAAAAATTTTGGAATATCTGAAGTGAAAGGGTTAAGTAAAATATGATACCGCTATATACTATTATTGGGCTTAGTATTTTCGTTCGTTCTGGGCTTTAATTTAGGAGAAACTGTGTCTTAGTGTGAACATGTTGCATACGTAGGAAAGAGAGCTTCTAAAAAGCTGGGAATATTATTTGGAAAGATTTACACGCCAAAATAACTGTTAATTCTGGACAAAGCTCAAATTCGACTAACGATGAAATACTGCTCCCATGTTTGGGACTCTACTCCCAAACGTGTACTGCATTTGCTGGCTTATATTTAGAAGAGAGGTGTTCACGTGACTGGAAACCTAGAACTCACAAACAACGAACCACGTGTGCTTGAAATATAGAAGAACGGTTGGCGACTTGATTCTACAAACCTTTTCAAGAAGTCTTTTATATGGAGAACTTCATCCTTTTGGAATGATTTGTTAAGGACTGTGTTTCGTGAATCGTTTACTCTCTCTCTCTCTCTCTATATATATATATATATATATATATATATATATATATATATATATATATATATATATTATATATATATTACCGTCAAAGTATTTAATCCGGCATTCTAGAGAATGCCTAAAACCTTCAAGCAAATCTAAAATATCATTTATTCTATACCTTCCCTAGCCATTCTATAGAATACCTAACGTACAGCCAGCAATCTATATATTAGATATTGAAAACACTAAGCATTAACTGTTACTCGTATTCTGTTAGCGAGGGAGCCCTGTGGGGGTGTTGTAAACACCCTATGATATTAAGTAACCTGAACTAACTTGAACTAACCTGAACTAATCTTTTTTAAAGTTGGAAAAACAATCGGTATTTCTTTTACAAATAAAACCAACGTTTGATTTTTCAAAGATCGCCGAAGTTTCTTCCTTACGCATCATTTTTATAGATAGTTGATAAACTTAATATTGTTTATTTTGAATAAACAAAACATATGATTATGTTAATCTGTCTTTCATTTTATACTCATTTATTGCATGATGAACTATTGTGACACTTAGAAGTACACAGAACTTTCTCCTTAAATCATAAATTCCTGTTAATTCTGGTTCGTTCATGTTATAACGTTTTGACTTCTATATATATATATATATATATATATATATATATATATATATATATATATATATATAGTGTGTTATTAAAAGGGTGTAATATACTGAATTCGATGAGCCCTTAAGTCAATTGGAGACACACCTGATACTTCTTTTTAGTCAATTTAAACATAGTTGAAAATTTCTGAAATCACTAAATATTGCGCAGCCATTGGCTGCTTATTTAACAAGCATGAGTAAGAAAGGCAGGGGTTTTTTTCAGTCGATTGGAAGAGAGATGCCTAGCCATCATCAGCTGCTAAAGGCATTGACTCTCTTCTCTACCTGTTGAAAGGATCTATAAGAATATACGGTATTTTTTTGTGAAGTATTTTAAATTTGTTTTATGTTGTGTGTATCGTATTTAACCTTTATCAATGTATTTAACATTTCTTGCTGTCGAATCTTCAATTCTTGAGAAAAATTTTATTTGTTATATATAGTTTAAACAGTTAGTTGGTGGCTTTAGTGAAATATGTATGTACGGGTTTACCTAGGATTACTCTGTGGTCTAGAATAGTAATTCCAAATTCAGTGTCAATTAGACAGTGTCGGCTACGAATTTGGAAAAAAGTTCGTCTCTTTTCAGCTAGTTTTAGGTGGTATTATCGAGGAGTGCTATTCTAGACCACAGAGTAATCCTAGGTAAACCCGTACATACATATTTCACTAAAGCCACCAACTAACTGTTTAAACTATATATAACAAATAAAATTTTTCTCAAGAATTGAAGATTCGACAGCAAGAAATGTTAAATACATTGATAAAGGTTAAATACGATACACACAACATAAAACAAATTTAAAATACTTCACAAAAAAATACCGTATATTCTTATAGATCCTTTCAACAGGTAGAGAAGAGAGTCAATGCCTTTAGCAGCTGATGATGGCTAGGCATCTCTCTTCCAATCGACTGAAAAACCCCCTGCCTTTCTTACTCATGCTTGTTAAATAAGCAGCCAATGGCTGCGCAATATTTAGTGATTTCAGAAATTTTCAACTATGTTTAAATTGACTAAAAAGAAGTATCAGGTGTGTCTCCAATTGACTTAAGGGCTCATCGAATTCAGTATATTACACCCTTTTAATAACACACTATATATATATATATATATATATATATATATATATATATATATATATATATATATATATATAGGGAGAAGTCAATACGTTATAACATGAACGAACCAGAATTAACAGGAATTTATGATTTAAGGAGAAGGTTCTGTGTACTTCTAAGTGTCACAATAGTTCATCATGCAATAAATGAGTATAAAATGAAAGACAGATTAACATAATCATATGTTTTGTTTATTCAAAATAAACAATATTAAGTTTATCAACTATCTATAAAAATGATGCGTAAGGAAATGAAATTAGAAACTTCGGCGATCTTTGAAAAATCAAACGTTGGTTTTATTTGTAAAAGAAATACCGATTGTTTTCCCAACTTTAAAAAAGATTAGTTCAGGTTAGTTCAAGTTAGTTCAGGTTACTTAATATCATAGGGTGTTTACTACACCCCCACAGGGCTCCCTCGCTAACAGAATATGAGTAACAGTTAATGCTTAGTGTTTTCAATATCTAATATATAGATTGCTGGCTGTACGTTAGGTATTCTATAGAATGGCTAGGGAAAGTATAGAATAAATGATATTTTAGATTTGCTTGAAGGTTTTAGGCATTCTCTAGAATGCCGGATTAAATACTTTGACGGTAATATATATATATATATATATTATATATATATATATATATATATATATATATATATATATATATATATATATATAGAGAGAGAGAGAGAGAGTAAACGATTCACGAAACACAGTCCTTAACAAATCATTCCAAAAGGATGAAGTTCTCCATATAAAAGACTTCTTGAAAAGGTTTGTAGAATCAAGTCGCCAACCGTTGTTCTATATTTCAAGCACACGTGGTTCGTTGTTTGTGAGTTCTAGGTTTCCAGTCACGTGAACACCTCTCTTCTAAATAGAAGCCAGCAAATGCAGTACACGTTTGGGAGTAGAGTCCCAAACATGGGAGCAGTATTTCATCGTTAGTCGAATTTGAGCTTTGTCCAGAATTAACAGTTATTTTGGCGTGTAAATCTTTCCAAATAATATTCCCAGCTTTTTAGAAGCTCTCTTTCCTACGTATGCAACATGTTCACACTAAGACACAGTTTCTCCTAAATTAAAGCCCAGCACGAACGAAAATACTAAGCCCAATAATAGTATATAGCGGTATCATATTTTACTTAACCCTTTCACTTCAGATATTCCAAAATTTTTTCAGAAAAATGAAAACGAAAATTGTTGCCCATGATACAACTATTACAGTATCATCAAAACAACCCGAAATAATAGTTCGAACTCTTCAATATCAGATGAGTCAATAAGTTTTGAAAGCGACACCTATGGAGCACAATTTAAACTAAATATTGGACATTATTTTGAAGCTTCATCTGTCATATGTACACATCATAAATTTCAAATCGATTTGTCAAGTCATTCATTGTTTATCAGCTGGTCAAAGTAGACGTTATTTTTTAAAAATGGGAAAAATCAAATATCGTGCAGTGATAAAACTCTTTATGTTGGAAGGGTTATCGGCTACTAAAATCCATGCAAAGTTACTGAAAATGCTAAAGAAGTCTGCTCCTTTCCAACTGTTCTTAGATGGAGTTGAGTTTAAACTTGGTCGTACAAGCGTCAATGATGATCCAAGATATGGTAATGGAAGACTGTCGATTAACAGTGGATGATTTAGCTGAGCCTATACGCATCTTACATGGATCGGTACATGAGATCTTAACTAATGTTTTGGGTATGAGAAAGCTATTCACAAGATAGGTGCCGCATTTGCTAACATCGGAACAAAAACACAATCGAGAAAAACTTTCTAAACAACAATTGGTTCGTTTCACAAAGAACAAAATTTATTTTGTGCATGGATTGGTAACTATGGATGAGACTTGGGTTTACCAGTATGATTCTGAACTGTGACAACAAACCGCATAGTGGACTAAGCCGGGTTGTTTAGCTCCAAAGCACCAAATGGTCAAAGTCGTCCAAAAAAATTATGGCATTAGTTTTCTGGGATACAAAAGGATTGTTGCTGATTGATTACCTTCAAACCGGTAAAACTATCTCAAGAGAGTATTATTGCACCTTTTGGACTAGCTGGATGAGAAAATTCGTGAGAAAAGGCTCGGTTTGCAGAAGAAAAAAATCATCTTTTATCATGACAATGCACCTGCTCACTGTGGTGCTTTGGCAAATGCAAAACTGGTTCGATTAAAGTACGAATTGTTGGAACATTCACCCTATTCGCTAGATCCGGCCCCGTCTGATTTCCATCTTTTCTTAACCTCAAAAGATTTCTACGTGGGAAGTGTTTTTCAACAAATCGTGAGGTGATAGCATCCGTAGATGGGTATTTTGAAGGTCTTCCGGAAAACCACTTCAGAGATGGGGTAAATGAATTTGAAAAAAATGTATTAAGCTTAAGAGGGATTATACTGAAGAATAAATATATTTTGAGTCATTAATTCATCCTGTTTCATTTCCGCTTACAAAACTTACTGTCTGATCTCTAAAATATCAACCGATTAGACCTACAAATGAGAAAATGGAAATTAAATTTCAACCAAACAAAAGCTTTTTTTTAAACTAATTCAGAGACTACCCATAAGAAAATTCAGGATTTATATATATATATATATATATATATATATATATATATATATATATATATATAGAGAGAGAGAGAGAGAGAGAACTATGGTGGGTTAAGAAACTTAAGAAAGTTAAATTTAAAATCAACTAAAATACAATGAATTTATAAACGTTTTCGGGAACATTTTCTGTGTCTCTTCTAGCAAATTTACAATATTCAATTCATTAATATAGGAACAGTAGTGAGGTGTTTTTACAAGTTCTATTACATCGATGAAAATTTTACGACATGCACACATTTCATTACGGCTAGGAAAATAATTTCTAATAGGCATAGAAGCTGCATATTCTATAGAAAATTCTATGAAAGCTAATCAGATAAAATTTAGTCGTATAATTAAGGAAACGTAAATTACAAATTAGGGCAATTGCTTATTATGTAGTATGTATGCAAAAAAAATAAAAATATTTCAGTGTCTTGTTTGACTTAACGATATACATACACACCTCGACAATATTCTTTAAGGCGCACAAAACAAAGCTAAATCTTTATTTTGTCAACAAAGATAAAAGTCTACTTGGTCTACCCTATTATTCATTTCATTACCTAAACTGCCTTGTTACTTCTAAATTAACCAATATTCTATCCATAAGGTTTTATTACCTATAAAAGCCTAGATTTACCCTAAAAAAATCTTTAACAAGCAATTTATACCTTAAACGCGTCAAACAAACAAAGGAAAATTACGGCATTTTCCTATTGGGAAAAACTAATCAAAGCCAATTCAAAGCGACATTGTGGAAACAGCATAAAACTCTACGAGTATTAGAACACGCTATAGCCGGTATAAAACGGAGAAATAAATTAAATTAAAAATATTTGGTTGATTAGCCACTGGCGGAACAAAAGGGCTTTAAATATTTACACATAGGTGTTAAAAGTTATTCTTGCACCGTTGCAACTAATGAAACTTAGAAGAACATTTATTTCTC
Source organism: Pachyrhynchus sulphureomaculatus (assembly GCA_019049505.1). Lineage (NCBI taxonomy): Eukaryota > Metazoa > Arthropoda > Insecta > Coleoptera > Curculionidae > Pachyrhynchus > Pachyrhynchus sulphureomaculatus. Next base: position 78,289,654 of record CM032448.1, on the reverse strand, counting down.
GATATTTATTGAATAAGTTTTTGTATATACGGTGAAACAAAAAGATGTTAAATCTATATATTTTCATGGGATGTCCTGCATGTTTCGTCTGTTTTTCACTTTTTAACCGACTTCAAAAAGAAGGAGGTTCTCAATTCGAAACGTATGTATTTTTTAATATATATTTCCGCATAACTCTGGCAAGTATGTACTGATTTGGATGGTCCTTCTTTTATTCGAGAGAGTAAACATTCAAGATCGTCCCATATAAATTTTATTGAAATTGGTTATGTAATTTCTAAAAAAATCCTGAAAAACGCAAATTTTTGTATTAAAACACCGATAACTCTGGCAAATATGGACCGATTTGAATGATTTTTTTCATTCAAGAGAGTACATAATATGTAGGCTGAAAAGTTTTTGGTCTAGCTATTTAAAACATATTTTTTTGCAAAATTCGACTTTATTCATTAACATAGTCTCCTTCAAGAGCGATACAATCAGTCCAACGCTTTTCTAACATTTCCATACCCTTCTTATAGAAGGATTGCTCCTTGCCTTCAAAATAAGCCTCAGTTTCGGCGATAATTTCTTCATTGTGGCGAAATCTCTTTCCCGCGAACTTTTTCTTGAGGTATGCGAATAGATAATAGTCGCTGGGGGCCAAATCTGGAGAATATGGTGGATGAGGAAGCAATTCGAACTTCAATTCATGCCACTTTGCCATCGTAACCATTGACTTGTGACCCGGTGCATTGTCTTGATGTAAGAGCACTTTCTTGTTATACATTTGAGGCCGTTTCTTTGCGATTTCTGCCTTCAAACGCACCAATAACTTTATATAATATTCGCTATTGATAGTTTTTTCCTTCTTAGCATAGTCGATGAAAATTATTTCATGTGCATCCCAAAATACAGAGGCCAAAACCTTCACAGCCTACTGTTGTGTCTTTTGTCTGCTGTCCACTCAGCTGACTGCTGATTTGATTCCGGTGGGTAGTGGTGGGTCCATGTTTCATCCATTGTCACATATCGCATGAAAAAATCCTTTTTATTGTGCTTAAACAGAGGCCCAAACAGCGCTTAGAATCATCAACACGTTGTTGTTTTTGTTCCACGGGCACGGTGAGCAAACGCAATGTTTATGCCAAATATTACCAACACGTTCTTTTGATATCTTTAGGATGGCAGCTCTCAACGCAATTTTACTTTACGGTAATCCAAAACAATTTTGTGGATTTTTTTTCCGGTATAACCACCTCATTTGGGCGTCCAGAGCGTTCAGCATCATTTCCGTCTGTACGACCGCGTTTAAATTCAGCATACCAGTAAATAATGAGTGATTTTCCAGGAGCAGAGTCCCCGTAACACTTATCGAGCCATCGTTTTGCTTGAACGGTATTTTTTTACCATCCAAAAACACTATTTAGTCAACACACAAAATTCGATTTTTTTCCATTGTTTTGAAAATATCAAAAGTACCGTCACTAAAACCACTGTACACACACGTATCGTTTGAAGGTTAGTACTTCCTAAAAATCATATGGATTTTTTGAAAAGGGCGTTATCTGTGGGTCAGATCAAAAACTTTTCAGCCTACGTGTTATTTATGATAGTAACATATGAATTTTTTTGAAATTGATTATATAGTTTCTAAATAAATATTTTTTAATAAAAAAAAAAACTTTTTCAAAAAAACACACTACGCAGAATTTTGCCACTACAAAGCAAAAAATAAAAACTTTTTTACGAAAAAATTCGACTCAAAAAAACAGCACACAAAATTTTGCCACTATAAGGTAAAAAATAAGGTTTTTGAAACACTCGTGAAATATCTCTAAAATAAGATATTGCTTTAATTTGACAATTCAGTTATTAATCTATAAAATATATAAAATGTAACGTCTCTCTGTCTCTCTGTCTGTCCGTTAGTGCGCTTATCACTGGAGAACCACTTATCAGATTTATGTACTTTTTTTTTAAAAAATATACATATGTTCTCTGGCCAGGTTATTGGCTATATTTTATTACGATAGATAGCATAATGAATCAGCAGTGACATAAAATAGGGAATGAAGTCGGAAAAAAGTTTGCCGCTAGCGCGTTCCCTTACAATACACAGCCTAAACCATTAATTATGGAACAATATTATGTAGCAGAGAATATCTATAATCTACAATATATATAAAGTGCAATGTCTCTCTGTCTGTCTGTCTGTCTGTCCATTAGTGCGTTTATCACGTGAGAACCACTTATCCGATTTACGGGTCTTTTTTTTAAATTCATACATATATTTTTTGGCCAGGATATATAATAATAATAATAATAATCTATATCTATAATATATATAAAATGCTACTTCTCTCTGTCTGTCTGTCTGTTTGTCCGTTAGTGCGCTTATCCCTCGAGAACCACTTACCCGATTTACGGGATTTTTTAAATTCATATATATGTTCTCTGAGCAGGTTATAGATATATATTTTATTACATCTATAATATATATATATATATATATATATATATATATATATATATATATATATATATATATATATATATAAAATGCAACGTATCTCTGTCTGTATGTCTGTCTGTCCGTTAATGCGCTTATCACTGGAGAACCACGTACTTTTTTTTTACAAAACATACATATGTTGTCTGGCCAGGTTATAGGATATATTTTATTGCGTTAGGTAACTTAAAGAATAAGTAGTGACGATAATATTGAATCAAGTCGGAAAAAAGGTTACCGTTAACGCGTTCTCTTGCAATACACTGCCTAAACCATTAAATATGGAACAATATCATGTTGGAAAGAATATAATATATATAAAATGCAACGTCTCTCTGTCTGTCTGTCTGTCTGTCCGTTAGTGCGCTTATCACTTGAGAACTACTTATCCGATTTACGTGTTTTTATAAACGTATGTTCTATATAATTCGATATAAACCTAGATAATGGGAGATAAGGTGCGATAATGGCAGATAAGTATAAATAATGGGAGATCAGGAGAAATAATGGGAGATAAGCAGAGATAAGTTTAGATAATGGGAGTTATGGTGAGATAATGGGAGATAAGGAGAAATAATCGGAGATAAGTCGAGATAAGCCTAGATAATGGGAGATAACGTGAGATAATGGGAGATAAGGGGAAATAATGGGAGATGAGCAGAGATAAGCCTAGATAATGAAAATTATGTAGAGATAATGGGAGATTAGGAGAAATAATGGGAGATAAGGGGAAATAATGGCAGATATTTTATTACGTTAGGTAACATAAGGAATAAGCAGTGACGATAGTAGTGAATCAAGTCCACGCGAGCGCAGCTGTGGGCACTGCTAGTTCCTTATAAACAAATCCTACAAATATTAAAAACAGCTATTTTTTATTATTATGACTTCTTTATCAAAATATAACTATTCAAGTCGACGCCTATTTTTTTGTCTCAATGTCAGTTTTTTAACCGACACAAAAAATTGGCGCCAACTTCAAAAGTTATCTTTTTGTAATTAAATAATAATAAATAATAGCTGTTTTTAACATTTGTAGAATTTATTTATACCTAATTAATAACTGAATTGTTAAATTAAAGCAATATCCTATCTTAGAATTTATAAGTGTTTCAAAAACATTATTTTTTAGTGGCAAAATTTTGTGTGCTGTTTTTTTTTTGTTAAAAAGTCTTGCCAAGTTTTTGGTTAAATTAAATCTGTTTTAAAATGCTAATATTTTTTTCCATTCAATTGATGGTACAAGTATAAACTAAAGTGAAATTTAATTTCTTTTTCCTCATTTTGGGAATCAATACTGTAGACGGTGTTTTACCATAAATAATAGGTGTTCAGACCTTTAGACAGCTAAGAAAAACAACAGTTTTAGAATTTTAACACAATATTTCATTTTTATGGATTTTTTGGTAAATGAAAAGAATTTTCGTATACCTTTTTATATATCAAGTTTCTCTTTTTAACCTCTGGTTTGAAAAATAGCTTAATCCCAAGCAAATGAAATAACGCAGTGACGGTCGTCATTCATAAAAAAAGAAACATAAATGACCTTGAAATTTATAGACCGATCAGTTTGCTCTCTCATTTGTATAAGTGGTTCACCAAAATCATAACAAAACGCCTAGAGTAAAAACTAGATTTTTATCAACCAAGCGAACAGGATGGCTTTAGAAGTGGATACGGTGCTAACGATCATTTACAGACCATCAAAATCTTTATAGAGAAATCTATAGAATACAACAAACCATTCGTATTAGTATTTGTGGATTTTAAAAAAGCTTTCGACTACTGTCTGCCCTGCAGCAAATGAGAATAGACTACAGATATACTCAGTTAACTAAATTCATTTATAATAACGCAACAGCAAGTGTAAGACTCCATGAATCCACAAGTAAATACCGAATGGAACATGGGATGAGGCAAGGTGATACGATCTCTCCTAAACTTTTCACGGAGGTCTTAAAATATGCTTTTAAGGGACTTAATTGGGATAGAAAAGGCATTCCTACACATCGATAGCGAATACCTAATTTATCTACGCTTTGCTGATGATATTGTCATAATAGTCGACAATCTAGCTGATGCCCAACAAATGTTTACCGAATTGCAAATAACATCAGCAAATATTGGTCTAAATATTAACTTTCAAAAAACCAAGTTTATGACTAATCTAGTTACGAACAGTAATACGAAATTTAAAGAAAGCGAGGCGGAGTATGTCCAAAATTACAAGTATTTGGGTCATGAATTATAAATTAGCAAAGATAACCAAACCCGTGAGATACACCGTCGTGCGAGTTTGGGACGGACGGCTTTTAGGAAGCTGAGAGATACTCTGCGAAGTAATTTGGCAATATGCTTAAAAAGAAAGTTTATGAACAATGCGTTCTACCGGTAATCACGTATGGCGCCGAGACACTCACATTAACAAAACAGTCAACAAACGAACTGAGAGTATCGCAATAGATAATGGAGAGAGCTATGCTGGATATCACAAGGAAGGATAGAATAATAAACATAACTATCAGATAACAAACAAAGGTAATAGATATTATCCAAAAAATTACACAATCTAAATGGAGATGGGCAGGCCATATAGCCCAATGAGATGATAATCGATGGTATAGAAGACTACTACAATGGAGATTCAGAGAAGACAAAAGGAACAGAGGTAGAACACCAACAAGATGGAGCGATGACATCAAAATAGTGGCAGGAAATTGAGTTAACACTGCTCAAGACAGAGATCAGTGAAACTTCTTAGAGGATACCTCTTTATAACATTATTTCGTTTATTAGTGCTTTTGTCAATTTCAACGCCTAATACTCCAGACCTGTTTTAGAGAATTATATAATGTTAGTTAAGAAAATTAGCACCTTGTAATATATTTATGACGTTTCAATAAACAACAAAATTTTATGAACGCTCTTGTTCATTATTATAATTTTAAATATCTTAAACTACGTTAAAAACTAAATACTTATATGTAGTACTAGTAAAATAGCAAACACACGAATTTTGTATTCAAAGCTGGAAAACGTTTTAACGTTTAAAATAGTGTTATGATATTTTCAATGGCGACCTAACCATAAACGAAATCCAAATCTATGAAATAAATTTTTATCACTAACAACTAGAATCGATGTTTACAACTGAAAACAAAACGTTACACAAATACAAAGTACTGGTTTAAACGTTCTTTCTTTCACTTGTAAGCAAAGGTCGTTTACGGTCTTTTGAGATTTATCAATCGGTAAAGCTTAGGGGTTATACCAACCGTGAAAAAGTATTGATCTCATTTGCACTAAGCAGCAATCACCCGTTCATGACAGACATCACTGTCAACTCCCGAAATCCACGAATATTTCTATGTGTCTAGGGTAGCCCAGACAGCGATTAGAGCTACACTGTTTTTCACAGTGACTAACTTATAGGGGATCGACAAAATAACTTCAAAGTCAAATAACAACAAATAGAAAAAAAATTTTAGGCTCAAATGTATTTCTATCTATTTATATATATATTATGGGAACTACTTAAATAAAAAAATAAGATTTACAACTAAAAATGAAATAAACAACAGAATGAATTTTATTGTCTCCACATTAATTACAGACATAGAGCAAGAAAAATAAATTAAGTGGTACTCTGGAAGAACGTCGGACTGTAATCTAAACTATAATTTAAATCATCTAAAAAATGACATAAATAATATAACAATAGGCCCTGATAGAGCTAGTGCACCAATTGATAACTATTTTTCGAAAAACATAATATCAATGACCATCAAACAAAAATCTTAATTATTTACAGCCAAAAACAAACAAATATAACACCAAAGAAAGTTTAGTAAATTCTTTATTTACAGTGTTAACAACTAAAGTTCTAAATAAAATGAAAGCAACCTCAGTGAATTCTAGATCATGTCAAAAGTGTTCCAAAACAGGATATAGGAATGACAACACAATAGCAGATTAAATGGCCACAAGTACAAGGTGAGTCAAATCATTTGTTTCGGGAATGACTAGAAAATGTTAAATACAATAGTTTTAGGGAATGTTAAGGTGCACAGTTTAAAATTATTTTTGAGTATACAGGGTACTTCAAAAAGTGCGGCCGATATAACATATGTTTTTTTAAACGGTACATCCTATTTTCTAATTTATTTTTAAATTCTGCGTAAAATTTCATAATTTTTTTTAATAATGTCATATACCTAAACCTAGTAGTTTTACTAATATTTTAATGTTATTAAAAAAAATACTAGTTTTCAGTATTGTAAAAAATTACCAGTACCGCCATTGTTTCTGAAGGTGGAATACTCATAATTGGTACGAGCGTTCTATAGAGATGAAAAAAAAAAAGATATATGTAAAGAAATTTGAGTTAGATGCTACAGGGTGGTCAAAATAAATTTTTGCATTTCGATTATTTTAAATTGCACGCCCTGTATATTATTATTTTTTGTGATAGGTTTTTTGAAACCCTCCAACTTTTATTAAGTATGTCATATACCTATTTCTAATTGTTTTATTTATTTCGAATTTTTCAATTTTTACCGTTGTTTTTAATACACTTACGCTTTTTTTTATGGGTCTAGTACACGTGTTGCAGGGAAGTCCCTAAAGCGCTACAGGGGTGACACGTGTGCGGAGTGAGTATTGTGAAACAATAAACAAATAATTTTAATATAGTTTAACTTATCTAATGATTAATTATAATGACGTAATAAATGTTCAAAAATATGCCCGTCTACTTGAATACACATGTTTAGCCGTTTTACTATATTTTCCTTCACTTTCCTTAGCATAAAGGCGTTATTGTTCTGCACGCATCCCGTATCCTATTTTCCATATCTACTGGTGCTGTAGGGGGATTCACATAAACACGATCTTTAATGTAACCACACAAAAAGAAGTCTAAAGGTGTTAAGTCACGTGATCGAGGGGGCCACTGAATGAATCCATCCCTACCGATCCATTTTTGTGGGTAACGATCGTTTAAAAATTCTGGAATTTCCCGGTGGTAATGAGCAAAAGTTCAGTCTTGTTGAATCCACATTTGTTCCCTTTCAAAGTTATCAACTTCTTCAAAAAGCTGAGGTAATTCGTTTTGCAAAAAATTTAGATACCTAGGCCCGTTAAGCGGTTCGTGGAAAAAATATGGACCAATAATTCGAAAATTTAATGTTCCACACCATACATTAAGCGACCAATGGTTTTGGTTTTGAACTTCCCGCACCCAAAATGGATTAACTGTTGAATGATAATGCATGTTATGGCTGTTAACTGCTCCATTACTGCGAAAAGTAGCTTCATCAGAAAATATTATTTTGGATAAAAAATTTGGATCGGCCTCTGTTGCTCCATTCATGGTGGTACAAAAGTTTACTCGTCGTTTAAAATCACGGTCTTGAAGTTCTTGGTGTAGTTCCATATGAAAAGAATGATACTTGTATTTTCTCGTGATGCGATTAGCCGTAGATTAGGATGTGTCAGATAAGTCAACTAGTTGACGGCTGCTGTCCTGGGGATTATCTTCAACTTGAAGTAAAAATCTCCATTTCTTTTTCCTCATTGGTAGCATTCTGGTTTACTACTTCCCGTTTCGTATACTCAATGCTACCACTACCATCAAACCGTTGCATTAAGCACTGAAGAGATTTTCTAGATAGTGTACGTCTATTAGGGCACTTCGCTCCGTAAAGCCTTACTGCCAAAAGACAATTTTTTCCCGCTTCGCCCAGTATATAAACTATATGAATTAATTCATTTTAGGAAAATCCATAACTATTACCTTTATACGTCACTTACTACAACAAATTAAACTATTTTTACTTGCTTAATAGACATGTCAAAATTTGACAATGACTACATTTTCGTTTTGTCTTGGCAACTATGATGTTATAGCATAAGTGTATTAAAAACAAGGGTAAAAATTGAAAAATTCAAAATAAATCGAAAACTCTTATAAGTAGGTATATGACATACTTAATAAAAGTTGGAGGGTTTTGTAAAATCTATCAGAAAAAATAATAATATACAGGGTGTGCCTATTAAAAAATTTGAGATTTTTCAATTTAAAATAGACGAAATGCATAAATTTATTTGGAACATCCTGTAGCATCTAACTCAAATTTCTTTACATATATCTTTTTTTTCATCTCTTTAGAACGCTCGTATCAATTATGAGTTTTCCACCTTGAGAAACAATGGAAAACAAATGAAAAACAAACTGGAAATTTTTTACAAAACTGAAATCTAGTATTTTTTTTTTAAAAAAATGAAATATTAGAAAAACTACTAGGTTTAGGTATATAACATTTTTAATAAAAAAGTCATAATGTTTTACGCAGAATTTAAAAATAAATTAGAAAATAGGATATTTCATTTAAAAAAAACATATGTTATATCGGCCACACTTTTTTGAAGTACCTTGTATACTCAAAATTAATTTTAAACTGTCCACCTTAACATTCCCTAAAACTATTGTATTTAACATTTTTTCGTCATACCAGAAATAAATGAGATAATGAACTTTACTCTATCGTTGACTCACTCTGTACAAAAAATGTATTTTATGTATATTTATATTTATTCATTACTATGATCTTTCAGAATAGCAGACCTTTTAATTGAATGGATTATCTATAATACTAATAATGGTTTTAGCTCCCTAGACTCCTGCCATTAATTTTAAATTCTAACCTAAGTTTTGTAAAACTTGGACCAACTTTGTCCAACTTCTTAATTATAAACTTAGTGTTTGTAACTTAACAATATGCAGTTTCACTGCTTTTTAACTTTTAACTAACTAATCAAAAGTAAATCCTTTGTAACAGCTAAAGTTTCCAATCTAGAAACTGAACTTTTGGACTGGTTAGTTGTATGAATTAAAGATTTGCTATATTTTATTATTATATACGAGGCAAGAAGCTAAATCTTCATTGAAAAGTTCTTTTTAAAAAAGAACGAAAGCAAAACTACAGCAACTGTTTAAATTTTACACGTTACCAAATGGCACACGTTTCCAGGCAATAATGAATTTAATATAAACTCCTGGACAAAATTAACGCAACAATCTGAAAATTAATATATCTTTTTCTTATGTCAGTTTTAAAGTTTATTGAGTATTTGAATAGTAGGCTATGCATATTTTGTTTCGTTGTTCATGACAGAAATCAAAACAATTCGTTTAGATTTACAGTTTTAAAGAATTTTCTATAAGATAAACAATTTTCTGTAATAATGCGATAGATTTTCTTTAAAAGTAAGCTTATAAATTGTTCCCTTTTTCAAAGTAATACGTTTTTGTGGTAGACTGTTTTATTTTTGACCCCGAAGAACTAGAAAAATGAATCGAACAAGGAATTTAACTGAACACGAGGTAGTGCGAGCCTCAGTTTTATTGGACGAGGGATATTGTCAGAGTTATGTTGCCAATTTGTTAGCCAAACATCGTTTCACAATAAGTCGTACGGTAAGACGCTTGAATGAAGTAGGAACTTATTCTAGAAGGCTAGGGCAAGGGCGCAAACGATGCACTAGCGACCTAGATGACTGGACAGACAATATGCTTTAAGAAACAGGACTGTCACTAGTTCTATAATAAGAAACGAACTCGAAGCTGTTCGCAATGTCACAATTTCTTCTAAAACAGTTAGAAGACGGTTAAATGAAGTTGGATTAAACAGTAGGAGACCAGCCACTGCGCCCTTGCTTACTAGAGAGAACAGAGTTGGCAGGTTACGTTTTGCTCGAAATCACGAAAACTGGTCTGTGGATGATTGGAAACAAGTTTTCTTCACAGATGAAACTAGGGTTAGTCTACAACATCCAGATGGTCGTGAGCGAGTATGGCGAAGACCAGAAGAGAGGTTTGCTCCTTGCAATATCTCTGCAAGGATTCCATTCGGTGGTGGCTCTGTTATGTTCTGGGATGGCATCTGCTTTGATGCTCGCACAGAGTTAGTTCCTGTCCGTACGAGATCCATGAATGCTGATTACTATCTTGAGAATATTGTAATAGAAACATGTGATGCCTTTCGATGATTTTGTGGGGCCCAATTTCCTGTTTATGCAAGACAACGCTCGACCTCACGTGGCGAGGGAGGCACTCGATTATCTTAATCAAGTTGATATACCGATTATGCAATGGCCACCAAAAAGCCTGGATCTGAATCCGATAGAACATGTATGAGATCGCCTTAAGAAAAATGTGAAACGTCATATACCTGCACCTAGAAACCTGAGGGAACTTGAAAATGCAGTTATCACAGAATGGGAGCAAATTCCTCAAGATTTTATCCAAAATTTAATTAGAAGCATGCCTAGGTGCATAAACGCTGTCATCCGAAGTAGAGGAGGCAACACACGCTACTAGTGTCCCAGTTACACCATTAATTTTGCTACTAGTGTCCCAGTTTATTTTTTTCATTATTACATAATTTCAACGATTTTGTTATTAGGTCTTAAGAATAATTTTAATTCGAATCTTATAAAGAAATTTGGTAGCTAATTCTCTTTTAAAGTATCCGAATAAGTTTTTTCTAACTTTTAGTGTAACCAATGTTCATAAAAAATTATTGAAATTAATTCATTATAGAGATTTGTATGATTTAATATATTGTTGCGTTAATTTTGTCCAAGAGTGTATATTTACTTATTAGCTATACAAATTTTATTGTGCCTTATACCTATTACTCCCATAAATACTGTTACAAACTTTCACGTACGCCCTCTATAAACATTAACACTCTTTTTGGTGAAATTATTTAGAGGTTGTGTTACTCAGTTGTTATACTGTTATTGTGTGTAAACATATTTATAATTTGAATTCTTTAAACAACGCAGTGGGGTGATCGAGAAAATAGGATTGCTGTTATAGCTTCATTTAAGTGCGATATGGAAAAAAGCAATATTTTTAGTGTTCCGTACGGAATACTTATAAGATCACTTCGGTGTCCGTCCGTCCATCCGTCTGTCTGTCTATCTGTCACACCCGATTTTCTCCGAAACTATTTGACATAGAAAGTTGAAATTTGGTACTAATATAGGAATTGATGGCCCCATCAGAGCCGTGTAGTTTTGAAAGTTAAATTTTGAGTTAAGGAATTAGGAGTGACATCGGAAGTGAAAAAAAAAATTACCTGATCATCGAGTGAGGTGTCAAATGAAAGCTTGAAAAAGATGAGTTCAAAAATATTTATATTGTAATACTTGCGCACACTTCTCTTTGTATTATTTTTAAAAAAAGTGCGAAAAATCGCTGTCTCCCCTTATCTCGAAAAGTATTGATCAAAAAATTTTGAAAAAATTCTGGAATATTCTCTACAGGGTGTAGATTGAACGGAAATTATCACGAGTACACTACCTTTAAATTCTGGTATATAAAAAAAACAAAAATTTTAAGGTCATCAGTTTTCAGTAAAGATCGGAAAAAAACTTTGTTAAAAACTCATTTGGGATGTGTTTTGTGAAGTCACTGATCATTTTATACGTAATTTTTTTTTTATTTTAAAAGCAATCGATATACGGAACACTAATTGCGCAAATTCAACTTGCGCTTGACCGGTTATTAAGACCTTAAAACCGCTTAAAATAAGTCGTATGTTTCTTTACTTGATGATAAAATTATTTACTGAGACTGGAGACATAAAGGACAGGCAATATTTGGGAAAACTAAGGATAGTTCTGCTGTTAAAGCTATAAAAGCGCGAATTAACTGAAATCCTCTCCACAAACAAAAAAATTTATCTCGTGAGATGAAAATTTCGAGAAATTCTATGTCTCGTGTTATTAAAGACTAGCCGGGCCCGCGGCTCCGCTCACGTTGTCTTGATTCACTACTATCGCCACTGCTTATTCCTTATGTTACCCAACGTAATAAAATATCTCCCATTATTTCCTCTTATCTCTCAATATTTCTCCTTATCTCCCATTATCTCTACATAATTTCCATTATCTAGGCTTATCTCTGCTCATCTCCCATTATTTCTCCTTATCTCCCATTATTTCTCCTTATCTCCCAGTATCTCACCTTATTTCCCATTATCTAGGCTTATCTCGACTTATCTCGCAATATTTCTCCTCATCTCCCATTATTTCTCCTTATCTCCCATTATCTCACCATAACTCCCATTATCTAGACTTATCTCTGCTTATCTCCCAATATTTATCCTTATCTCCCATTATTTATACATATTTCCCATTATCTCACCTTATCTCCCATTATCGAGGCTTATCTCGATTTATCTCCCATTATTTCTCCTTAACTCCCATTATCTCACCTTATCTCCCATTATCTAGGCTTATATCGAATTATATAGAACATATGTATACATTTATAAAAACACATAAATCGGATAAGTGGTTGTCGAATGATAAGCGCACTAACGAACAGACAGACAGACAGACAGAGAGACGTTACATTTTATAGATATTATATTCTTTGCTACATGATATTGTTCCATATTTAATGCTTTAGGCAGTGTATTGCAAGAGAACGCGCTAGCGGCAAACTCCGACTTGATTCACTATTATCGTCACTGCTTATTCCTTATGTCACCTAACGTAATAAAATATATCCTATAACCTGGCCAGAGAACATACGTATGTTTAAAAAAAGCACGTAAATCGGATAAGTAGTTCTCCAGTGATAAGCGCACTAACGGACAGACAGACAGACAGATTTTATATATTATAGATATAGATTATTATTATTATATAACCTCGCCAAAGAACATATGTATGAAGTTAGAAAAAGACATGTAAATCGAATAAGGGATTCTCGCGTGATAAACGCACTAATGGACAGACTGACAGACAGAGAGACATTGCATTTTATATATATTATAGATTATAGATATTCTCTGCTACATAATATTGTTCCATATTTAATGGTTTAGACTGTGTATTGCAAGAGAACGCGCTAACGGCCAATTTATTTTCGATTTCATTCACTATTATCGTCACTGCTCATTCCTTATGCTACCTATCGTAATAAAATATAGCCTATAACCTGGCCGGAGAACATATGTATGTTTTAAAAAGAAAGTACGAAAATCGGATAAGTGGTTCTCCAGCGATAAGCGCACTAACGGACAGACAGACAGACAGTGATACATTGCATTTTATATATAATATAGATGTGATAAAATATATATCTATAACCTGGTCAGAGAAAATATGTATGAATTTAAAAAATCACGTAAATCGGATAAGTGGTTCTCGAGGGATAAGCGCCCTAACTGACAGACAGACAGACAGACAGAGAGACGTTGCATTTTATGTATATTATAAATATAGATTATTATTATTATTATTATATAACTTGGCCAAAGAATATATGTATGAATTGAAAAAGACAGGTAAATCGGATAAGTAGTTCTCGCGTTATAAACGCATTAATGGACAGACAGACAGACAGAGAGACATTGCATTTTATATATATTATAGATTACAGATATTCTCTGCTACATAATATTGTTCTATATTTAATGGTTTAGGCTGTGTATTACAAAGGAACGTGCTAGCGGCAGACTTTTTTCCGACTTCATTCACTATTTTACGTCACTGCTCATTCCTTATGCTACCTATCGTAATAAAATATAGCCTATAACCTGGCCAGAGAACATAAGTATGTTTTAAAAAAAAAAGTACGTAAATCGGATAAGTGGTTCTCCAGTGATAAGCGCACTAACGGACAGACAGACAGACAGACAGACAGACAGACAGACATACAGAGAGACGTTGCATTTTATATATATTATAGAAGAGCGAAGACTTGGCGTTTATAACAAACACATTGGTACATTTGCTAACGAAAGATTTAAAACGAATACAGTGGCAAAAATCTAAAAGTTTGGTGGAGGAATACGCTAATGACAAACAGAAAAATTTTGTTTACCGACGAAAAAAATTTCTCTGTGGAACAATCGTTCAGGTTAGTTCAGGTTAGAGGACTGAAGATATTAATTTCTCTTCAAAGATAACTTTATATCACGTTCAATAAGCAAAATGATACGATTTATGCCAGATCTTTTAAGGAAGCGCCTGAACTTGCTCCGAAAGTCCAGAGGGGTCATTATAAAGCATCCGTTATAGTTTGGTGGGAAGTCAGCTTTGATGGAGTTACCAGTATTCATTTTTTTGAAAAAGATGTGTAAACTTCGGTTAAAATAACATATATCAAGACACTATTTTAGAGAACGTTATGGAACCCGTAAATCATACTCTTGCCAAAAATAAGTAACGGGTAGGGATAAAACGATACGAGTAAATACAAGTACTTGCTCGATACATTCCTTTCGATATCGATACTTTAAACTAAGTATCAAGTAGGTATCGGCCAAAAGTACTCGTATCGGTATACCAATATCACGATTTCAGTTTAACACGTTAATTGATGCATAATACGCTCATCGACGCTGTAAAGAAATATTTTTTTGGGTATCATTTATTGAATTTTTTCAACACATCCTTTTCCTAGTTATGTGTAGTTGGCAAGCTTGTTTGTCTATGCCCTAGAGAAAAAAAAAACTCTATGCCGTCCCCTCAGTCGCCATATTGTGTCGTGGTCGTCATTATTTTGTTTTCGTTCCCCATTCGTAATCCTAACCTCTGACTGTCGTCGTTGTTTTGTGTTTAAAGGCATTAGGTATAATTTGCTGATCAAAAATGGGACCTCCAAAGTCTACTATCTGGCAATATTTCACGAAAAATGATGACAAAAAAGCAAGTTGCAAAAAATGCTTTAAAGCCGTGCGGTTTTGTGGCAATACTTCTAATTTGCATAAGCATTCAAAAAGCTACCCTGATTATATGGCACCTGTTAATAGTACGACATTTATTTTTAATCTAGAAATGAATTATTTGGTATGTTTTGATGTCGATTGTGAGTAGTGTTGTGTGATACGTTAATCGATATTGTTTAATATAATCATGTTGTAAGAATTGACTGGTATCGATTAAGTAAAAAACATTTAACTTAACTAATTAATATTCTATCTGCCTTGAGGTAACGAGATGGTTAAGTAAATAGATAGGTACAAAACGCGTACTGACTTTATTGAAGATAAAGTATATTTCATTTATTTTTAGGAGAATGAAAAAAGAAGCTGACAATATCGCAGACGCCAGAAGTAGAAATAAAGAAATAGTTCCCGATTCCCCCTGAACCGTCGACATCGACATCCACAAAGTCTATGTTCAATAATACACAGTCGAAACATTTACCGTGCTTTGCACATACTATTAATTTGATAATAGATTCCTCTTTAAAAAATACTTCACCTGCAATTAGTAGTATTATCAATAAAGTTAGAGAAATTGTTAAATGGGTCAAAAACAGTGTTATACAATCAGACAAACTAAGAAAAATCCAGATCGATAGTGGAGTTCCTGAGGGATGTACTAAAACATTTATTCTTGGCGTTAAGACACGTTGGAATTCACTATATTATATGATTGATAGATTTTTAGATATGTCGAAAATTGCTACGCAACTTTTACACGATGCTATAGATAGTCCTGAATTGGTGACTGGACAAGAAATTGAAATATTGAAACAGGTAGTCCCCTTGTTACAACCATACGAATTTATCACAAGAGAATCTTCTGGCCAGAATTATGTTACCTTATCCAAAATTATACCCATGATTAATTGTCTCACTTCGCAGCTAACAAAATTTTCATCATCAATAGAATGTGTCACTCAGTTGCAAACAAAACTACTGGCTGAATGTGAAAAAAGATTTGGTCTCATTGAATTTAACACCCTTGTAGCTTTGGGAACAATTTTAGACCCACGTTTCAAAAACCTCCATTTTCAAGATACATGTGGAAGGGCGATACAAAAATTAAAAATATTATTAAAGAAGATATGATAATGTCAACCAGTGGATCTGAAGAAGAAGCAGCCAACGAAGATTTCCATTTTTGGTTGCACCACAAGCAACTTGCAGTTGGCCAAAAGCGGCGGCGTGCTAACTCAAAAGCCGATGAAGTTTCAATTTATTTGGCTAATCCAGTCTGCGCTTTAAAAGCCAACCCATTAGAGGAATGGGAGGATTTAAAACTCGTATTCCCAACATTATACAAACAAGCGCGAATTTATTTAAACATTGTTGGTACCTCTGTACCCTGCGAAAGGCTTTTTCCAAAGCTGGCGCAACAATCACTACATCCAGTAATCGTCTAAGAGGCAAACACTTAGAAAAACTAATATTTTTGGGGAGCACTACAAAAACTAAAATTATTTTTATGTATATTTTT
Source organism: Pachyrhynchus sulphureomaculatus (assembly GCA_019049505.1). Classification (NCBI taxonomy): domain Eukaryota; kingdom Metazoa; phylum Arthropoda; class Insecta; order Coleoptera; family Curculionidae; genus Pachyrhynchus; species Pachyrhynchus sulphureomaculatus. Next base: position 78,272,892 of record CM032448.1, on the reverse strand, counting down.
ATATAAATAAAGAATATCAATACTTATTACTGTTTTTATTTAATTTATTCCAAATTTTACTATGAAAAATCAATCGATAAGAGTAAGTATCGATATTTTTCTATCGATACCGAATAAGTATCGATACTTTACGACCTATACTGCATCGAGTAAAAGTATCGATACCTCAGTGGTATCGTTTTATCGCTAGTATCGGGTCTATTGCACCAGGACACAGGTAAAACAACACATGCATGGCTGCAAAAAAATGGGCTTATGGCCCCTCTTAGAGAATATGGTTTGTTCTAAGAGACATACCAATCTTGACTCCTTAAAACAAGTTTTAACAGAATCGGTGGACAATTTTCCGTTGGATCAAGTACATGCTGCCATAGATGAATAGCCTAATCGGTTGAGGGCTTATGTAAAAGCAAAGTGGGAACATTTTGAATAAATGTTAAATTAACTTTTGTCATTATGAGTATATGAATTAATTTCATAATAATTTGTTTTAATTTTCATAGAAATTAAATTTTTAGGCAATGTTTTCATTGTAACAGTATTTATGGGAATACTAGGTAGTTAAAAGAAAGGATTTAAGATAAGTAAAGACAGCAAGAAGGCTTTAAGCATCTGGCCCTAAGCTGATGTAAAACAAGCTTTGATTTTTCAAAGGCTTTATTTTGTTAAGCTCTTTAAAGTGAGTTGAAGAACTATACAAATACTGGAAGTCCTATTAAAGGCCCAAAATCTTTTAAAAAAGCGTCACTTAATATTTTGAGTACTTGGGAAAGTTATTCAATTACAACTATCACCTTAAATCGTGAAGTCATAGAGAGACCAAGAGAATTTAAGGCGCCAATAGGGCTTTTAAGCATCCAAATTGCTCAGTTTCGAAAGGAACGTCAGCTTACATATTTGAATCAGCATCATTTTTGCCGTAGGCATCATAAAAGGCATTTTTTCAGAAATGAAGAAGTCTGTGTATTTCAATTTCCGAAGACCTTTACCTTATACACCAATAAGTTACTACGATATTTTCGAGTATTAATAATATCTTTATGGTAATTCAATACCTAATTTCCTGTATGCCATCCTATAGTTGAAAAGAGTGCTTTTTTAGTAGGATTGTAATATAATTATTATGCGCTAGTATATTTCCACATTTCCCATAGCATAATGCTATTTTACACCTTACTGGAGTATAATGCCTTCTATAATATATATAAAATGCCACGTCTCTCTGTCCGTCTGTCTGTCTGTCTGTCCGTTAGTGCGCTTATCACTAGAGAACCACTTATCCGATTTACGTACTTTTTTTTTAAAACATACATATGTTCTCTGGCCAGGTTATAGGCTATATTTTATTACGATAGGTGGCATAGGGAATGAGCAGTGACGATAATAGTGAACGAAGTCGGAAAAAAGTTTGCCGCGCGTTCCCTTGCAATACACAGCCTAAATCATTAAATTTGGAACAATATTATGTAGCAGAGAATATCTATAATCTATAATTATAATATATATAAAATACAATGTCTCTCTGTCTGTCTGTCTGTCTATTAGTGCGTTTATCACGCGAGAACCACTTATCCGATTTACTGGTCTTTTTTTAAATTCATACATATATTCTTTGGCCAGGTTATATAGTAATAATAATAATTTATATCTATAATATATGTAAAATGCAACGTTTCTCTGTCTGTTTGTCTGTCTGTTAGTGCGCTTATCCTTCGAAAACCACTTATCCGATTTACGGGATTTTTTAAATTCATACGTATGTTCTCTTACCAGGTTCTAGATATATATTTTATTACATCTATAATATATATAAAATGCAACGTCTCTCTGTCTGTCTATCTGTCCGTCCGTCCGTTAGTGCGCTTATCACGGGAGAACCACTTATCCGATTTACGTGCTTTTTTTTTTTAAACATACATATGTTCTCTAGGCAGGTTATAGGCTATATTTTATTACGTTAGGTAACATAAGGAATAAGCAGTGACGATAATAGTGAATCAAGTTGGAAAAAAGTTTTGCCGCTAGCGCGTTCTCTTGCAATACACTGCCTAAACCATTAAATATAGAACAATATCATGTAGCAAAGAATATCTGTAATATATATAAAATGCAACGTCTCTCTGTCTGTCTGTCTGTCTGTCCGTTAGTGCGCTTATCACTCGAGAATTACTTATCCGATTTACGTGTTTTTTTTTTATAAAATACAAAGGGAATAAACAGAGACAAAAAAAATAATATGCAGGAAAAAAGATGGAACTTTAGCAGTAAGCTTGGTAGAAAGACTGAATAGATGGGGGGAATACTTTACAGAAACACTAAATGGAGATGAAAATGAGTTGAATGAGAAATAGAAAGCAAGATTAACTGAAGGGCAGGAGGGGACAAACAAACCCTGCAAAGAAAAAATAAGATAAATACTCAGAATCCAAAAAAAATAAGGCCCCGGGTGGAAATTGTATAACAGCAGAACTGATCAAAGCTGGAGGAGTAGATCTGGAAAATGAAATATGCCGGTTGGTGCAAGAAATATGTGAAACAGAAAAGATGCCAGTGAGCTGGAGAGAATCGCTCATTTGTCCAATATATAAAAAAGGGGAAAAGAACTATATGTGCTAATTATAGACCAATAGACTTACTGGCTGTCGTGTACAAGATAGTAGTGTTGACTATCAAAAACAGACTAGCAAAGAAAGCCGAGTCTATTCTGGGAGAGTACCAGTGTGGATTCAGGAAAAATAGATCGGATACAGACCAGATATTTTCGATTAAGCAAATCCAAGATAATAGCTTAAAACAAAATTTGGCACTACACTTGGTCTTTGTGGATTTCAGAGAAGCATATGACTCCGTAAATAGAGAAGGACTCTACAAGATAATGGAAGAACTAAAATTTCCAAGTAAATTGATTCGCATGGTGAGAATGACCCTGAATGACACAGAAAATAGAGTGTTGGTTAAGGGCAAAGTATCAGACAAGTTTAAGGTGAAGAGAGGATTGAGACAGGGGGATCCAGTGTCGACATGTCTATTTAATTGGGTACTAGAGAAGATAATCCGAGAGTCCGAAATAAAAACAAATGCAACGATATACCAACAAACCTGTCAATGTTTAGCCTATGCAAATGATGTAGCAGTGCTTGCAAGAGCAAAAAAGAACCTCAAAAAAGCCATAAATAGGATAGAAGAAAAGGAAAGGATGAGAGGACTAAAGATAAATGAGGAAAAAACAAAATACATGGAAATTACAAAGAAAAAGGATAATAAAAACAACAAAAGTTTAGATATAATAAACAACTTAGGGAAAAAAATATACGTTTGAAAAAGTAGAGAAATTTAATTGTCTGGGAGTAACAATAACAGAGAGTGGACAAGAAAGGACCGAGATACAAGAAAGAATAGCGAAAGTACAGAGATGTTTGGGGGCAATGAATCCAATATTGAAATCAAAGAATGTATCAAGAAAAGCAAAAGAAAGAATAAATACGACAGTTGTCAGACCCACGGCTACATATGGATGCGAAACGTGGAAACTGAATGCAAGAGAAAAGGAGACGTTGGAGGTGTGGGAAAGGAAAGCTTTGAGAAGAATCTACCGAGGAAGGAAGAAGAGGGTCTGTGGAGAAGAAGAACAAATTACGAATTAAAATGCCTATATACGAAAACCCTTATAAGCCAAATCATAAGAAGCCAGCGACTAAGATGGTTGGGACACGTGGCAAGGATGAAGGAAGAAAGACAGGCAAGCAAGAGCCGGAATTGATGGGAATCCCGCACTGGGAAAAGCTAACAGAAGATAAAAAGACGTGGAGACAAGTATGGAACCAAGCCATGGGCCTTTAAGGCCCCTTGAACTATATGATATTATAAACATAATGAATAAGCAGTGACGATAAAGGCGAATCAAGTCCACGCGAGCGGAGCCGCGGGCACAGCTAGTAGTTTTATATAATAAACCATCGACGGCTATCAAAAGTTCAGCCTTATACATATTTTTGTTATGATTTTCGTTTTTTAAATTTTTTTATTGATAATTTAGATAGTCGTTTCGGATGTGACAATTTTTTTCGCTGCTGATTGAAAGTTACATGTGGAAGTGTATTCTACTGATGATTTGTGAAAAGTCCAGTCTAACTCGGATCACCTATGAGCTTTGTCTAGAGAAAATTGTAGGGTGCTGGATGCTTCCAAGTGCCCCTCGATGATTTTTCATAGATCTTATTGGAATGTCACACTATTCTTATACAACTTTCTGAGGTCAAAGATTTAGAGTTTATTACAAACTAAAAATTAGCTTTTATAGCTCACGTTGAAAGTTTGATATCAACTGCAACTTCTAGGCTTTACTACTTTGACAGTATAACCTTACTCAAGTTGCTATATATATATATATATATATATATATATATATATATATATATATATATATATATATATATATATACAGTAGAACCCCGATTAACCGAGTCGCGATTATCCGAGCTCCGGATTAACCGAGCCAATCTAAGAACCTGATTATCCGAGGTACGCGCGTCTATGCTGCATATTAACCGAGCTTCTAAAATATGTATGTACATATTTCCATTTAAAATCGTCGGGGCCTTCGGGGAATTCCCCTGGCCCGTGTGAGGGGTTCTCCTATTTATGTTTTTGGTCTCTTTAAGCATGTAAATTTGCGTAAATGCAGTTCGTTATAGAGTTTACTACGGAGAAGTATGAGTATACTCACATTTATTTGGCTGGAGTTCTGGTAGTTAAGTGTAATTTATACGAACTGCTTTGTTTGAATTTTTGTATGTCGTATTATAATGGAGCAAAGCAAGCGTAAAAGAATCGTCGTTCCTATTGAAGAACAATTAAAAGCCATCAGAAGAACTGAAGTAGAAGAGACAATTAAAGTTGTTGCACGAGATTATGGAGTAGGTGAGGTAACAGTAGGAGATTGGAAAAGAAACCGCACAAAAATAGAAGAGTGGTGTATAAGTCAAGCCTCCTCGTCCTCAGGAAGAAAATCAATGAAAACCGGCGACTATGAAAAGGTTAACGAAGCTTTATTCATGTGGTTTAACCAACAGAGATCATAAGGTGTGCCTCTGTCAGGTCCAATTTTACAACAGGAAGCAATAATGATTAGTAGGCAATTCCCAGAGTTTACCGCCAGTTCTGGATGGCTTGACCGCTGGAAAAAACGGTACGGTGGACGACAACTGACTGTATGTGGTGAAAAACTTTCTGCTGATGTGTCATGAATTAAGAAGTTTGAGCAGAACTTTAAAAAGCAAATCGAAGATTGTGGATACACATGTGATCAAATTTAAAACTGTGACGAAACTGGTCTGAATTATAAAATGATTCCATCAAAAACATTGGCATCTCGACAGGAAAAATCAGCTCCTGAGAACAAACGAAGTAAGGAAAGATTAACTATAATGGTATGTTCCAATGCATCTGGCAAGCACAAAATCCCACTGATGGTGATTGGCAAGTCTGCACGTCCAAGAGCTTTAAAAGACATCTCACCCAAAGCCCTACCAGTCTATTACAAAAGTCAGAAGAGCGCATGGATGGATGCGATCTTATTTACTAACTAGTTTGAAGAAGAGTTCGTGCCATCTGTGACTAAATTTTTGTACAAAAACCATCTTCCTATTAAAGCAATTTTGTTAATGGATAATGCCCCCTCTCACCCTGAAGAAGGACTTCATGTGGACGAAACTGTAAAATTTTTTGCTCCAAATATAACCAGCATAATACAACCAATGGATCAAGGCATCCTCGAAAACATTAAAAAAAATTATAGGCAAAAATTAAAAGGTTGCGAAAATTTGACAAGAGAAGATGTTGTTGAACGGATTACAGCAGATGATTTAGAAGAAGAAATGAGTATTGAAGAAATAACCAATGCCGAGAAATCAGATGAGGATGACGATGACGAAACGGCGGTGGATGAACAGTCTCCCACTAAGATCTCTCATCAAGAAGGTTTTGCTTCTTTGGAAAAAGCTTTGAGGTATATCGAACAACAACGAGAGGCAACCCAGCGGATTTGCTTCTTCTTAATAGAGGGAGAAATATTGCAGCGAGAAAAAGAAGATGCAATATGAAACAGAAGCACATAGATACCTATTTCACTGTTTTATAATGTATGTACCTATTGGTGTTTATTTTTTGAATGAATAAAAAACAAATCTGGATTATCCGAGTTTTCAGTTATCCGAGGAGGGTACCCCCCACGTTACCTCGGATAACCGGGGGTTCTACTGTATATATATATATATATATATATATATATATATATATATATATATATATATATATATATATATATATATATTGTCTGAAACTCTTGTTAAAACCTACTACATATCCAAAACTTTGGAAGACAGCATGAACTTTTGAAGTATATTGTTTTTAAACTAATTAGACCTGACGTACTCTCAAGTTCAAAGTTACTTTTTTCTCATAACTCTTTTAAAGATCGCACAAATTGAATGGATTTTAGAGTGCTTTACAACATTCTGCATGATCACTCCCATAGTCTCTTTCAATTTAATACGATAGGGTTACATAAGCCTCTTCGAGAGATTTAAACTTTTTCTACACCAACCCACTGAACCAACTGTGGGTGTAATAATTTTGTAACTCGGTCATATCAGCGTGACTATAAGTTTTCTAGAGTTCACTTCATTTCAAGAAAAACGATGTATGTGGGACTGCTGAGAACAATTGTGACTCTCTACTTTTCTCTGTATATACTTTTAGTGATATTACTGATTGTTGGTAATTCTAATTGCCTCTTCATTACTGTCTTTGACTAATATAAGGTAGGTTTTTACTTTATCGTTTTCGGGATCTACCCATCCTGACTTTTTCTGTTCTTTCTTTTTTTCCGGCTAATCTACGCACTATTTTTGTTGGTGTGGTGTCGAGTATTTGTTAATATAGGACTAATTGTGGTCTTCATGGTTCGTGTTTTTGTTTTAATTCTTACGTATCTGTTTCGCCATATTGCATTATTTAAACATGTCACTATTTTCGTTGCCTTTGTGGTTTGATTTTGTACTTCCGTGTGGATATAATCAAAACTCGATTTACAGTCTGTGAAGTAAGAAGGTGTCCGCGATAATTCATTTTTAATAGATGCGATTCTAACGATTCAACAACAAATCGGTAGAGTACGTCTAGGACGTATTTTAGTAAAAGTATCAGTCGATTCCGAACTTTCGTCGAAATCACGTAAAATTCAAATTGAGTCGCTTCTTGCGCGTCGGTTCGAGATAGTCTTTCTTTGTCCCCATCCAGAGGAGTTTAAAATGACTCATGCGGCCGCTAAATATATTAAAAAGTCGGTGTCCTTTGTGAAGAAGTGGGTAAATCATTTTAATAGAACGAAAAATGTCGATGACTTGCCAAAACGTGGCTCGGTAGGCAAAGGCACTCTGAAAGTTGAAAAACAAATCTGGTCTTTGTTTTCACGGAACCCGAAATTGACGCTGCGTCAAGGAGCGTCAATATTAAGAAAATCAGGTTTGAAGGTGTCATCATTCGACAACATATTTGTGCTCATGATGTCAAATTTCGAAGCACGTTAAAGCAACCTTTGCTGGGCGAAAATCACGTCACGAAGCGGCTCGCTTGGGCCCCATAAGATATTAGAGTGGCTCTCATAATCGCCAGACGCCAACCCTATTGAAAACCTTTGATCTCTTCTAAAGAGAAAGCTCAGAGGAAAGTCTCCGAGGACTTTGACTCAGTTATCTCGCGAGATTCAAAAAATTTGGAGATCATTACCCAAGTATGCAGAAAATCTCGTCGTCAGCATGCCTCGAAGATGCTAGGCGATTATTGATGCAGGAGGCGATTGGACAACTTACTAAGGTAATTGCGCCGTTGTTAGCACATCAAAGAATACATTGCTGTGTTCTCGAAACACATTTTTTCAAAAATACGAGCGGTCACGTTCTGTATCTATACTGAGCTATTTATACTTTATTTCTTGTCGTACAATTCTTTCTTCAGCAATAAGCTTCCACCTTAACGGTATTTTAGATTTTATTTTACACTATGTTTTGTTACCGATATTGTTATTCTACATTTTTAGATGTTTTATTAAATTAGCAATGCAGCTTCAAACCACCATCTTCGTTCTCTGCAATCAGCACGGTATCGCATAGCACAATATTTTTATTTCTCCAGGTCCATATACTCCCCAGTTTACGATCTTGTCTATTCAGCTCATGCACTATTATCTAAAAATTGGGTCCAGGAAATGCCTCTGTCTACCGGTATTGGCGCTGTGAGTTCACCACTCATTTTAGCTACCATGTCGTTTTTTGTGTAAATATATTGTATGGCGTTGATAATATAGTAAGGTACATGTCTTTCGTAATGGAGGTATAATACGTCTTCTAGTTTATATTTAACAGAAGAATTTTTCAAAATTAATGACCACAAGAAGGCTAGCCTTTTATATTCTATCTATTTTTTGGTCATTTTCTTTAAGATGGCATCCGTGCAAGACCCCCATAATCTAAACCTCTGTGATTCTTCTGCCATTGTAATGTGTTCGTTATTTTTGTATGATATCATCTTTGTTGTCAGTTTTGGAGTTGTAAATAGCAGGTTTGTCCGTTTCCAGTGTATTAGTACCTTTTCATCTCATTTTTTTTGAAACAGCGGGGTCGTAGTGCTAGTTCTTCATTCATCTTGAGATTTTGTCGAATAGAGTTAGATAATTCTGTTTGTTGCTTTTTGTTTTTCTCGGGGAAGCATGGTGTTTGGTTTTGACCACGCTTTTGTGAGTATTTGTACTTCAAATGCTGATTCACATGTTTTTGAGTTTGTATTGATACTTCATTATTCTTTTATCGACCTTTCGTAATTTTTTCCATTTAATCGGCCTTGATTTAACTGTTTTAGAGTTGTATCCTAAAGTCCCTTAATGTTAATTTATTATACAGGTTCTTCTTCTTCTTACGATGCTGTCTCCTCAAGAAGGGCAAAACGAATTTTTGAAAGTGCTGCTTGAAAAATATCATTCGAAGCATATCCAGACCACCTTCTCATATCCTTCAGCCAAGAATTCTGTCGTCTTCCGAGGATCGTTTGTCCTTTATTTTACCTTCAATAATTAGACGTAGCAATTCGTACTTAGGGCTTCTCATTATTTGTCCGAAGTATTGAGTTTTTCTTATTTTTATGGTTGTTAGTTATTCCTTCATTTTGTTCATTATTTCCACAACTTCTTTTTTTTATTTTCTGTGTCCAGGAGATGCGAAGACGGCGTCTATAAATGTACATTTTAAAAGAGTCCAGCCACATCCATACAGTAGCACGGAGAATACGCCATTCTCATTCGGAATTCGAGACTTGTGCGATGGAAAAATTTATTCATATTCATGTATGTTACTCGGGCCTGTTCAATTCGGGAATACATTTCCTTTCTTGGACCCGACTTGTCGTTTATATTTGTTCCCAAATATTTAAATGTTAAGATCTGTTCTACGGTATTGTCTCTGATTTCGAAAGATTCTGGTGGTAGATTTTTTTTTGTTATTACCATTCACTTCCTTTTTCTTATATTCATAGTTAATCCAAATCTTTCGCTAGCTGTTGCGACTCGATTGATCAGTTGCTGGAGATCTTTGATATTATTTGCTAAATATAGTAACAGTATCATCAGTATACAGAATGTTGTTCAGTGTGCTCCCATTAACTGTTATTCCTTCAATGAATTAATAGTTGCCCTCATTCAATACAGCATCAAAATAAAGATTGAACAAAAGTGGTGAGAGAAAGCATCCCTGTCTTACGCTTTAGGTTATTTTTATGCTTTCGGACCTTTCCAGCCCAATTTTAACTTCCACTGATTGATTCCAGTACAGATTTTTATTAATATTTAGATCTTTGTCCTTTATTTTTTGTTTCTAAAATTTTTATTAATTTCTCGTGCATCACACAGTTGGAAGCTTTATTGTAATCTATAAAACATACATATACATCTATGTATGTTCATATCTTTACAACGGTGGACCAGCAGATTTAATGAGAATAAGGTTTTCCTGTACCCATGCCTTTTCGGAATCCGGGCTGGATCAGCACATTTAATGAGAATGAGGTTTTCCGTGTACCCATGCCTTTTCGGAATCCGGGTTGTGTGGTATCTATTTTCGCTTCACATTTTCTGTACATTCTGGTATGAAAGATTCTCAGGAATATCTTGAGAACGTGAGACTTTGACTTTTAGGAATTGGGATGAAAGTCGACTTTAGCCAGTCAAGAGGAATTTGTCAAGTTTTATAGATCTTGTTAAATAAGATTACCAGTCGATTAATAAATTGACTTTCATCCGAAAATATTTTGAGGATTTCTTCCTTTAACTTATCTGGACCAACTGCTTTTCCAAACTTCTGTAGTTATATAACATGAATAACTTCTTTTCTTGTTATTTCTGGCCATATCTCATTATCCCTATTTAGCCGTAAGTTTTCTGATCTATGTCCATTGAAAAGTTGTTCTATGTATTGTTCTCATGTCTTTACTTTGTCCTTAATATCCAGTATAATTTCATTACATCCATTTTTCAGAATTGTTTTTTGTTGTATCTTATTTTTTCCTCCCAATTCCTTCACCTTCTGCTGGTTGAATGTGTCAATGTACAGGTTATACAAGTTTTATATTCCTTTTGATTTTAACCTTAATTTTAATTTTTGCCAATAGTAAGTTGTGATCGCCGCGTATATTTTTGGAAACTTTAAAGTTTCAACGTCTATTGGGGTCTTTTAATTCGTTTATAATTTATTACACTTTATAAACAAGCGCTTGTATCTTCCAGGAAGTACAACATAATATGTAACGTTTTTTCCAAATCATGAACCTTTCTCTAACGTGGGTAGTAATACTTAAGTCCGGCCTGTTCTAAGACGAAGCATGAGCTCTTTGAGCTGTAGTTTCTTTTATATCAAGTAAGGGACTAACCTAGCCTAAGAACCCTCCATCTTTATCCGGGCTTGGGATCGGCATCGGATCTGTTAAGCTAGCAGTTTACCCAACAACATCGAAAGCGACGTTAGTTATTCAAGTTAATTTATAATATGAATTTTGTACATGAAATTGCACTTTTCGGTTAATAAATAAATAAACAAAAAAAAATATCCTCTTTATGAGCGTGAAATAAAAGATACTTAAAAAGTTATCATCCTTCTTACAATCTATAACTTAGTTTTCCAAAAAAGACCTAGGATATAACCATATCGATCTTATATGCAAATCCGTAATTTCACCAAAAGTGTTTACAAAATCGATATAAGAATCGGGGATACGCCCCAGCAAAATCATTATCTGCCACTATAAATCGCAGTTTTATAACAGTGCAAACACCCTTGTAATTTCTTATTATGACTCTGATCGGGCCCTAGGTAATGTTTAATTAAAGTTAAGACATTAACTAAAAGACTTTGCAATTATTAATTCTATTATATACTAGGAGTGATACTAAACCAGATCTGTCATTAGGTTCTGTCAAAAGTAATTAGAAGTACCAATTACTTCTTACTTACAAAATTTAATTGAAAAAAGAATTACCAATTATCGGTAATTACAAAAAGAATTCAATTACTACTAAATTAATTCTTCACTATCACTATGTCACTATAAGCCTAGTTCTATCCAATGCTGGATGTAGGCCTTCGCTCTGAATTTCCATCTTAATCTATTTGCAACTGTCCTCATCCATTCAATGCCCGTAACCCTCTGTATATCATCCCGCCATCTTGTTTTGGGATGTCCTATGCTCCTTTTTTGTTCTCGTGGTCTCCATTCTAATGTTCGCTTTGTACATCGATCATCGGCCGTGCGTGCTACATATCCAGTCCATTGCCACTTTATTTCTGCTACGTGCTCTATAATATCCTTTAATAATTTCTTTTTCTACTTTTAAGTTTCATCCCGATCATCTGTCTTTCGTGTGCTCTCTGGGTCTGAGCTAGTTTTTGTATATCGGCTTTATCCAATATCCAAGTTTCAGTGACATATGCAATTACGGGTAGGATGATGCACTGTTGTTATTTTTAGATAATGCAGGATCTCATCCAAAAGACGTTTGCTTAAAAAATATAAAAATCTTGTTTCTGCCCCCTAACTGTACATCAGCTTGTCAATCACTTGACCAGGGAATTACAAAAAATTTTAAAATTTATTACCGAAGTCTAATACCAAAACACCTGATAGTAAACATTGGATACACTTTACTTTGCAAAAACCGCTTGGGAACAAGTAACCAAGGAAACAGTTAAAAATTGCTTCCGTAAAACAGGATTTAAGCATAAAAATATGCAAAGTGAAGACCAGTTAACTGAGGCTGTTACATGTGATCCAGAAGATGACTTGCCACTTAACGTACTTGCAGATATCCTCAAAAATAAGAATTTGTTGGAGTTGACTGATAATGAAAACCATAATGATTTTTTGAACATAGATGAAAATTTGTATGTTGAAAATCCAGATTCAAAACAAGAAATTGAAAATCCAGTTGAAATACTTTTCGAAGATTCTGATGTTGATCAGGTGCCAGTATCCCAAATTATGGTGAAGCTATTACCCTAACCAAGCAGCTTAAAAGTTTTGCCGAAGATCACGGAGATGCAAAGTCTTTAGAGCTGCTTTCCAAATTAGAAATACGATTCGTGGACGCCATTTTAAAGAAAAAGAGGAGACAAACAACAATATTAGAATGTTTGCGTCATTAAAGTAACCTTTCATTTCATATGTATAAGTCTGTCCTATTATATTTTATATGTATCTAAAGGTAACAAATCCTTGTTTTCTTTTTATTTTAAAAATATGTGCATACATAAGTATACGTTTACTTACAGTTTTCATTAAAAAAAAACGATTTTTTTTTGTATTTACTTTAAGCGGACACCCCTCTTGAACGGACACTTTCGGTCGGTCCCGTTGGCGTCCGCGCAAGGGAAATTTCACTGTATATATATATATATATATATATATATATATATATATATATATATATATATATATATATTATATGTTGCAAAATTTTTTTTGTAAATTTCTCTCAGTAAAAATAAATTATTAAATTTATATAAAATACTGTATAAACTTTTCTTTCTTACCCCCTATTTTACAGTGTATGGTTTCATCATTTGGAGAACTATACATTATTTCTACTAAATTTCGTATGTTTATATATTTTCTAAAACATAGGAAACATTATCATTTTATTTTCCACAACATAAATTATAAAAATTTTAAATTTCCACTTAATTTAGTTTCCGAAACAAAGAATATATAGGACTGAGTTGGCCCTCTTTTGGAAAGCGAAAACCATTTCATACAGCCTGAAAACTGAGCTTCAAAAGCAATTATTTATTCCTTTGAGGAAATTCTATATGACAATTATTGGAATAAGGTAAAGGAGCTAAGAAAGCCGCTTGAATGCAAGGGAATAATTGTATCTCTTAAACTGTACTAAATTTGGGTTTATTTCCACTTACTTATTTAGAGAACAAGAAAATTATATACGTAAAGCAAATAAATTGATAGATTTCTTCATTCTAGAATTTAACTTTTAATTTAGTACTTAACTAATAGGAAAAAGCGGAGAAATTAGGCAACCTAACACTTTAAAAATGAGCAGACTCAGTAGCACACACACATAACACGTAGGCTGAAAAGTTATGGATCTAGCTACTTAAAAACACATTTTTTTTGCAAAATTCGACTTTATTCATCCTTCAAGAGCGATACAATCAGTCCAATGTTTTTCCAACAATTCTACACCTTTCTTGTAGAAGGATTTGTCTTTGCCTTCAAAATAGGCCTCAAGTTTCGGCTATAACTTCTTCATTGGAGCCAAATCTCTTTCCCAAGAGCATTTTTTTGAGGTCTGCGAGGGCTAAATCTGGAGAATGGGGTGGATGAGGAAGCGATTTGAAATTCCATTGACTTGTGACACGGTGCATTGTCTTAATGAAAGGGTACTTTTTTCTTATTAATTTGGAGCCGTTTCTTTGCGATATCTACCTTTAAACGCACCAACTCACTATTGTTGGTTCTTCCCTTATCAGCATAGTCGATGAGAATTATTCCACGCGCATCCCAAAATACAGTATGTAGTGTTGAATCCATGTTTCATCTATTGTCACATATCGGATGAAAAAATGCTTTTTGTTGCGCTTAGACAGGTCCAAACAGCGCTCAGAATCAGCACGTTGTTGTTTTTGATCTACTGTGAGCAAACGCGGTAACTATTTCGAACAGAGTTTTCTCATGCCCAAATGTACACGCAAAATATGACCAACACATTCTTTTGATATCTTTAGGGTGTCAGCCATTTCACGCAATTTCACTTTACAGTCATCCAAAACAATTTTGTGGATTTTTTGATGTTTTCCGGTGTAACCACCTCATTTGGGCATCCAGAGCATTCAGTTTCATTTGTATCTGTATGACTGCGTTTAAATTCAGTATACCAGTAAATGATGAGTGATTTTTCAGGGGCAGAGTCCTCGTAATATTTATCAAGCCATTGCTTTGCTTGAACGGTATTTTTTTCCCATGAAAAAACAGTGTTTAATCAACACACGAAATTCGATTTTTTCCATTGTTTTGAAAATATCAAAAATAGCGTCACCAAAACCACTGCAACTTGTAAACTAATTGTCGAAATGTCATGAAATTTTGGCACGTATCGTTTGAATCATATGAATTTTTTGAAAAGGGCGACATCTATGTGTCAGACCAAAAACTTTTCAGCCTACGGGTTATTTTCACAAACAAAATTAATGTACTTTTGTTTATTAAACAATTTGTATAATTTGAATATTTCACGGAGGTATTATTGGTAAATAAGGTCAAAACTTCTAAAATCCTAATGTTTCCAAAATAATTTAAGTGGATTTCTAAAATATTACAGTCACTATGTAAATAAGAGGTTTCTGGTAAGCGGCTTGACCCTAAAATTAGTTTTCTATAGAAATGATTCCGTGGCTATTGCTTTATGGAAACCTACTTTCTCCACTGGAACTGAACATTTTTAACCTATAAATTTGATATTTTAGTAAGTTTTAACTTCAATAATCTAGTACAAGTTGGTATAAGGATATACGGATAATTTTCCTTGACGCGTCATTAAAGAAACTACAAATTACAATTGCCAAGAAGGTTTAAATATAAATAGAAAGGCTGGATTGATTAAAATATTTATAATAAAATGTTTCATTCTTCCCAAAGTTTAAATAAAAACCGTATTAATTTACTTCATCTGTACGACCCCTTACAATAAGTAATATATAAATATATATATATATATATATATATATATATATATATATATATATATATATATATATATGTAGTTACTGTGGATTTCCGGGATGAAAATATGACCATTTAAACCAACTTACCTTAGTCCAAAAATTCATAATTTTTGAGATACAGGGTGTCCAAGTTATACTTTTATTTTAGTTTTTTGCATAAGATTCGGTGCTTAGAGGTTTACTGAGATGAGAAATCCAAATTAGCTCGCAGTTTTGTTGTAAATTGTAGGGGGTGCCACTTATTGCACTGTGTATATTTATAAATTGTCATAACTTTGTTATACCACTCTGTATGATATTTTTAATTAAATATTCGTATTCTCTGCCTTCCCCTGTCTAAAAAAGCTCTGTAAATGTTGCTCCGAGCAACAGTTTCTGAGCTAATGGGATGTTTGTTTCTATTTTTTTAATTCTATTTTCAAATTCGCAAATGCGTTCCTTCACACTTCATCCAGGCTTAGGACAGATTCAAAAGAATAGTCTTTGAAATCTGAAGCATGCTTCAAGGCAAATAGGCTAACAACAATAATAAATTTAAAGACCAACTTGCCAGCAACAGTAAGAATGTAAAAACCAACTGGCTAAGGACATAAAAGATTACCCACAAATTGACAAATTCGAAAAAAGTTTAATCGGCCAACTGAGAAGGTATTGATTTCAAGAAATGTTCAATATGGCCGCCACTTTCGTTAATGCATAAATTGAAACGTCGCAGGAAATTTAAATGTACTCTTCTTAAAATGTCTTCATCTCGTAAAGCGTTAGCAGCATTTTGAATCCTAAGAGATTAATTCTCGTTAATACTCGTAAAACTTGTTTGATATCTGCCAAAAATTACTTTCTGTCAGTATTACGACAAGCCAGTTAAGTTATAGAACATATGGTATCTTACATCATTGCCAGAGTGATTTTTGAGCGTTGCCAAGTAACTATACAATGTGAAGAAACGTGTTGAAGGAACGCGTTGGCAAATTTGACAATGGAATTAAAAAATGGAAACAAACATCTCATTATCTCAGAAACTGTTGCTCGGAGCAACATTTACCAAGAGAGCCTTTTTAGATAGGAGAAGGCGGAGGATACGAATATTTAATTAAAAATATAATACAGAGTGGTGTAAAAAAGTTATAACAATTTAAAAGTGCAGTGCAATAAGTGGCGCCTTCTACAGCAAAAATGTGAGCTGATTTGATTTCCCATCTCAGAAAATCCCTTAGCACCGAATCTTGTACAAATAGTACAATTATTAAGGGAACTACTTAAGAAAAACTAAAATAAAAGTATAACTTTGACACCCTGTATCTCAAAAATTACGAATTTTTGAGAACTCTATGTAGGCAGAAGACTGGGACACCCTAGCTATATAATATAATATATATTCTTTGCATGACTCCTTACCATTTAAGTGGTTTCGTTTTTACGTATTCTGTTATACTATGGGAAACTTTCATTATATATATATATATATATATATATATATATATATATATATATATATATATATACATATATATATATATATATATATATATATATATATATATATATATATATGCACAAATCGTATATTATATTTTGCGTCAAGTGAAAAAATTTCACTACTTCTTCCCATTTCGGACATTTTTAAAATTTTATAAAAATATTCGTATTTCTTTGTAGTAACAAGATTTTTAGTTAAAAACTATTTTCTTAGAACAGTTGGATAAACCCTTCAAAATATAACAAAAAGTGTTAAATAAAATCATTGTACCGAAATATTTTTATATTAAACTGGTAATTTTAAGCATGAGAAATTGATTTTCATGTGCCTATGTGCTACAATCATTAGCGTATATGCTAAAAAAAACACAAATATTTAGATATATCAAAGTCGTACCTGCTATATAGAAGGATCATTTTAATAAAGTTCGACATAAGGTTCTATCATCTTTCTCATGAAAAAGAGGAGAGGACTTAATCTCCACTTCATTTCTATCTTTATAAAGCTTGAGGGTTAATGTTGTCATTAGTGTCATTAGTTACAGCAAAGCGTCATTTATTATTATTTTTCTACAGTTCCTTTTGACACAGGGATTTGCTGATTTAAATGATATATATATATATATATATATATATATATATATATATATATATATGTATATATATAAATGTGTAAACCAATTGCTAGTAGCTACTAGCTAATATGTTACTGGAGCTCTCGCTAATTGCCTTTGCAACATCTTGTGTGAACATTAAAAAGTTCAAACCGGTATATTCAAAGACTAAAGGGTTAGAATATACATTTCTTTTCAAACTATCAAATTACGGTAGTTTAATAATACATTATTCGTTACAATGCATCATACTGCAACAAAAAAATATTTTCTAGTAAGCATAATTTCTATTTCAGTATTGTCTGAGAATAGAATAATAAAAATTGTTTGAAAATGGAATAACAAAAATTTTGATATTTTTAAGATAATTTAGCTAGTGGAGTATGTTCCTATGTTGTGATTTTAAGAGTTGTGTCCCTCATATCCAAAAATGGGGAATATTTCTCCAAACTTCGATAAAGATTTTTTATTATATTATTAGTGTTCCGTACGGAACACTTATAAGATCACTTCGGTGTATGTTCGTCTCTCTGCCTGTCTGTCTGTCTGTAACACCCGATTACCGCAAGTATTTGATATAGACAGTTAAGATTTGGCACTAATATTGGAATTGATGGCCTTATCAGAGCTGTTGACTTAAAGGGTTAGTTTTGGGGGTGAATGTGGAAGGAGGAAAAAATTTACCAAGTCATCGAGTCGGTGTCAAATGAAAGCTTGTAAAAAACACGAATTCAAAAATGTACATAATATAATACTTGCGGACACTTTTCTTTGTATTATTTTTAAAAAAATTGCAAAAAATCGCTTATCTCGAAAAGTACTGATCAAAAAATTTTGAAAAAATTCTTCACAGGGTGTAGATTGAACGAAAATTATTACGAGTGCATTGCATTTCATAATTTATCTGGTATATAAAAAAACAAAAATTTCAAGTCATCGGTTTTCAGTAAAGATAGGAAAAAAAACTTTGTTGTAACAAAAATTTTCATTTTAAAAGCAATCCACGTACGGAACATTAATTGCGCAATTCCGGCTTGCACTTGGTCGGTTATATATGTTATTATTAACTATAATAATTCAATAAAAAAGGTAATACCACTTTTATAAACAAGAAAAATTAACTATTCATCGTAGTTACAGAATTTCCATATAAAAGTATCACTTTTTTATTGCTAAAAATGCAATATTTTTACTGTTTTTGAAGATAAAATGAGCAGAAAATTGCCTTAATTAACCTACTTTCTTTCACAAATTTAATGTACAAGAAACACATATTAACACATATTGTGCAATATCATGATATCTCACTTCATTAGTTACTCGGGAGAATGATCTCGTAATCAATCACTTTATTTTATTAATTATGTAAAACAATATCTACTAATCCAATTTCGTCAATTAAACCAATAAGTAAATTACATACGGTACGTAGAAGATCTATAGATATGGCCACATAGGGGTACATATTCAAGAAACTGTAATAAAAAATTAAATTAAAATGCATAGGGTTTTTATATTTTAAGTCTAAGTTTAATATTTCTACAGCTACTTTTACTTTCCTTAGTAAGGGAAGTATTGTCTTTGTGAAGAATCATCTTTCGAGAACTTTGTATTTTTGCACTCTAGATTACGAAAAGGGTACTTTAGGTTACTGTCTCATTCCGCTGGCTTTTCGATCTGTTGACACGACCTAAAACTGGTAGACATATAATATTCGAAGCAGGGAAAGAACCTATAGTTTTTCAGCGACATTATCACAGGCAAAATAGGTGAAAAAGGTGGAAGTCGATGCATTTCCTATAGTTTCAATAGTATCGTAAGAATTTTTCTGGTTTTTCATTGTAAAGATGACCAAAATTTAGTCATCGTTACAAGTATAATTATTTACTGTCAAACATATAAGGGGTTAAAAGGATCTAGAAAGAGTTGCTTCGGGTACACCACCATATATAGTGTATATCCTTCTTAATATCCCTGGAGGCCAGGAATCTGAAAAATGAACTGCCGCGTACCGGAAATTGCAAGGCATACAAGCCTGCTGCCAAGCATATCACAATATCGGAGTTCGAGTGTATGTCGCCGGAAGATGTTTATTAATTAATATTATTAATATTTTTCGGTCATAAAAAGGATATTATCATAGCACTATAGTCATCATATAGCCCATATATAACGCTTAGAGTTGCTCTAACTAGCTTAACAAGGCTACCCGTCAGCTCAAAGCACAAAGATACCCGAGCATCATTCGTCCACTAAAGCCCAATGTATTGGTAAAAGTTCTTTATTACGGTATTACAACTCAAAATGGTAAATGGTCGCTCATATTGAGCCCTGATTGATAATGGTTTTGTTCGATTTTTTACCTTTGGAACGTACAAAATGTTGATAAAATGCGGTAAATACAAAATTTTAAAAATTTCGCAGCCATTTTTGCTAGGAATACTGATCGAAAATTTTTGTGAGGTCATCGCCTAAATTTGGTTAAGTTGATAGCAGTGTGTGTTTGCGAACTTTAATTCCATTAACCAAAAGTGCAGCCATTTAAACGTATATTCTACGAAGAGTAGGATATTTTTAGTGTTCCGTACGGAACTGTCACACCCGATTTTCTCCGAAACTATTTATCATAGAAAGTTCAAATTTGGTAATAATATAGGAATTGATGGCCTCATAAAAGCCGTGTAGTTTTGAAAGTTAAATTTTGACTTAAGGAGTTAGTTTTGGGGGGTGAAATCGGAAGTGAAAACAATTTTTTTTTACTAGGTCATCGAGTGTGGTGTCAAATGAAAGCTTGTGAAAACACGAGTAAAGAATATATATATAATGTAGTACTTGGACTCACCTTTCTTTGTGTTGTTTTTAGAAAGTCGCGAAAACAGCGGGGATAGTGCCCCCACCTTATCTCGAAAAGTACTGATCAAAAAATTTTGAAAAAATTCTGGAATGCTCTCCACGGGGTGTAGATTGAACGAAAATTATCGCGAGTGCATTACCTTTACTAATTCATTTGGTATATAAAAAAAAAACAACAATTTCAAGGTCATCAGTTTTTAGTAAAGATTGAAAACTCCTTTGGGGTGTGTTTTGTGAAGTCACTGATCATTTTATATCACCGTAACAACATTTTTTATTTTAAAAGCAATCAACGTACGGAACACTAATTGTGCAAGTTCAACTTGCACTTGACCGGTTATTTTTTTTTTACTACAAGTTTTACCTCAAATTCAACTTTAGTAATAGATTTTGCTTTAAAAAAGATTAAAAATGACTTACGCCTAGGTGTCTTCCACTTTCTGTCAATATTTAAATTATATCAAAAGAAAAATCGCTGAAAGCCTTATTTATTAAAACAATGAAAACTTTCGTAAAGAGAAGTTTTTCCCTTATAAATTTTATATAATTGTACACAATTTTAGATGTCAAAGCTTCTCAGCTTACAAAGATTATTTTTTTTATGTAACCTGAACACCTTAACACCTTGTTAAATGTAAATGTTGCCCCTAATTTTTTTTTAATAAAAAACGAAAATTATTCTTTGGACTTATTTGTGTTATGTAAATGTCAAGAATTTATGATAAAAATTAAATCAAATTAGCTTTTTCAGTACAAAATTTACGTTAAATTGAGGATAAATAAAAATTCTGTCGCCCTGATTTAGGTATCTAATGAGAATTAAAGGTGAATAAACTTAATTTTTCAATTTTATCCTCATTTTAAAAAAAATCCTATTAGTATTGAGAGTATATGAGGATGTTTTACTAATTTTTAGAATTTATTTTGTAAATTAAATGAATATTGATAATTGTTTATACTCGTATATGTTGTGTCAAGATAATTAATAATTATATCTTAAATTTTGTTTGTCCATGTATTTATAAAAAAACCAGTCAAGTGCAAGTCGGACTTGCGCAATTAGTGTTCCGTACGATGATTGCTTGCTAAAAAATTTTGTTACCCTTAATGAGTTTTCAACAAAGTTTGTTTCCGATCTTTATTGAAAACTTATGACCTTGAAATTTTTGTTTTATTTATATACTAGAAAAATTATCAAAGGTAATAATATAATATAAATGCGCTAGAGGCCATGAAAGCCTAGGGCTTAGTAAAACTTGTGTCCTTTTCTCTCTTCCCTCTTCCATCATCCGCCGTCCAAGTATTGTTGGATCGTATGTCTCCACTCTATTCTGTTCTGCGCCTTCGTCCTCCAGTCTCTGACTCCTATGGCTCTTAAATTCTCCTTAACATGTTGCAACCATCTTCTCCTCGGCCTTCCTTTTCTTCTCGCACCCACATCGCCAGCACCATTTTCGGCAGCCTCTCTCTTGTCAAACGTTGTACGTGCCCTAATCATCTCATTCTTTGCGCTCTTATAAAAGATGTAATTCTAAGTCCGTCATATAAGTCTTCCAATTCCTGATTTGTCTGTCTAGTCCACCCTTCCGGTGTGTTTCTTTCTCCGTAGATCACTCTTAACATCCTTCTTTCCCACCTCTCTAGCGTCTCTTCCTTTAATTTATTCATTACCCATTTTTCACATCCATAGGTGACAGTAGGTCTTATTACCGATGTATAAATCCTCAGTTTCGTGTTTCTAGAGACGTATTTTGATTTCATTAAAGCATTCCGGCTCCCACATTTTTGGTTGCCCTTTGCTATTCGCGCCTTCAATTCGCTCCCCTCATGCCTGTTTCTTCCGGCAGTATGCCCAAATATACGAGGCATGTTTTTTAAGTAAGTACCGTTTTGGAATTAAAAAAAGACGTGCAAAGATATCGCTATAATTTTATTTTTACATGAAAGCCTGTACCTTAATCTACTTTTCTACATAATTTCCGTGAATATTGAGGCACTTGTCATAACGTGGCACCAGTTTTTGAATACCCTCCTCATAAAAATTCTGCCGCCTGACTTGTTAACCACTGTATCACAAATGTTTTGACTTCGTTATCGTCTTGAAGACGCTGACCACCCAGGTGCTTCTTCAAGTGCAGGAACAAATGGTAGTCGCTGGGCGCCAGATCAGGTCTGTATGGAGGATGATCTAGAGTTTCCCATTTAAAAGATTTGATGAGATCTTTGGTCCGATTAGCCACATGTGGACGGGCATTGTCATGCAGCAAAACGATACCCTTACTCAACTTGCCACGTCTTTTGTTCTGGATTGCACGACGCAGATTGTTCAATGTCTCACAATAAGACGCTGCATTGATTGTCTCATTACGAGGCAGAAACTCCACTAGCAATACGCCTTTTCTGTCCCAAAAAACTGTGCACATGATTTTGCGGGCAGAAATTGTTTGCTTAAAAACTTCACTTTTTTGGGTGATGATGAATGTCGCCATTCCATGGATTGTTGTTTCGATTCTGGTGTGACGTAGGCCACCCATGTTTCGTCACCAGTAACAATTTGGTCTAAAAAATGTTCACCTTCATTGTGGTACCGCTCAAGGAAAGTCAATGCACTGCCTAAACGTTGGGTTTTGTGCAAATCCGTCAACATTTTTGGAACCCAACGTGAACACAATTTCCGGTAATTCAAGTTCTCGGTCACAATGCGATACAAAACACTACGAGAATATTGAGGAAAGCAGTCGCACAATGATGAAATTGTAAAGCGTCTGTTTTCTCTCACCCCTTTCGTCCACTTTCTGCACCAAATCTTCATTAACGACCGAAGGACGCCCACTCCGTTCTTCATCATGCACATTTGTGCGGCCATCTTTAAATGCTCTCACCCATTTCCTTACCATTCCATCACTCATAATGTTTTGTCCGTAAACTTCACAGATCTCACGATGAATATCGATCGGTTTTACGCCTTTAGCACTAAGAAATCGTATAACAGCCCGTACTTCACAATCGGCGGGATTCACGATTGTCGGAGGCATCTTAAACACTCAGTAAACAACGTATACAATGAAGAATCAGACTGTAATGGCGTCAGTGCGTAGACATGAGATGTAGGTTACCAGCGCGCATGCGCAGAACGCCGACCGTATCGCTGCGGCGGCGGAATCGCAAAACGGTACTTACTTAAAAAACATGCCTCGTATAAATCTATCCACTCTCTCAAATTTATATTCCCTTCCATCATAGGTCACTACATTAAGTTCTTTTCCTTTCTTAGTTTCTGTGCTTCCTGCTATCATATATTTCGTTTTCTCGGAGTTGATTTCTAATCCATACTTACGTACCTCTCTTATTAGTCTTTTCGTTCTCTTTACCAGTTCCCTGCTAGACTTTGCTATCAACGTCAAATGATCTGCATAAGCTATACACTGGTGCTCCTTATTAAAAATTGTACCGTTAGCCTCTAGGCTGCTCTCTCTTATTATCCTCTCCAAAACTAAGTTAAACAACGTCGCAGACAGTGGGTCACCCTGTCGTAGCCCCCTTTCCACTATCCTTTCCTTTGATTCCAGGCCATTCCACACTATTAGTCGTTTTTTGTAGAGTCATTTTAACTAATGTGATTAGTCTATAAACAGGATATGTAACGCTATTTTATACTCATAACACGTAGTTTGAATTTCTTTAACATTGAATATCTGATCTGTTGTGGATCTGTTACTTCGGAACCCCGCTTGGTATTCCCCCATTCTTTCTTCTGCATACCCGTTCAATCTCTTCCGCCATACCTTTGCCAGAATCTTATAGCATGTATCTAGCAGAGCTATTCCTCTATAATTTTTGCATAGTACTTTATCACCTTTTTTTGTATAGTGGACTTATAAGGGCCTTAGACCATTCTTTCGGCATTACTTCCTGTTCCCACACTTGCTCTATTAGTAGAAATAGTTTCTCAAGCAGTTCTTTGCCTCCTGCCTTTAACATTTCAGCACTTATTTCGCTTTTACCTGGCTTTTTGTTGTTTTTCATTTCATTAATTATAGCTTTGATTTCTCACCATATTCCCATCATCGTCCATTGTTCGCTCTTCTACCCTTGTTTCTCTGTTTCTCCCCATTCAACAATACCTCGAAATACCCCTTCCACTTATCCATTATTTTGTCTGGCTCACTTATTAGTAATCCTGTATTAGTTCTGAGGTTGTTGGTTCGGCTGTGGTATCCTTTGTTTATTCGTTTTACCTCCTTTTAGAAGCTTCTTAATTCCTTATTAACAAATCTTTCCTCTATGTTTTTCAATTTTTCTTCATTGTATTGTCTGTTCAGTCTTCTGCATGTTTGTTTGAACATTCCTTGAAATTCTTCATATTCCTGAATATTATCTTCATTTGGGTTCATTATCATCTTCTGCCGTGCTTTTTGCTTGACCTCTGCTAGTGCGCTGCACTCGCCGTCGAACCAGTCTTTGATTTTTACTTGTCTCTCTTTCCTTTTTAACGCTGTATCACCGACTAGTTTCACTGCTGTTTTTGTTTGCTCCCATATTCGCTCTACTTGCGTGCTTGTTTCCTGCTGTTGTAAAACTTTACTTATTTCTTCCTTGTACATTTCCTTCTTTTTTGATCTTGGAGACTACTCACATTATACGCCCTTCTCTTTTTGTTTGTGACTTTTATGATTATCTCCTTATATTCTCCCTTGCATGTAATTCTCACTAGGAAGTGATCGGAGTTACAGTCCGCTCCCCTCATACTTCTTACCTCTGTAATAAAAAAGTAACAAATAAATGTTTCTTCTCTATCAAAACGTGGTCTATCTGGTTGATTGTTCTTCCATCTGTCGAGGACCATGTTTCTTTATGTATTTATTTCCGTTTTAACTAGGTACTTTTGATTATCATATTTTTTTCCATTGCAAGGGTTACCAGTCTCTGTCCATTATCACTGGTTTCATCGTGCTTACTGTTCTTTCCCACTATCTGTCTATACATCATTTCTTTCCCCACTTTTGCGTTACAGTCGCCTACCACCATTTTTATATCATACTTTGGTATCCTCTCGTACTCCTGTACTAGTCTTTCATAGAATATACCTTTGTCTATTTCATCTTTTTCTTCGGTAGAGGCATGCATATTTATAAGTCTTAGGTAGCACATCCTCTCTAAAATTGACGACCCTGTCTTTGTCCTTTTCCTGTACGATAAAACCGGTCCCGAGCATTCTGTCATTTTCTCCACTTTTAAAGAAGATCGCGCCCTCTACTTCCACTGTCTCAACTCCTGACTGCTTGGTTTCTTGGATTGCCACAATACTTATTTTATACTTTCTTAATTCTCTTACTAGGTCTTTAAGCGCTCCTTCTGTATACGTTCCTCTTACATTCCAAGTTGCCAGCCTAAACCTTAATTTCTCTATTTTCTGTCTGCAGTTTAGTTTACTCTTGTCCCTTTTCTCGCCATTTTCGTAATCTACTCGCCGTTTATCTTTTTCCGTTCTTAGTTTTTTGGCCGCCCTGTCTTAGTTACTTTTCTGATCCGCTCATCCAGTGCACTTTGTTTGGGTGACCTGTCTTCCACCGTCCGCTTTAAAGTGTTATTTCTCTCACCGTGTTGGTGCCCACCTTTGTTGACAATCAATTTATTGTATCTTATGTACTCATTATTTCCCTTTCGTCTTTCTTCCATTAACTGTGGTATTAGATTTTTTCTTTTCTCCCTCACGCTCCTTGGGTAATCTTCATCGATCCATACTTCTGTGCCCTTCAGGAATTTCTTTTTCTTAAAGATGTCAATTTTGGTTTCTTCTTTTACTGTTTTAATTAACACTGGTCTACTTTGTTTCTTCCTGAACACACCTACTCTTCGTATTTCTTCTATATCCCTGTCCATGTTTATTCCGATATCTAGCCCTTGCAAAATTTGTCCAACCTTTCCTTCCAGATCCACCGCTGTCTCATTTTCTTGGTCCATGACTCCCCTTACTATCAAGTTTCTTCTTTTAACTTCTCTTTCCAAATCCGTTATCCTTTCGTCCTGCTTCTTTACTTGTATTTTCAGTTTTGGGTTTTCCTCTTCCAGGGTATTGACCTTCCCGAGAAGACCATCCATTTTCTTGTCCATTTGATTCAGTTTGTCTCCTATCAAAGGTAATGCACATAATTTTCGTTCAATCTACATCTTGTGGAGAACACTTCAGTATTTTTTCAAAATTTTTCGATCAGCACTTTTCGAGATAAGAGGGAACAGGGATTTTTGGCAATTTGTCAACAATAATACAAAGAAAAGCGTGCGCAAGTATTACATCATATGTATTTTTGAACTCGTCTTTTTACAAGCGTCTGTTTGACACCCCGCTCGATGACCTTGTAAATTTTTTTCACTTCCGATTTCACTCCCAAAACGAACCCCTTAACTCAAAATTTAACTTCCAAAACTACATGGCTCTGATGGGGCCAATCAATTCCTATATTTATGCCAAATTTCAACTTTCTATGTCAAATAGTTTCGGAGAAAATCGGGTGTGCCAGACGGACAGACGGACACCGAAGTGATCTTATAAGTGTCCGTACGGAACACTAAAAATCCAAAGAATTTACTAGATAACTAAATATATTCATTTTGGTAATATTTTCATTTACTCTTATTTTAGTGTTAAAAACTAATTTAATTTATTCAGTTGATTTTTGGGGATTACGTTAACTTTGCTTCAAAAAAAAAAGAGTTTTAAAGATTTATTTTTATCTAATGAGACTACCAATAAAAAATAGTTTCACTAAAGCCAGAGAACTTTATCTCATTATAGGGAACGTTGGTGGGATTCGGCATTCAAGAACCTATGTTATTTGTATGTGTTGATTTCCAGTATACCGTTTCCATGTTACAAATGTCCGTTCTCAGTTTTGGTGATCTGTATGTGTAGGAAAAACAACTGGGTGTATTTTGTCAGTTTATGTAATGTAGAGCTGCAGCCGCTAACTATAGGCCTTCAAGAAAGATCGGCTTTTGGAATTTTGGGAAGCCACTAAAATTTTAAACATTTGCTTGATTTTTTCGTCTTGATATCTTTGCCGAGGTGTGATTCATTGTTATTAGATTTTGTGGCTTTTTCTAACTCGAAGACTGTGAAGACTGGTTTACAACTGGGATCTTAAAGCATAGTTTTGATATTCCTTGGGTATTCTTCAATATCCATAACGACAGTGGATTTTCCTTTGTCGGCGGGTTCTCTAGTAATTTTTTATCTGGTTTTTGAGTACCCGAAATTCTTCTGCGGTTAGATCAAATTAGGGTAGACTAGAATTTTCAGTATCTTTGCGACATCTGACGTATCGGTCCTGCTTGTTTCAAAGTTGGCAATTATTACTTCTGCCGGAATTCTTTTTGGCCTTATTTAATAATTCCAGACTTTGCTAAAGATATTAGTTTCAGTTGCTTAACGTTGATGTTTTGATATATTGTATACTCTTGAATTCTCAACTGTCAAAACTGCATTCATCAGAGAATTTAGTTCACTTTAGGAATGGAACAAAATGACCACTTGCCTAGATCTACACAGACAAATAGAGACTTGATTGTAGAATCCCCCACCATGCAATATATCAATTCGCCTTAAAGACAATACTAAGAAGCCAAAGGATTTCGCAAGATCACGACAGCAGTGAAACAGAGATAGATACAAAGAGCATATAATTGAGAACATTAAAGAAAAAGAAAACCCACGAAGAAAATATGATAAGAATCGAACAACAAAGCAAAAGAAATTTTGCCATATATTGGAGAGACCATCGACTGGGTTGGATGCTTTCACCAACATATTAGCTGTATATCAGGTTTTTACAGGTGATGATGTGGAACTAGCAGACTAAAAGAGATTACATTGGGTATAAAAATAAAATACAAGATATACCATTTACCAACCAACTGTAGATAAGCCACAAAATAGATTCCAATAGATGCAAAATGATAGCCAGCCTAAAGAACTACAAAACAAGAAGAATGAGACATTTGAACAAGAGAGAGACTTTTGAACAAGAGAGAGACTTATCTCCGACGAGTTTTCGGATTAACACACCTATACGTTTCCATGCGTGAATCACTACTAACTAAACTAAATCGATATTCCGAAATAAAATTTCGGAATATGGTTTTTTACTTAATTGATCACTACAACATAAAGTCGAGAAATTTGCACATGCAATTGCAATTGCTATAAGCCAGTGAGAGTCATTCCAACTTGACTCTCCACGGTACTCGGATCTTTACGATCGATACCGTTGCCTAAAGCCTACCTGATGAAGAGTATAGGCTCAGAAACTATACTCGTAGTCGTAGGAGGAAAGGCATGGAATATAACATTCATTTGTTGGTCATTTTGCATGTGCAAATTTCTCGACTTTACTACTAACTAACTTCATATTTTACACCTTTACGGGGAGGAGGCTTTTTAAGCCATCAAAACATATGAAAAGGTGAGAGCAAAGAGATGCACCCTAACCTGCTCTATATACATAGGCAGAAAGTGTGCAACATGTGAGAATTTTCTTTATTACTAAATTTAGAAAAAAAGTGAATTTATAGGTGGATTCTACATAACTGCCTAAAAACCTAAAGAATTATTTTGCCGTGGCGATTATCATTAGTCCTTTGGGAGGAAATTTGAATTATATATATATATATATATATATATATATATATATATATATATATATATATAATATATATATATATATATATATATATTATATATATATATATATATATATATATATATATATATATATATATATATATATCTATATTTATATCATCTATATAAAATAATTTATTACGTTAGGTAACATAAGGAAGAAGCAGTGACGATAATAATGAATCAAGTCGGAAAAAAAGTTTGCCGCTAGCTCTTTATCTTGCAATACACTGCCTATACCATTAAATGTGGAACAATATCATGTAACAAAGAATATAATATATATAAAATGCACCGTCTCTCTGTCTGTTTGTCCGTTAGTGCGCTTATCTGTCGAGGACCATTTATCCGATTTACGCGTTTTTTTTAATTCATACATTTGTTCCCTTCTTCTATATATATATATATATATATATATATATATATATATATATATATATATATATATATATATAATGCGTCTTTCGTCTGCCTGTTAGTGCGCTTATCACTCGAAAACCACTTATCCGATTTACGGGTTTTTTTAATTTATACATTATTCTCTGGCCAGGTTATATAATAATAATAATAATAATAATAATAATAATTCAATGAATGAATTCAATAAATGATTCAGCTGCCAAAGTAGTTCACCAAGCACTAGCCACAACATACAAACTCATAGAAAAACACAGATCCCTACTACAAATACACGCCAACATCCATACTTGAAAATGAAGATTACAAGCTCTACTGGGACATCGGTATCCATACAGATAAAACAGTCTCCGCCAATAGACCCGATATTACTTTTCAGTGCAAAAAAGAAAAAGTCACCTATCTAATTGACATAGCTGTCCCCAACGACACAAACATCCAAACGAAATACACAGAGAAAATTTCCAAATACACAGATCTTGCAACGGAAAAAAAAAAGGCTATGGAAACAAGAAAAAGTCATCATTGTCCCCCTCATTATATCAGCCACAGGCCTTACACCAAACAACATTCACACCACACTTAGTACAATTAGGACTCAACACAAACATACACAAAAACATTCAGAAGTCAGTGATTTTGAAAACATGTAACATTGTCAGGTCATTCCTTAATACACAATAGTAATGCGTTTGTGCTGACTTGGTTTGAGCCCGTCAGCCAAACATGGAACCACATTGACCAAATGTGAGAAAGAAAAAAAACGAGAACAATCATAATAATAATAATAATAACGAAACTTTTGCAAACAAAACTCAACTCTAAGAATCTCACTAAAGCCATCAACACGTTCGCTATACCTATACTCACATATTCATTTGGTATCATCAAATGGTCACAAACAGACATAGAAAATATTCACATCCTTATACGATCTCAATTCACCAAATACAGGAAATTACACCCCAACGCATGCAAAGAAAGACTTACCATCGAGAGGAAGGCAGGAGGAAGGGGAATTATAGACATCAGATCATTACACACACAAAACAAATACAAACACTTAGGAAATTCTTTCACAGCAAGCAAACCAGCCTCCACACAGCGACAGTGAAAGCAGACAAAAACTACACACCTCTCGACTTAGCCCGGGCAGACCACTCAGCAAACACACACAGTCACACCCAATTACAACAGGAAAAGATAAAAAACGTGGTCAGAGAAAAACACTCCACGGAAAACACAGATACCACATAGAACAAGACCACGTAAATAAAAAACAATCATACACCTGGTTACAGGATGGGCAGCTATTCCCTGAGACTGAAGGCTTCTTACTTGCCATCCAGGATAAAGTCATATTAACCAGAAACTACCAAAAGCATATCATCAAAGACCCGACTATTGCAGAGGACAGATGTAGGAAATGCCACCAGCAGAAAGAAACAGTCGAACACATAACGAGCGGATGTAAAATATTGGCCGAAACAGAGTACACAGCCAGGCATGATTCAGCTGCCAAAGTAGTTCACCAAGCACTAGCCACAACATACAAACTCATAGAAAACACAGATCCCTACTACAAATACACGCCAACATCCATACTTGAAAATGAAGATTACAAGCTCTACTGGGACATCGGTATCCATACAGATAAAACAGTCTTCGCCAATAGACCCGATATTACTTTTCAGTGCAAAAAAGGAAAAGTCACCTATCTAATTGACATCGCTGTCCCCAACGACACAAACATCCAAACGAAATACACAGAAAAAAATTTCCAAATACACAGACCTTGAAACGGAAATAAAAAGGCTATGGAGACAAGAAAAAGTCATCATTGTCCCCTCATTATATCAGCCACAGGCCTTACACCAATAACATTCACACCACATTTAGTGCAATTAGGACTCAACACAGACATACACAGAAACATTCAGAAGTCAGTGATTTTGAAAACATGTAACATTGTCTGGTCATTCCTTAATACGGAATGGTAATAGCGTTTGTGCTGACTTGGTTTTGGCCCGTCAGCCAAACATAGAACCACATTGATCAAATGTGAGAAAGAAGAACTTTTTGTGATAATAATAATAATCTATATAATATATTTATAAAACGCAACGTCTCTCTGTCTGTCAGTCTGTCCGTTAGTGCGCTTAGCACTCAAGAACCACACACCGCATTTTTGGTTATTGGTCATGATTTGTGGTTATTTTTCAATAAATATAGTTTTTAGCCATTTACACCAAGAACATCAAATCTATCATAACCCTATGCAAAGATGAAAAATGATCAGATGAACGTTTCTAAATTTAAAGCTTTTAAATCAGGAACTCCAAACATAACATATTCTAATATAGCAAAGTTCGGTACATTACATTATGTTAGGTTAAAATTCGTTACGTTAGGTTACGTTAGGTTTGAAGTTGACTACATTAGGTTATGTTAACTTTGGAATTCCTGGTTTAATAGCCTTAAGTTTAGTAAACGTTCATCTGATCATTTTTCCTCTTTGCATAGAGTTATGATAGTTTGATGGTATTGGTGTAAATGGCTATAAACTATATTTAAAAATGTGCTCAAATCATGGCCAATAATCAAAAATCGGCGCAGACAGATCGATAGAGAAATTAATAAAAAAAAATCGTTAGTTCGTTGAAAATTGCGTAACTGAGAAGCATTTCATTGACTAAAAAGGTGTTTTTTGAAAGAAAAGCAATATATATTGATAAATTAGTAATAATCATGGTAATCAAAAATCCGCTCAAACAGATCGATAGAAAACTCAAGAACGAAGATTTAAAAAAAATATTGAGATTCCTTGAAAATTACGACCAGAAAATGGATTTGATAGTGACTAACCAGAGCTAATCTGAACTAACCAGAGCTAACTTGAACTAACTTGAATTATTCAATTTAATTAAAGTAATAACTTCATTAATCTTTTTTAAAGTTAAAAAAAGCAGTAGGTATTTCTTTTACAAATAAAACCAACGTTTGATTTTTCAAAAGTTGCCGAAATCTCTAATTTCATTTGAATCAATTTCGGTATTTATTTTTTTTTAAAACATAAAAAACCGTTAATTTAGGTTAGCTCTGGTTAGTTCAGGTCAGCTCTGGTTAGTTAATGTCATAACGTATTGACTCCATCCCGACCACGCTCCCCCACCACCTGCATCACGAGTAACGGTTAATGTTCAATGTCTATTATGCACACTGCCGGCTGTAAGTTTGATATTATGTTAATTTGTGTTTCATTTTATACTTTGCCTAAATTCTTATTGGCATTCTATACAAATAATAGACATTCTATAGATTTCCTAGGCAAAGTAAATAATGATTAAAGAGAAACCTTCAACGACGACCCTGCTGACTAACGATCACCTCAATTAACGACCGATTTTGGGAATCTTCGAACAAAACCATATATAAAACGGTAGTCTGAACAGTGGTCTCGAACCTACCAATTTTTCGGTATTTCTACCGATATGGGGTCTGTCCTACCGACATGCTGAAATTTAAAGATTTTTCCACGATTTCTGAGAATACAAGGAAATTCTCCCGACTTATTTACTGATTTTACAACAACCCTTTTCGTTTATGTTTTTACGGGGATTCCCTCGATTGTATGATAAGTAGTTATTCCAGAATGTTCCCGATAACTTTTGGGAAATACCCTTGTGTCCTACAACTCGTAACTCGACGTTTTTAGGACATTACCCGAGCTAATTCGCTTGTCTATATAAAGAAGAATTCCGATTTGATTGTTTCATTAATTTTCATTATTTAGAAGAGAAATTTTCTCCGAGTTAACTAAACGTTTGCTAGTAGTATCTACCAAAATATTATTATAATACCAAGTCAAAATGTCGTCAGACGAAGAACCGACTACAAGCGCCAGTGCAAAAAGAAAAAAATCCGACAATTTTATGGAAAAGAATGGGAAGAAGAATTTTTAGGCTGGCTGCAAGAAAGTCGTAAAAGCGCAAATTATGCCTATTGTAAAAGTTGTAATAGAGATATTAATATTACATCAGGGAAAGACGCTCTTAGGAAACACAATTCTTCACAAGCACAGTCGGTATCATCAAAGAATATAGTATACAACCAAAGATATCATCATTTACTGTGACAAGAACTCAAAAACCTGATATACAAGTTAAACAAGATAAAAATATTTCATTATTTTTTACTAAGTACCAATACATTTTTATATTATTTTGTATTCTACCAGTGTATAGTAGATACGTCTTTTTTAATTCCTTTTTGTATTTTCAGGTGAAGTAAGATTAGCCTCGTTTGTTGCTGAACATAATCTACCATTCACCATTATGGAGCACCTACCGAAACTGATACAGTCCGTTTGTCCCAATTCAAAAAATGCAGAAAAATTAAAATGTTCGACGACGAAAACTCACGCCATAATTGATCATATTATAGGTAAAGAAAATTTTGATAATTTATGTGAAGTTCTGCGGCAAACTAAGTTTTTCGTTTATTATTGACGAGTCCACTGATCTTAGCATAACACTTGTGCTTAGTCGTGCGATATGCGAAAGAGCATCGCATCTATGACTGTTCTTTAGCTCTTAGTCCATTAGCAGCCGCTAATGCAGTATCCTTATTTGAACATATTGTAAACTGTTTTACAAGCGCTGATATTCCGTATAAAAATAATCTAATAGGTTTTGCATCTGATGGGGCAAACGTAATGATGGGGCGTAATAATTCTGTTGTGACATTGCTACAAAACGAAATTTCCAATATTTTTATACTTAAGTGCACATGCCATTCGTTTCATCTTTGAGCGTCATATGCTTGAACCAAACTGCCACGCTTTATAGAGGATCTTATAAGGGACATTTACAATTACTTTTCTTCTAGTCCAAAAAGAGTTGCAGAGTTTAAAGGCTTTCAAATTTTTTGTGTCTTTTGTGCCTCTCAGACACGCTGGTTATCAGTACATGCAACAGTAAAAAGAGTATTGGAACAATTTTCTGCTCTAAAACTATTTTTTATAGACCAACTATCTAATAATGATCATCTTTTAGCTGCAGGAAACATATTACAGAAGCTTCAAGATTCCACTACATTGCTATTTTTGGAATTTTAAGATTTTCTGTTACCATTATTTAACGATTTAAACAAAGGAATGCAGGCAGAACACCTGAAAATTTATATTTTATGTGAAAAAAATAAGTCAAATACTAAGAACTTTTTTTGATTGCTTTTTAAAAAGAGAATATTTAACAAGTACTTCATTGGAAAATGTTGAATTCAAAAATCCTAGACATTTTATGGATATCGATACCATATACTATGGCGCTGCGGCGTCTAATTCACTACTTAGTAATTCAGATGTAAGCCCAGATCAAGTAAATTTGTTTAAACGCAGATTCCTAGATTTTTTATATCGAAACTTGCAAGCAAATAACTGCGCGATTTCCGTTGAAAAAAAATTCAATAAAAGGTTTAGACATAATTGAACCAACGAATGTTAAAATTGGCAAAACTGCGTCGATAATTTCTGTGAGTAGACTCTTTCCCAATATTGTTCAGAACAATGATTTCCAACAAATTGATACAGAGTGGCGTGTTTTAAGAAATTGTGAACAAATCAAAATATTTCCTGATGACATAGAACTATTTTGGGATAATGTCAGTTTACTAAAGTATGGCGATGACGCTCAAATGTTTCCTTTGTTGTCTACTTTTATCTTTACTATTTTATCACTGCCTCACTCATCCGCTCATGTTGAGCGCATATTCTCGCATATTAATCTTATAAAAACCAAACAGCGAAAATAACTGAGTCAATCACTGGTCTATTAGATACAAAACGACTCTTTAATGACGCTAATTGTTATGACTTCGAAATTAGTTCAAAGATGACTGCGGCTATGGCCAAAGAATATTGTTATGATCCTAAAAATCGTAAAAAGTAAATAGATTTTAGTTTGTGTACCTTTAGTAATAAACGAATTACAAATTATTTAGTCTGTTATGTTTTTGTTATTTCGTTTCGTTTTCATTATGTTTTACTAGTATTCAGTAGTATTTATTCACTCATATATAAAATATTGTAAAAAAAATAATTACTCTTATTAGTTTTAGTTGTATACTTAGTATATTCTGTAAGTTCCTATTATTTTACAGAGATAAAGAAGTTTAAAATAAACAAATTTGATTGAATATTGTATTTTTTTCTCATATACCTATTTTGGGTACAAATATACCGATATTAGTGGGCAATTGTACCGATTTCGCATTGACGTTCGAGACCACTGAGTCTGAATAACGAACGCCACCAGGGATTTTTGTGTCCTAATGTGATTTACGACCTTTTATAGCGACCAGGTATGAACATTTTTTTAAATTTAGACCTACAGTTACATCTATAATTACTATTACATATAACAATTTTATTACAACGAACAAAAAAAATATAAAAAAAGTCAGCGTAAGCTTGTTCTTCAATTTGATGTAGGAAAAACTCAAATTCAAACCATTTTAAAGGATAAGAAAACTGTTTTACAAGCTTGGAGAGAAAATGGCTATAAAGTGAAAGTTCCGAAATTGGTTCTGTGGTTTACATTTGGTTTTGCGCAGTGAATAATAAAAATATTCCTGTGACGGGTCCTTTAGAAGTAGCAGAAGCTCTGATACATTCAGAATTTAGAGCCTCAAATGGTTGGCTCCAAACGACACAACATGACATGTAAAAGCATTTTGTGGTCAATCAGCAGATGTTCCTCGAGAAACTGCAGAGCAATGGAAAGCAAGAGTACGTACACAATGTGTTAGCTGTTGGCCAAAGGGCATTTATAACTGTGTCGAAACAGGGCTTTTTTTCTGTACTTTACCGAAAAAGAAATTGCGCTTAAAAAAAAAGCACTTTAGTGGAAAATCATCTCAGAAACGTTTAACTGTGTTTCTCTGTGCCAATATGGAAGAGGAGTTTGAAAAACCAATTATCAGAAAATCTGCCAAACCTCGGTGTGTTAAGGGAGTCACGCTATGCCATTTAAAATGACCTACAGGAATAATAAAACATGTTGGATGACTGAGGACATTTTGAGAGAGATTTTGCAAGACTTTAATCGCAGAATGAAAAGAGCCAGAAGAAATGTTGTTTTGTTCTTAGATAACACGACATACCATCAAAACCTTAAAATGAGTAATGTAAAACTCGTTTTTTTTTTCACCAAATTGTAGTCAGTGCCAACCTTTGGATTTAGGAATCATCAAAAATTTGAAAGAACTTTTACGTCATGTTGTGGCAATCATGGATAATGGTAATAAAAGTGTGACAGTTTTAGATGCCGTATATTGGACAATATCTTCTGTAAGTTCAATAAAAACAAGTACGGCAAAGAAGTGCTTTTACAAAGCTGGGTTTCCAAAAATATGGGAAGAAGTTGAAGGTGAAATCTCAGAGGAAAATGAACTTAAATGCTTACAAGAAATTCAAGATCTTGTGCAAACTATTTGTCCAGAGATAACAGCAGAAGAATTCGTGACTTTTGATGACAATATTAAAACTTCTAATGTTGATACTGTTATTATTTTCATCATTGCAAATGGAGCATCCGATGATCAAGAAGATTCTACTGAAAATCATTTAGAGGCACTTGATTTATTGTCATAGTTTTTGAATTTTTACCAAGATGAAAAAAAAACTTCTACATTGTCAAATTTATTGAACGCAAGAGAGGAATTAGAAAAAGCATTTTGTCTGAAAAGGAACGCAAAACAAACTAACATAAAATAAGCGTTTAAAAAAACAAAATAAACAAAAAAGGAACAAAATTATAAAAAGGAGAAAACTTAAAAAATATATTTTTAAACATACAATGTGCCTCTATTATGCAAATTTCGCAATCTTATGAGACTCCATTCCACCCTCTGACTAACGACCACCTCCTATAGCGACCATTTTTAAATTTTTGCAGATGGTGGTCGCTGCTGAAGGTTCAACTGTATATATATATATATATATATATATATATATATATATATATATATATATATATATATATAATATATATATATACGTATATATATATATATATATATATATATATATACAGGGTGCCCCATATGTATGGAATAATGATTCCACAGCATTTATTAATCAGTGTATCAACAAAAAATGTTTAAATAAAATTTATAGGGTGTTATACGGCGTACATGCTGACGTTGGCAATAAAATGTTTTGAACTGTGTCAGTTCGAAGTTCGAGGAAATTATGCCATCTTAAATTTTTTTTTAAATGGAGGGCCCTGTATATTATTTTATTTTTTATTCCTACTAAAAATTCTAGATATTACTTGTCTAACATACCATTGTCTAAATTCAACTGTTTTTGAATTATTGATATTTGAAATTAAGGAGATCAAGCTAATTTTTTTTTTAAGCTGGCTTGTGTCAAACATTTACTGTCGACGGTAAAGACTTAAGTCCGTAGTTAGCAAAACATTAAAACGATTTAGACAATCAGGTCGTGTTAAGGATTATTCTAAATCTGGACCTCCAAAACTTAAAAAAAGCGATGATAAAAAGTTACATGTTTTAACGGAAATTACAGAAAATCCCCATACAGCTACTCGTCAGCTTTGCCTAGACCACAACATAGGTAAAGGTACCTTAAGTGGTAAATTGAATGAAGAAAAATTGCATCCATACAAACTCATTCTATTGCAAAAATTATCTGAAGATGACTACGACAGATGCGTTGAATTTTGCGAGGTCATGATGGAACGAATCAATAATGATCCTAACCTAGTTCATAATATTTTTTTTTTTGACAAGGCCACATTTTGTCTTAACGGAAGAGTTAACAAGCATAACTGCCGGTACTGGTCTACTGAGAATCCCCACTGGCTAATCGACAGTCATTCTCAAAGACCACAAAAGATAAACGTGTGAGCAGGGATTTATGGACGTCATATCATTGGTCCCTTTTTTATCGATGGAAATCTTACAGGACAGCGGTATTTACAGTTACTCCAAGAGCAAGTTATTCCAACTTGTGCAAGTCTTCTTCCTGATGAAAATAATTTGGATACTCCTAACAGGAATCTGTGGTATCAGTAGGACGGAGCACCTCCTCACTATCAAATCAATGTTCGTAGATATTTGAATGTGATTTTTCCTAATCGATGGATAGGCAGAAGAGGTGCTGTAGGATGGCCTGCAAGGAGTCCCGTCCTTACGCCACTCGATTTTTTTTATGGGGTTATTTGAAAGTCAAAGTTTACCGAAGTCGACCTGAAACTGTAGCAGATTTACAACAAAAAATTTAATATGAAGTAGCATAGACCACCCCGGATTCTCTGCAAAACTCTGTTCAGACTGTTTATGACAGATTGAGTCATTGCCTCGCTGTTAACGGTAGACATTTTGAGCAATTGTTACCTTAAAAATAAATCTAGAGTATTTATTAATAGTTTTTTTTTTTAATTTTAAATTTCAAATGACAATAATTCCAAAACAGTTCAATTTAGACATATGGTATGTTAGACAAATAATATCTCCAATTTTTAATAGAACTCAAAAATAAAATAATATACAGGGCTTTCCATTTAAAAAAAAAAACAACTTCTTCAAAATGACAGTTCAAAACATTTTATTGTCAACGTCAGCATGTGTGCTGTATAACACCCTGTAACTTTTTTTTAAACATTTTTTTGATACACTGATTAATAAATGCTGTGGAATCATTATTCCATACATAATGGGCACCCTGTATATATATATATATATATATATATATATATATATATATATATATATATATATATATACATATATACATATATATATATATATATATATATATATATATATATATATATATATATATATATATATATATATGTATATATATATATATATATATACATATATATATATATATATATATATATATATATATATATATATATATATATATACATACATATAATCTATAATATATATAAAATGCAACGTCGCTCTGTCTGTCTTTCTGTCTGTCCGTTAGTGCGCTTATCACTGAAGAACCACTTATCCGATTTACGTACTTTTTTTTTAACTTGCATATGTTCTCTGGCGAGGTTATAGGCTATATTTTATTACGATAGGTAGCGTAAGGAATGAGCAGTGACGATAATGGTGAATAAAGTCGGAAAAAAGTTTGCCGCTAGCGCGTTCCCTTGCAATACACAGCCTAAACCATTAAATA
Organism: Pachyrhynchus sulphureomaculatus; assembly: GCA_019049505.1. NCBI lineage: Eukaryota > Metazoa > Arthropoda > Insecta > Coleoptera > Curculionidae > Pachyrhynchus > Pachyrhynchus sulphureomaculatus. The sequence goes on along the minus strand of CM032448.1, from coordinate 78,233,286 downwards.
TGGAACAATATTATATAGCAGAGAATATCTATAATTCATAATCTATAATATATATATAATTCAATGTCTCTCTGTCTGACTGTTTGTCCATTAGTGCGTTTATCACGCGAGAACCACTTTTCTGATTTACGTGACTTTTTTTAAATTCATACATATATTCTTTGGCCAGATTATGTAATAGTAATAATAATAATCTATATCTATAATATATATAAAATGCAACGTCTCTCTGTCTGCTTGTGCTTTTTTTTAAACATACATATGTTCTCTGGCCAGGTTAGTTATCTATAATATATATAAAATGCAACGTCCCTCTGTCTGTCTGTCTGTCCGTTGGTGCATTACATGCTTTTTTTTTAAAACATACATATGTTCTCTGGCCAGGTTTATAGGATATATTTTATTGCGTTAGGTACCATAAAGAATAAGCAGTGACGATAATAGTGAATCAAGTCGGAAAAAAGGTTACCGTTAGCGCGTTCTCTTGCAGAACACTGCCTAAACCATTAAATATGGAACAATATCATGTTGCAAAGAATACAATATATATAAAATGCAATGTCTCTCTGTCTGTCTGTCCGTTAGTGCGCTTATCACTTGAGAACCACTTATCCGATTTACGTGTTTTTATAAATTTATACATATGTTCTATATAATTCAATATAAGCCTAGATAATGGGAGATAACATGCAATAATTGGAGATAAGTATAAATAATGAGAGATAAGGAGAAATAATGGGAGATAAACAGAGATAAGTCTAGATAATGGGAGTTAAGGTGTGATAATGGGAGATAAAGTGAAATAAGGGGAGATAAGGAGAAATATTGCGAGATAAGTCGAGATAAGCCTAGATAATGGGAGATAAGGTGAGATAATGGGAGATAAGGTGAGACAATGGAAGAAATAGTAGGAGATAAGGAGAAATAATGGGAGATGAGCAGAGATAAGCCTAGATAATGAAAATTATGTAGAGAAAATGGGAGATAAGGCGAAATAATGGGAGATAAGGGGAAATAATGACAGATATTTTATTACGTTAGGTAATATAAGGAATAAGCAGTGACGATAGTAGTGAATCAAGTCCACGCGAGCAGAGCCGCGGGCAGGGCTAGCATATATATAAATTAAAAATTTTATACCTGCAATGTATTTTTGTTTACAACTACCAAACTCCTCACTGTTGTAAAATTTGCCACGTTTTTAATATTTACTTTTAGTTCCTTTTTTTTTACTTTTCAAGTTTCATCGAATCTAAAAGGCATATATCACCTATTGCTCAATATGACATTTCGCAGGACTAAAACACATTACTGAACCGAAGTTTATTCATTAGTTACCCGTGATGACATGACGTGAAATGCAACTGCAACGATACATCGTAATAAATCACTATATTTTATTAATGATTGTAAATATATGCAGTACATTACTATCAGCGAACGTTGCCACGGTTTTAAAATTGAGAGTTCGAGTTGGAATTGTGATTTATCAAAAAAAAGGTAAAAAAATGCTTCCCATTTGTTCATTCGTTATTATGAATGCATGTATAAATAAAATCTCTAAATTTGATTCTTATTTATTTACTTTTCTTTGAGTTACTTACCTGCAGAATAATTCCCACTAAAGTAACTTCTTTCTACAATACTCAATAGAAATAAGGAATAAGTTTCCTACACTTTTGTATTACATTCAAAAATTTAACTAGAAAGTTATACGTTCTCAGAACACATTTAATAGTAATCTTCTCGATTTATATTTATATGCTTCAAGAGAAACAGCCTAAAAAAGCCTAAATTTTCATCCTGCAAACGGTTCTCACTCTTAAACATTCTAGAAAATGAAGAACTTCTATTCGTTTGATAAAACGGTAAATAAATAAATTTTTATCCCGAAAAAATTCCTCTGGGAAAGATTGAATATTACCAGGGCCAATAGATCAGGCGAATTAATTTTTGAATTTATAATCTTATAAAGATATACTGTGTCAGAAAGTGACCTTGTTCCAGAGATATTTTGTAACGAAACTGTAACATAGAGTAATCACGGTATCGAACTTCCTCAGTTTAGTTCGAATAGGTTCCAAGCGAGTGGGTAAGGTGTTAAAAGTATTTAAAGTTTTTACATCATTGAATAACAAGTGCTAGTGTTTTATAAGCGCAACTCACCATGTGTATGTATGTAAACATTAAAAAATAAAGAACGCCAAGGTCTTTCTAATGAATAGCATTGGAATAAACAAGGGGGACGTGAGAATAATTAAAAACTTGTACTGGAACCAAACTTCATCTACACGAGTCCAAGGAGAAAAGTCAGAAAACACAATTATTGAGCGAGAGGTTAGACAAGGATGTATATTGTCACCTCTACCGTTTAACATATACTCGGAACGAATTTTTCAGGAAGCCTTGAAGGACATCAGCAAAGGAATAAGAATAGACGGGGAATATATATATATATATATATATATATATATATATATATATATATATATATATATATATATATACAACATACGATATGCGGGCGATACGGTCGTATTTGCAGACAGCTGTTAAGACATTTAAGATACAATGAATAGAGCGAGTGAAATCAGTGAGGGATATGGCTTATCACTTAACATTAAAAAAACTAAACACATGACAAAAAAACAACAATCAAAACGGAAGACTAGTAGCAAATAACTAGCAGGGGACAAGATTAAACGATGCATGGGATCACTCAGTAGAGATTAAAAATCGACTAAAAAGATCAAGATTCGCATTCGTAAAACTGGCTAAATTATTTAGATGCCACGACATGTTATTACCGATAAAGAATAGGTTACTAAGATGCTAAATTCTTCCCGTGTTGTTGTATAGACAAGTAGGTAATGATGAGAATAAAGACGACGAAGTTGGAATATCTCAGATACGTCATGAGAAACAACGAAAGGTAGAGCTAGGTGCAACAAATACTGCAAGGGAGAGTAGAAGAAAGGAGAGGGCCTGGAATAAGAAATATATCCTGGCTAAAGAACGTGGTTCCATAACTCCACAGCACGTCTGTTTCGAACATCTGTAAACAAAGTATAGATTGCCAGATTGATCACCAACATCCGAAATGAATAGGCACCACAAAAAGAAGAAGAGGATCTTTCGCCTGATTCTCTCCACCTAAAAATTATCCACCAATATCATAATTATTTATTACTTCGGCATGAATACGTATAAATGTGATTGAAAAACATTTATTTTAATTAATTTTATTTACTTAGAAGCTATTTTCTTGATGGTACATTTGAAATTTTTTGAGATCCGATTCGAGATTATCACAGCCATTGGCACATGATTTTTGTAGAGAAAGTCATCTGTGTCAGAAACGATCGAGAATATCGGAAGCATGTCTCGATTGTAATTATATAAATATTAAATAACAGTCGTCTCAGATGACTGCCTTGATATATGTACGAAGTTAAAGTAAAAACATCTCATCTAGTTCCAGCAACCTCAACAACCAAATGAACTTAATAACATCTCTTTCCTGGATAGAGTACACATGATGCAGCGATTCACATTGGTGTTGAATCGCTGCAGGTTTTATTTCTGGGCAATTCGTTTCAAAATAATGAGATTTGTATTAGGATTGACACGCAGAAACTAACAAGGGTGTGACGTGTTTGACTTGACTTAAAATATATTCGTAGCACGTACAGTCTTAAAAGAGAAATCAAGCGGGCTTCATGAGTTTAGCACTCCTCGTGGAAGTATCTATTAAAAAGAGTCGAGTCACCAACTATACGATGTTTTGAGGAGTTAAGGTTTTTGGTGAGCTCGGGGTCCCCATTCGATTCCTCAATCAGGCGAATAGTTGTTTTCTGATATAATCTAAAAAATTCAAAGTTTGTTTGGGTGAACAGCTTTAAATATGGGAGTAGTATGTCATTGATGGTCGAATTTGAACTTTGTCCAATATTTAAATCTGAAGTGGATTATGTAGCTTTCTAGTATGAAATAATACTCTTATTTTTGGTGTAGCTTTTTTTGCTGTTTTTTTTTTTTTTTTTTTTTTTTTATGGGTCTAGCACACGTGCTGCAGGGAAGTCCCTAAAGCGCTCCAGGAGCGGCACGAGTGCGGAAAAAAGCGATTCACGTTGTTCTTGAATCGCTGTAAATTGCACTCGGTGGGAAACACAGCGCTGGGCAAATTATTCCAAAGGGATGACGTTCTCCATATAAAAGATTGCTTGAAAAACGTTGTACGCGGAGTAACAAGCTAAACCTCATAGGGATGCGAAGCACCAGCGCGACGTGTATTTCTAACATGCACCGCTTTGGGAGGAATTAAGCGGGCCACATCCTTCGAACACTTTCCATGAAAATACTTGTAGAACAGACTCAAGTCGCCAACCGTTCTTCGATGTTCCAGCGAATCAAGGCCGCCGGTCAATTCCGGGTCCCCAATCAGACGGACCGCTCTTCTCTGAACAGAATCCAACAAATGCAGTGTATGTTTGGGAGCAGAGCCCCAAACGTGGAAGCAGTATTCCATAGTTGGTCGAATTTGGGCTTTGTAAAGAATTAACAGTTGTTGTGGGGTGTAAAGCTTTCTGGTTCTAAATAATATTCCCAACTTTTGAGAACCTCTCCTTGCTATGCCTGCAACATGTTCATGCCAAGACATATTTGCTCCCAAACTAACCCCCAACAAATTGAGCGACGATGCTAGGGGAATGGAGTGCCCCGACATAACTATGTCGGGGTCAGCAACGTTAACCTTTTTAGAAAAAAATTCGGGCTTGGGTTTTTGTAGCGTTAAATTCCACTTGGTTACTGTCACCCCAAGATAGAATTTCTTCCAGGTCTTTGTTAAGTTGAACGACCTCCTGCTGTCTGCGGATATTCGCCTGAGCAGCCGATGTCCGAGCGTTCAAGGTGAATGAAGAGACAAGCGTACTCTCATCTGCAAAGCTATAGATTGGATTCCCGGTCTTTTCCAGCAGATCGTTAATGTAAATGAGAAAGAGAGTAGGAGACAGTATGGAGCCCTGGGGCACACCCGGCGTTGATAGTGAGGGTGTTAGAAAGAAATCCGTCGACTGCCACTCGTAAAGAACGCTCTCTGAGGAAACATGAGAGCCACAAACAGAACCTTTCAGACATACCATAAGAGCGTAACTTAGCCAACAGTCCATCGTGTCAAACACGGTCGAATGCCTTGGATATGTCAAGAGCAACCGCTCGAGATTCTCCATAGTGTTCAATTGCGTTGTTCCAAACATGTGTTACATAAGTCAGAACATCTCCTGTTGATCTATGTTTACGAAAACCATATTGGTGATCGCTAATAATATTGAATCGTTCAAGATATTTTAGAAGATGCTCACTGATAACCTTTTCCATGACTTTCGATATTATTGAAAGCAGTGCGACTGGTCGGTAGTTATTTGGCAAGGTCTTCTTACCTTTTTTAGGTATCGGCTGAACCGTGGCACATTTCCAGCAGGACGGAAATATTCCCTTTCTGTAGGATAGGTTAAAAAGTCTACAGAAAACTGGTGTTAGTTCCCTTGCACAGTTTTTGAGAACTATGGTAGGTATTCCGTCAGCGCCAGAAGCCTTCTTGGTGTCTAGCTTCATTAAAATACGCTTTATGATGCGCTGTCTGAAGACAACATCGGGCATTCTTGACTGCAATATGGGAATAGTAGGTGGTGTTTTTTCCTTGGAAATCGACAGTAGAATGTGAAGCAAAGAGTTCAGCCAACAAGTTCGCTCTCTCAACAGGTGTGGTTGCAATGGAAATTATCTGGCCGTGTGAGTGGTGGTATGGTGGATTTGGTAAAATTTTGACTAACTGCCTTAGCGACTGCCCAAAAGGACCTGGAATTGTTGGGACAAGCGTTGAAGTCGTTAATTGTGTGCCTCCTTGGTTTCGTCGATAATTCCCTTGCATCTGTTCCGGGCATGAACAAAGATGTTACGATTTACGGTGTTAGGATTTTCACGCCATTGTCGGTAGGCAATATGTTTAGAAGCAACAGCTTCTTTGCATTTTCGGTCGAACCAAGGCTTGCCGTTGGAGGAGCATTTCTTCGAAAAAGGGATGTAAGCTTCCATACCAGCCAAAATAACATCGGAGATCTCCCTGGCGCAGTCAGATGGGTTTTCGGATCGAAAACAAACGTCCATCCAAGGGAAAGTTCGAAAGTATTCCATGAGATCTTCCCATTTAGCAGATTTGTAGTGCCAAATCTTGCGCGGCCTAGGCGCCGCTCTGTCACTGATTGGCAGGATACTCGATGTCGAAAGCAGTTTATGGTCGGAAGAACCTAACGGCGGATTTACGGTGTAAATCTCCGGATTGGGAGTTAAAAACAGATCAAGAAGACTGGCGAACTCCCCGTCTCGATCAGGTATCCGTGTTGGTTCGTCAATAAGCTGAGTTAAGCCATAACTGATTGAGAATGATTCAGCTTCACGACCTTGTTCGTCGGTAGTATTTGAATATTTAAGCCAGTTGATATTGTGGACATTAAAGTCGCCCAGGATGGCAATTTCGGCACTTGGATCGGATTACTTTGTAAATTGCAAGATTATCACGCCACAGCATATACGCTTCCAAGTTAGAGTATAGAGAGTTGCCACTATATAGGGTTCTTCAAAGTTAGCTTTTTTAGATGTAACTGCTGCCTAGATGTCTGTACTGTTAAATTCTTCTCGGTTACTATCAGTCCAAGGCAAAATCTTTAATGTTTTTGATAAGTTCTAAAATTTCTTGCTGTCTGCAAACAAATTAACCTTGGCAGCTGGTGTTCAAGTATTCAAGGTAAATCAAGGATTCGCTAGTTTAAAGAGGAACACTGACATGTAAATTGCAAAGTGTTGAAAAAAAATCTGTCAATTCCCACTTGCAAAGTACAATCTCTGAGAAAACTCTAGAGCAGTGGTTCCCAACATTTTTTAGTCGCGAAGATTTTTTTTAAAAATGTTTGCGACTCCCCTTTTCTATCCGCCATATTGAATCAACAAAAAATAAAGGGTTTGAAAAAATATATTTTAGGACTTAACAGAGATATTTTTTATAAAATACTAATTATTAAGTATTAATGATTAATGTGATGAATGAGTTTGCATCTGCTTAACAAGTGTTATAATTCTTTGTTGAGTTTTTGTCAAGACCAATCTCTTGTCATCTTGAAGATCCAGCTTATTCCTGGCTTTTGTCTTGATCTGCAACAGAGCTGAAAATACACTTTCGCAGAGATAAGTAATGACACTAATATTGGAAAAAAAAGTATGGAAACTTTACGATACGAATGACTTAGAGCACACCAAAATTGAAGTAACGATTTTTCCTGAAATAAATCACGCGCTGAGGAGTCATTTCGCAGCTCCAAAAATTCATCCTGCACTTCAATGAGAATGCCGGTAACATTCAAAGATGCATGAAATGGGTTTCGTACTAAGGCAGCTAATTGTTCAGAGAACTTCGGGAAATAACGTTATATTTCAGATTCAAGGGCTTGAAGGTGGTAATTAATTTCTTTTCTTAGATTATCTACAATTCCCGTCTCCGATTCTTCAGTCTTGAGGTGTTCAAACAGGGTAAAGTTTCCAAGATTTACTTTACGGCGCCAGTTTTGCAGCTTTAATATGAACCCCTGATGATTATCTTTGAAGTGAATAATGTGCGTTTCCTTAACCTGCAGTTTCAAATTTAGCTTGTTTAGTAAGATATCAGATAAATAAGCTATTGTTTGGATCCAGGTCTCAACATTAAAGTGTGTCATAAACTCATGATTTCCTTTCATTTCTAAGAACTGCTTTATTTCGCTTTTTAATTAACTCGACTCGATCAACAACATTTCCTTTTGATAACCAACAAACAGCAGTGTAAAAAGAAGAACTTCGTGATGAGAGTTCATGTTCTTGCATAGTTTCTTGAACAGACGAGTATTGAGAGCACTAGATTTTATATAATTGACAATTGTCACCAAAGAGTCGAACTCTTCTTGTAAGGGCTTTGGAAGAATCTTGGTAGCAACGGCAAATCGGTGAAGCATGTAGTGCAGTCCGTATGATTGGGGTGCAAATTCTTTAACTTTTGACTAAAAGCCCGACCTCGATCCAAGCATGGCTGATGCTCCATCGGTACATACTCCATACAAGTTTTTTCATTGTAAGTCTTTACTTTCAAAGAATGAACTAATCATCTTCACGGCGTCTTCCCTTTCCTAGTAGTTTTTAGTACTTTACACAACAGAAACTCTTCTTTGATGTCCTCCAAGTGAATATATCTCAGGAAGACTCGTCAAATTGAAAGGAAAAGACAGGAGATGTCTTTATTTCAGATAAAATTTGTTCTATCACGTATATGGACATATCTGAAATGCGTCTCTGAATTGTGTTGTTGGACAAGGATATATTACGGACTCCTTTCTCCAAGAATTACCGTAACCGACTTTAATAAACAGGGTTTGATAAGGGTTTCTGCAGTTGTATGGAGTTTTTCATTTTTTTGTAATTTCCAGAGCAATGTCCTATTATGCCTGAACTACAGCTTGGCTTTGTTCATGAAACGTCACAGTAAAATCCAAGTTTTGTTTTTTCAGCCTCATGTCGTTTAAAAAAGTCTTTTGTAATATGTTCGGAATATTTTATTTCTAAGTGACGTTTGAACTTTAAGGGTTTCATAGAACACTAAGAACAGCATAAAATACACTATGGTTTCTCTATGCCGTTATTAATAACAGTTGAAAATCCAAATTTTAAATAGTTCTCCAAATATTTTCTTTTTTTCTCCATGACGTTGATATCTGGAAAATAAAATATTTTAAAATAATTTTTAAAAAGGTTTAGAAATTTTGAATTACCATTAATTAATTTTTTTTTGTTTACCAAAACGGTAATAGAAGAGGCTGTTTCTAGACGTACCTATCGAAGACGAATTTTAACGGGCTATCCTAGTATTGTACCGTTTTTCGGACACCAACTATTCATATACAAACGGTTACGGGATGCTAAATGACCTTAGTAGGCGTTGCATCTAATCCCCACAACATCCATATACAAATGACAAAAAAAGCACTGTACCGATTTAACACTAGGTAACAAGTTTACTGAGCGCGATAATTTTTTTTTTTTTTTTTTTTTTTTTTTTATGGGTCTAGCACACGTGCTACAGGGAAGTCCCTAAAGCGCTACAGGAGAGACACGTGTGCGGAGAAAGCGATTCACGTTGTTCTTAAATCGCTGTAAATCGTACTCGGTGGGAAACACAGTCCTAAGCAAATTATTCCAAAGGGATGATGTTCTCCATATAAATGACTGCTTGAAAAGCGTTGTACGAGGAGTAACAAGCTGAACCTCATACGGATGTATTAGCGTGACGTGTACTTCTAACATGCACCGCTCTGGGAGGAATTAAGCGGGCCACATCCTTAGAACACTTTCCATGAAAATACTTGTAGAATAGGCTCAAGTCGCCAACCGTTCTTCGATGTTCCAGCGAATCAAGGCCACCTGTCAGTTCCGGGTCTCCAATTAGACGAACAGCTCTTCTCTGAATAGAATCCAACAAATGCAGCGTATGTTTGGGAGCGGAGCCCCAAACGTGGAAGCAGTATTCCATAGTTGGTCGAATTTGAGCTTTGTAAAGAATTAACAGTTGTTGTGAAGTGTAAAGCTTTCTGGTTCGAAATAATATTCCCAACTTCTGAGAAGCTCTCCCTGCTATGCCTGCAACATGTTCATGCCAGGACATATTTGCTCCCAAATTTACGCCCAACAATTTGAGTAACGTTGTTAGGGGAATGGAGTGCCCCGACATAATTATGTCGGGTTCAGCAACGTTAACTTTTTTAGAAAAAACTGCCGCCTGGGTTTTTGTAGCGTTAAATTCCACTTGGTTACTGTCACCCCAAGATAGAATTTCTTCCAGGTCTTTGTTAAGTTGGATGACTTCCTGCCGTCTGCGGATATTCGTCTGAGTAGCCGATGTCCGAGCGTTCAAAGTGAATGAAGAGATAAGTGTACTGTCATCTGCAAAGCTGTAGATTGGATTCTCGGTCTTTTCCAACAGATCGTTAATATAAATGAGAAAGAGAGTAGGAGACAGTATGGAGCCTTGGGGTACACCGACGTTGATAGTGAAGGTGTTAGAAAGAAATCCGTCGACTGCCACACACGTAGTTTAGCCAACAGCCCATCGTGCCAAACACGGTCGAATGCCTTGGATATATCAAGAGCAACCGCTCGAGATTCTCCAAAGTGTTCAATTGCGTTGTTCCAAACATGTGTTACATAAGTCAGGAGATCTCCTGTTGATCTATTTTTACGAAAGCCATATTGGTGATCGCTAATAATGTTGAATCCTTCAAGATATTTTAGAAGATGCTGATTGATAGCCTTTTCCAGGACTTTCGATATTATTGAAAGCAGTGCGATTGGTCGGTAGTTATTTGGCAAGGTCTTCTTGCCTTTTTTAGGTATTGGCTGAACTGTGGCACATTTCCAGCAGGAAGGAAATATTCCCTTTCTGTAAGATAGGTTGAAAAGTCTACAGAAAACTGGTGTTAGTTCCCTCGCACAGTTTTTGAGAACTATGGCAGGTATTCCGTCAGCGCCAGAAGCCTTTTTGGTGTCTAGCTTCATCAAAATACGTTTTATGATACGCTACCTGAAGACAATTTCGGGCATCCTTGACTGCACCTTGGAAATCGACAGTAGAATGTGAACCAAAGAGTTCAGCCAACAAGTTCGCTTTCTCAACAGGTGTCGTTGCAATAGAATTATCTGGCCGTGTGAGTGGTGGTAGGTGGATTTGGTGAAATTTTGACTAACTGCCTTAGCGACTGACCAAAAGGACTTGGAAATGTTGGGACAAGCGAGAAGTTTGTTTCTAATCCGCTGATTGTGTGCCTCCTTGGTTTCGTCGATAATTTCTTTGCATCTGTTCCTGGCACGAACAAAGATGTTACGATTTATGGTGTTAGGATTTTCACGCATTTTAGTGACAGTATCAGTCGATTCCGAAGTTTCGTCGACATCACGTAAATTCTAAAATGAGCAATCTTTCTTTGTTCCCATTCAAAGGGGGTGTAAAATGACAGATTCTGTAGCCGCCAAATATATTAAAAAGTCGGTGTCCTTTATGAAGAAATGGGTAAATCCTCCGACTCCGAAAGTCGGAAAACGAATCGTGTCTTTGTTCTCACGGGGCCCGAAATTGACACTTTGTTGGGCTAAAATCACGTCGCGAGGCGGCTCGCTTGGGCCCACTAGAGTGGCCCTCACAATCGCAGGAAGCCAACCCTATTATGAACGTTGGGTCCCTTGAAGAGAAAGCTCAAAGGAAAGACTCTGAGGACTTTGACTCGTTGTTGTCTCGAAAGATTCGAAAAATTTGCAGAGTATACAGAAAATCTCGTCGACAGCATGCCTCGAAGATGCAGGACAACTTACTAAGATAATTGTGTTGTTGTTAGCACACCAAAGAATACATTCATAGCAAAAAATTAACATATTTTTTCAAGACTACGAGCGGTCTAATCCTAATTGACAGACTGTACAGGGCGAGACAACGATACTCATCTCATTTGTTTCGGGAATGACGAAAACATGTTAAATACAATAGTTTAAGACAATGTTAAGGTGCACAGTTTAATATAATTTTTGAGTATACAGGGCATTTCAAAAAAGTGTGGCCGATATAACATGTTTTTTTTTAAATGGAGCATCCTATTTTCTAATGTCGCTATGCAAGATGTTTAGAAGCAACAGCTTCTTTGCATTTTCTTTCAAACCAAGGCTTGCCGTTAGGAGGGCATTTTTTCGAAAAAGGGATGTAAGCCTCCATATCGGCCAAAATAATATCGGAAACCTCCTTGGCGCAGTCAGATGGGTCATCGGATCGAAGACAAACGTCTAACCAAGGGAAAGTTCGAAAATATTCCATGAGATCTTCCCATTTAGCAGATTTGTAGTGCCAAATCCTGCGCGGTTTAGGCGCGTCTCTGTCACTGATTGGTAGGATACTCGATGTCGATAATAGTTTATGGTCGGAAGAACCTAATGGCGGATTTACGCTGACCGTGTAAATCTCCGGATTGGTGGTTAAAAACAGATCAAGAAGACTGGCGATCTCTCCTGTACACTTATATTTATATTCGAAAGTTTAAACTCGATACTGAATAACTGAAGAGTGTCCCCTACCGCTTCGCTCTGCTCGTTGCTTATATATCAGTTGAGGGTACTTTGTGGATTATTCTCAGCTCGGCGGAACGTCAAGTTGTCCGTCTAGAAACTTCTCTCTTTTACACGTTTCTTCGAGAGGCAACGGAGTGTCCCGATCGTTGCGGACTACCCGGTTAGCTTGCCCCAGTCGGATTTCGCCAGGCATTGATTATATCGCATATCTCGTGTGTTTCCAAGCATGAATAAATTATTATCATTTTAACACCTATCTTTAAATTTAAAAATTTAATTTTGGTATTTAAAACTAACAACCGGCGACCCCCCAAAAAAGCCCTTGTGGGTCTCAACTCACCGGTTGGGAACCCACGCTCTAGAGCAATAAACAAAATTTTTACTGTAAGAACGAAGCTCATCACACGTCGGATAAATACAGTCGAATACTTTGAATATATAAAGCGCAACCTCTCGAGAATTCTCCATAGTATTCAAGTGTATTGTCTAATTGGATTGTTCGAAATATGTCTGATATGGGTTAAGAGGTCTTATATTGATCCTTTAATACGAAAACTTTATTAATAACACAAGTCTGCAAAAAAAAAAAAAAAAAAATTGAGAGCTCTTTTGGTTTTTTTGCGTAATTCTTATGCTTTTGGGCGTACTGAATCCGAAAATGACTTTAATTTTGTCATAGAACGTCACGTTTTCTGACAATGTAGGTATCTATGTTAAACAAGTTATCATCTTAAAATAAAAGATAAAAGACTAAAAAAAAATTTTTTAATTTATAATTGCGTAACAAAACTTATTTTTTTATCTAAAATACATTCATTAGTAAGCACTAAACACATTTCTTTTTCCCAGTGAGACTCCTTTTGGTACATTTTCGCTTGTAGGAAGCATCTGGAAGGTCTCTCTGAAGCGTCCAACAGTAGTCTGCCATCATTGAGACGCTCCATCTTCCCTGGTATCTTTTTTCCATCTCCTTAATATCTTGGTGAAATCGTTCACCTTGCTCTTCACTCAGATCTCCTAAATTTTCTGGAAAGTAGTCGAGGTGAGAATGAAGAAAATGTACTTTTAAACTCATTAGGCAACCTAAAGCTTGAAATACTTTTAACATTCTTTTGGCGATTTGTTTGTAGTTAGGGTCTTTGTTATTGCCTAAAAATTTCTCTATGACCTCTTTAAAGGCAATCTACCCTTCTCTTTGAGGATCCGTCATGGTTGTGATGAACTGTGGATCAGCAATAAGCCGTCTAATATCTGGTCCAACGAAAACACCTTCCTTCAACTTTGCCTCCGAGAGGCCTGGAAACTTTGATATTAAGTATTTGAAGCAATTTCCATCTCTTGGAAGTGACTTTACAAATTGCTTCATCAATCCCAGCTTTATGTGAAGCGGTGGTAGAAGAACTTTATGAGGAGGCACCAAAGTTTCATGCAGGACTTTCTTTTCGTCAACTTTAAGCTCCCCCGGAAGCCAACACTGGCTGGTCCAGTGATTTTCTCGGTCTCTACTATCCCATAGACACAAAAAGCAAGGGAATTTGGTAAACCCAGATTGTTGTCCGAGCAACATGCCCAAGATTTTTAAATCACCGCACACTTGCCAACCGTGGTCTTTATATTTTAATTTGCACCAATTCCAAGTTCTTGTAGGTTTCCTTGAGGTGTACGGAATGACCGACAGGAATGGAAGCAGAACTGCTTTAAGGCTTCTTTTTGAAGAATCTATGAAAATACGCCACTGTGCTGGGTCGTATGAGATCTTAAATGTATCCATCAAACCTTCAATATTGGTACAATAAACCAACTCGTCCTCTTGGGCAAAGTAGGAAGTGAACTGCTTCTCACGATATCTAAACCAGTAGGAAGACACTCCCGGCAAAAGTAAGTTCCTGCTTTTGAGCCTTGATCCAAGCAACTCAGCAGCGTGTTTCGGAAGATTCAAGTCTCTTACCAAATCATTTAGCTCGCCCTGGGAAAACAATTTCGGACTGCTGTCATCTTCAAATTGAAAACTTGACTTGTCATCGGGTTCAGGTACAGCACCATCTTCGTCAGAACTTGGGATCTCTTCCAAGGTAGCAGGGGCCTTGGGCACTGGTATTTCGGTCCCATGAGGGATGGGACGAATAGCTGATTGCAGATTGGGGTATGAAATGGACTGTTTCCATTTTGAATTATACCCTTTCACATTACACGAACAAAAAATAACAATCATCACTATGGTTCTTTTGCTCGCGCCATACCATAGGAATCGCATATCGGAAAGCTTTTTTCTTGCTCTTAAACCAATTTCGAAGGTCTTCAACACATCGTTTGCAGACTTTATGAGGTGCCCAAACTTTATCCTTTTTTTTTTAATATTAAGTTGTTGCTTTAATACCATATATTTGCCACAAATATAACAAAAAACTGTCAGACGAATTCACACACTTCCGCACAGATGACATTGCACTATATTGAACCAAGATCTATAAAACAATGACGAGTTAACACGTAATTGTACCGCGCCACTTTCTACACTATCGGAGCGCGCACGTTCTGGTTACAACGTTTATGTTTGTTAATTTAGCTCACACAGGGCGTTCTTTATTTAGAAAGTAATGATAGTTATGGCCTGTATACATTTAAAAACAGTAATCAAAATAAAATTGTACCTATTTATTTATGACATCAAGTTAGCCCAAAAAACCCTTTTTTATAATAAAATTTTGCGTTTTACAAAATAACCTGACATTCTGGAATTTTTTGACTATTTTTTTAGTTTTCAGAACACCTAAATACATAAAAATCAGATGAAAACATCCAGACAGCATTTTTGTTGCAGACCTGTGTAATCATTACTAATAATAATTTTTCCGCATTCTTTACAACTTGACACTTAATCTGGATTACCTCGTTTAAATTTCGGAGAGTGGGATGAGTACTCCAAATCAAAAAATCTGTCACCTGTTTTACTCCCTACAGTGGGATAATGATTTTTAGTTACCAGAAAATATAGTAGGAGTTGTTAATTAAAAGGAACTGCCAAAAACAGCCGTCGGTAACTATTCAGTATTTCGATACCCGATAAATTCAGACGTTAATATGAGAAAGATAAATTCCTTAATTTTTAATTATTGTGAATAAGAATTAAAAAAATATAATATATGCAAGATGGAAAATTGTTGGGTAACTATCTTATCACAAAAATTATTATATAAATCTTTAATTTATATAATTTTATAGCATGGTTCTTAATACGACTCTGTTTCATTTTTATCGTAGTAGAGTTCACTTAGAGAAGAATCAATGACTGTTCGGTGGCGTTCAAATTTTATTCCAATGTTAAAAACTAAGAAAAGAAAAAAGAAAATGTTAGTGGCATTAAGGCATTTTTTAGTATTTGTTGTAAACTGTTAAATACAGTTAGGGATTTAAAATTTGCAATAATATGTATTAAACTGTTTTTATTTTATATGTTCTATAAAATTTTGCAGATTAATAACGAAGAATCGCATTTATGTAACACTCTTAGTGCCACACATGTCTGCACAGATATTGTTACCAGGTGTACAAGTATGAAATGGGGATTTTTTTTCTAAAAAAACCATGTTAAATTCGGAAGAATGATAAAAAGTATGCTCCATCGCTTGTTATACATTTTTCCCATCTTTCCGGCAATTTGTGAATACCACGCCAGTAAAAATCTTCCCCTTTTGCTGCGAACCATTCATCGAGCCATTCGCCGAACGCGACGCCTTCGTTCGAACCAAAGCGCTGCTCAGCAAGTGCGTGACCCATCGATGCAAACAAGTGGTAATTGGAAGGAGCCAAGTCTGGTGAGTAAGCCGCATAGGGTAGAACTTCCAGCTGAGTGCTTCCAATGTGTCGCGAACTGGTATTGCCGTATGTGATGGGGCATTGTCATGAACAAAAATGACTTTGTGTTGCCTCTTTCGGTATTCTGGCCTTTTTTCAAGCAGCGAACGGTTCAAATCGGTCAATTGTTGTTGGTAACGTCTAGTATTAACCGTTTTTTCCAGGTTTTAACAGCTCATAATAGACCACGCCCCTCTGGTCCCACCAAACACAGAGCATCCTCTTTCTGCCAAAGCGATTCGGTCTTGCGGTCGATGTGGATGGTGCGCCTGGGTCTACCCATGATTTTTTGCACTTGGGATTCTCAAAATAAATCCACTCTCCTGTACTATGCGATGCAAAAACGATTTCCTTTTGTACCGAGCGAGCAAAATGTCACACGTGTTTTTGCGCTTTTTCCATTTACCTGTCGTTCAACTCATGTGGTACCCATCTACCGGTCTTCTGAATCTTTCCCATCTCTCGTAGCCGATTGGAAACAGGTTGTTGGCTAACGCCCAATTGCTCGGCGAGTTGTTTTTGTGTTTGCGAATCACCTTCGTCCAATAATGCTTGCAATTCGGTCACACGTATCTTGCGATGGAGCATGTTCAGCATAAGCTTCTCGAAGTAATCGGTATGATTCAACAGCAGTGTCAAATCTTTATAGCACAAACTGCATTGGTGCACCATCTGTTGTCTGAAATCCGCATTTCATATTTGTACACCTGGTATTTATTAGTAGAAATATAGTGACAATATCTTCCGATCACAATTAGACTGCATCCGTGGTGGTACAAAGACATTATTATTTTTAAAGTCTCTACAGCATTTAATTTATCTTAAGCCCTAACTGATTTTACGAACTGACTTAAAATAACATGAAACAGAAATAAGATATGCATAAAAATATGGATTCCGTGAAGATGTAAATTTGAGGTATTTTTAAACTATAGCTGTGTTTGTCCTATGTAATAAAACCCTGCCTTATTTTAGCAGGTGGCTTTAGTCGGCATTATTAGTCCACGGTCGGCAAATTTGATGCGGTTTTAATTTCGCCTGATTGTTTTTTAGTGGTTTCGTTTTTAGATTTTATGGATGTGACATAATTTTGTTGCTCGAGTTTCATAAAATTAACTAAATATAAAATATTATTATCACCAAATAGTATTTAAAAAAAACAGTTAATCATAATCCAGTGTGCTAGTTTAAAAATCACTTATGTAAAGATTGTTCTATGCGTTTTTATTCGTTATCAACAAATCATATTAAGGATAGGCAATGTGTCACTTTAAGGCTGTATCCTTTCCCGATTTACATTTCTGATTTTAGCGCAAAATATTAGCAGATGACTGATTTATGATATTTTGCATAAAAGCTATAGGAACATTCCAAATAAGGAAAAAAGTAAGTGGTAATGATTGTTTTTGAATGGGAATACAAATATAAATCCGAACCAGAAACTTATTCAAAAAGTTTGCAAATTCCTGACATAATTAAAAATTATGAAAGAACTGATAAATATTAACATAGAAACAATTCGAAAACTCTTGATAGATCTACTCAAACAAAAAAGTTTGCTGAATTTTGATGAATGTTCTCACGGGTGTGAAATGTAGTTGTGGTTTTTCGGGTATCCCGTGTTAGCTTAAAGTTCCTTGATGGACGGTTTCGCTGACTTTTCGATGTAATCTTATCCATCATTTTTAAAGCGTTCATCACTGGACGGTATCTTTGCGTTGAATGTCGAGACTGGCTCCGAGGGCCCCGGTTTTATATGCTGAAGGCGTGGCTCTATTGGTCGAACGGTTCTGGCTAATAGAGGCTCGGCTTCTTCCATATATAAAAGGTATCACAAATAAGATAGGAAGACTTCTAGGAAAACATCAAATTGATACCATTTACACAACGACTCAAAAATTAAAGATATTCTACCAACACCAAAAGACATTATAGCCTTAGAAGACCAAGGTGTATATGAAATTCCGTGTCAGGACTGCGGCCTTTCATACATAGGCCAAATAAACAGGAAAATCAGCGTCAGAAGAGACGAGCACAAAAACGCCGTAAAACAAAAATCCACCACCTCTTTTCTAGCACACAATACCGGCCACATAATCGATTTTGACAAAACCAGAACCTTACAAAAATGTGAAAAACTATCCACTAGGGTATTTAAAGAAACCATAAAATTGGGAAAGAGGCCCAATCTGATAGCCAACGTTTACCAGACTCTATACATATTCTATCCCAATACCAAGTCGAACCAAAAGAAACAATAATTCAACCATATGTTACTTCACCAACGCAAACATTACAAAGAACCACAGGATCGAAAACGAACAGTCAAAGCCGAGCCTCTATTGGCCTGAACCATTTGACCAATAGAGCCACGCCCCTAGCACATAAAACCGGGCCCCTCGGAGCCAGTCTCGACATTCAACGCCAAGACACCGTTCAGTGATCAACGCTTTGAAAAAGATGGATAAGATTCCATCGAAACGTCAGCGAAACCGTCCATCAAGGGACTTTGAGCTAACATGGGATACCCGAAAAACCACCACTACATATATATATATATATATATAGATATATATATATATATATGTATATATAAAGGGTCTTCCATTTGAGACTTGACAACTTTGAAATTTCACTGTGAACGCACCCTTAAGCCAATCATCGAACTGTCAACGTCAAAACGTTCAGTAAAGTCAACATTTTCATCATGGTGAAGTACACGAACGAACAACGATTACAAATAATTAAAATTGACTACCAAAATTTGGAGTCGGTGACTGCAACTTTAAGAGCGTTCACGCAAATTTTTGGTCGTAATTCTCGTCCCAGTAGACAAGCAATTCATAGTCTAGTGAACAAATTTGAATTAACATATTCGCTGCTAGATGTTCCCGTGCCAGTGAGACAACGGGTTGGTCGAAGTTGGCCAGAATATTGCTGCCGTTCAAGCGTCCATCTCAAACGAACTAAAACAGTCGATTTCACGGCATTCTCAAGAATTGGGCATCGCTCAGACCACACTATGGCGAATTTTGCGAAAGGTTCTTGGCCTGCACCCTTATAAATTAAAGTTAACTCAAGAACTAAAGCCACTCGATCATATGAAGCGACGTACGTTCTCGAATTGGGCTCTAGAAATGTTGGAAGAAGATGACCAATTTCATCGCAAAATCATCTTTAGTGATGAAGCGCATTTTTGGATAAACGGCTTCGTCAACAAACAGAATATGCATTATTGGTCAGGTGAAAACCCTCATGTGCTTGAAGAAACATTACTTCATCCACAAAAAATTACTGTTTGGTGCGGTTTTCATGCCGGGCCGTTCTTTTTTCGTTGATGAAAATAACCGTCACGTTACAGTCAATGGAGATCGCTACAGAGGCATGTTGCAACGTTATTTCTTTGATCAATTGCATGGGCTAGACATTAATGATATGTGGTTTCAACAAGACGGCGCCACAAGCCACACAGCGGGTGTAACAATCGACTTACTGCAATCTAAATTCGGTGAACGTGTTATATCGAGAAATGGTCCCGTCGAATGGCTGCCTAGATCGCGTGATTTAACACCTCTAGACTTCTTTTTATGGGGGTACGTTAAATCATTGGCCTATGCTAACAAGCCTGCGTCGTTAGAGGAGCTCAGAACCAATATTGAAAGAGAGATAGCGACCGCTGCAAACGTGCCCGTGGTGGACATATGAATGAAGTCGAATTCCATACATAAATGTTTTGATTGTACTTCAAGCCGATAGTAAAATTTTCGAAATGTCTCAAATGGGTTGCGTTTTTTTTTTTAAAAAAAAAGTTGTCAAGTCCTTAATGGAAGACCCGATATATATACTTCAAGTACTAGTAAATGTATCGAATTTGAAATCGATATCTCATTTTATTCCTAAGTTATAGCGTCAACATACAGATATACCAGCATACAGATATGTAGCTGATAGACGGACAAACCCACGGAAGTTATTAACTAAATTTCTCGCGATCCCCGAACCATGAAAAGATAGCAAAATCTCGGAGGATTATTTTTCACGAATACTATATTAACCTCAACTCGAGAAGAAAAAATAAATTTTAAAATCTGTTTTCTATTTCTGATTTGCTACACGTTTGAGATTAAACATAATAATTCAAAACCTCTTAATTCTGTTAGAAATTCATTTACAACCATCACTGGTTTGCCTACGTACTAAATGAGGTGTCACAATATGGTTTTCTTATATGTCCTAATGCATTTAAACCGAATCTTACTGTCAAATTAATCATTATGAGAGAACTTGTACCTAAAAAAATATCTCTCAGGAATCCTGACGTTTTTGAAACATTACTAAAGATAATTCTTTTTTTTCCGTGCCTGCTCTACTCTCGCCTAAACATTTTTCCTTGCATTCTTATTATCTTACCTCCGTATAGGCAAGTGACTATTCTTTCCGTACTGATACCATGTAATAAGCATTATAAAGTATGTATTTCTTGGTCTCGGCCGTTCGCAAATGAATAAGTAATTAATTCTGGGATCACATTTCGGTTATGTGTGCTGGGTCTGTTACTGCAGTCGTTTCTTACTCTATGTAATGACACTAAATTTTATTTTATTCTATTTTTATTTTAAATATGGTTCATAAATACAGAAAAATGGGTAAAATTATTTAGAAGTTTTGCAAGAAGTAAAACACTACTTAAATTTCTACTAAATTTTAGTAGTGTTTTACTTCTTGCAAAACTTCTAGTTATGGATTTCTACCAAATATCGGCTGAATCAATTCAAGTGTTAAAATTATTTACTCAAAACTTTCTTAGCAAAAGTAAGTTTTAAAAATATTACGATTTTTTTTATTATTATTGTATCCCGTCTTATGATGATTTCAGTTAACACTGGAAATATTGAAAGACATATATGTCTAGAGTTACTAAAAAGTTTAAATTTAAAACTGTAGGTTTAAACTTTATTAAACAAGGGTGAAAATTCGTGAAACGGGACACCTCCGACCCGACTTTTCGGAAATGCAAAAACAATGATTTATTTTAATACTACATATACAGTCAGTCCAAAAAGTCTCCGTACACCACCTGCTTTTTATACTATTTTTCTGTTATATTTAACTAATTAATTGGAACTATATTTAAATTAATATTTGAAATTTAACCAACGAGGATTAGTATTAAAAACAACTAGGGAACACTTTATTTAGAAGTTACATCATTGTTATAAAAATATAAACAAAATTAATGCCAAAAAAGTCAGCACTGAAAAAAACATGTTATAATGAGACGCATTTTATCAAGCTATCTATTGCTCGCTAAACTGAAAACAAGTGAATAATTTTCGGCCATACTTAAAAATCTGCCACTTGTTGCTAGTAATTTTGTAGGGGGTTTTCCAAGTAGTGTTAAAAAAGAGCGAGAGAAATTGTGAAATTCCATTTCAAGTTCGAAAGATCATAATTGATTTCTGGAAAGATGGAAAATCGTACAGAAATATAGGAAAATTGTTAAAAAGTCGCATACTACATACTACTATGCAGTACATTGTAAATCAATATAAATCAACGGGTTCGTACAAAATTCGACCGCTCTCCGGTCGTCCCAAGAAACTGAATCGACGTGAAGAGCCCAGTATTGTTAGACAAAGAATTATAGATTCCAAGAAGTGCACTAAAATTAAAAGAAGTAGAGGAACTATTTTCGAAAAATGTTTGTTCACGAACAGTGAAAATTGTTTACACAGGGCAGGCTATAACGGATGTGCAGCCAAGAAGAAGCCGTTAATTTCGGAAGCTAATCGCCAAAAGCAGTTAGCTTTGGCTAAGGAATACATTACTAAACCTCCTGAATTTTGGGAATCTGTAATCTTTAGTGATGTAGTTTCATCACTAAAGATTACGATCTGTTGGAAACGACCAGGAATCCCATCTACAGCTTTGCATATGACAGTACGCTTATCTTCATTCTATTTGATCGCCCGAACATGGGCTGTAGACAGCAGGAAGTCGTTCAACTTAACAAAGACTTGGAAGAGATTCTATCTTGGAGTGACATTAACCAAGTAAACGCTACGAAAACCCAGGCGGCAGTTTGTTCTAAAAAAATTAACATTACTCAACCCGACATAGTTATGTCACTCCATTCCTCTAGCATCGCCATTCAATTTGCTGAGCGGTAATTTGGGAGCAAATATGTCTTAGCATAAACAAGTTGCAAGCATGACAAGCAGAGCTTCCCAAAAGCTGAGATTATTATTTCGAACTAGAAAGCTTTACACTCCACAATAATAAAAAAAAAACACTGAACTATTTCTTTTATGCGGACTGCAGATTTAATGCAAAGTATTTAATAAGTATATAATAAATGTTTATAATCGTAACAGAAATTAACCTTTTTGGGTCTGATGGCAGAAATAAACTTTGGAGAAAGAAGAATACCGCATTCGGTATTAATAACATTTGTTCCTCGGTGAGACAAGGGGATGGCAGTGTTCTGTTTTGGGGATGCATGTCCGCTGGAGGAGTTGGAGATTTACATTTTATTATGGTACCATGGATCAGCATGCTTATCTGGATATTTTGAGAGACAATTTAAAAGAAAGTGTCCAAAAATTAGCACTCGAAAGAAGATACAGTTTCTAACAGGACAATGATCCAAAACATATCGCAAACTTGGTGCGAGAATGTATGATCCATAATGTGCGACAGGAACTTCATACACCTCCGCAATCACTCCATGTTAACCCCATTGAGCATTTATGGGAGGAACTTTAACGGCGCATTCGCAAACATAATGTTTCAAACAGAGAAGAATTAAAAAGCAGAATATTGAACGAATGGGAGAACATGCCAGCAGAAGATACTAAAAAGCTGATTGCAAGCATGGCAAAAAGGTTACAGGAGATTATCAAAGCCAATTGCGGTCCCACTAAATATTAGTTTAAACGAAGTTGTTACTTTCCGTCAAATTCCGTCAAACTATTATTGGTAATTGTAAAGTGTATGGAGAGTTTTTAGACATTAATTTTGTTTACATTTTTATAACTATGATGTAACTTCTAAATAAAATGTTCCGTAGTTATTTTTAATACTAATCCTCGTTGGTTAAGCTTAAGATATTAATTTAAACATGTTTTCTCACAGTTCCAATTAATTAGTTAAACATAACAGAAAAATAGTATAGAAAGCAGGTGGTTTATAGACACTTTTTGGACTGACTGTAGTTAGTGAACAATCTCTGAAATATTTTCAGTTGATGTTGATTATTACAATTATTATAGACAATAAAAGTTTTAGGTCAATTTTTTTCCAAAAATTCATAACTCAGAAACTGATTTTTTTTTATGACAATTCTAGTTGAGATGTTTATATAAATATTAAGGGTTAACAAACTCATTAATTAGAAATCGTTTAATTTTCATGAGAAAATACACTTTTTAGGAAACTTGCAACAAAAAAAAAATCTGTAGTAATTGAGAAATATTGTCGTAATGTTAAATTAATGGGTTACATTATCTATAATATATATAAAATGCAACGTCTCTCTGTATGTCTGTCTGTCTGTCTGTCTGTCCGTTAGTACGCTTATCACTGGAGAACCACTTATCCGATTTACGTACTTTTTTTTTTTAAAACATACATATGTTCTCTGGCCAGGTTATAGGCTATATTTTATTACGATAGGTAGCATAAGGAATGAGCAGTGACGTAAAATAGTGAGTGAAGTCGGAAAAAAAAAAGTTTGCCGCTAGCGCGTTCCTTTGCAATACACAGCCTAAACCATTAATTATAGAACAATATTATGTAGCAGAGAATATCTTTAATCTATAATCTACAATATATATAAAATGCAATGTCTCTCTGTCTGTCTGTCTGTCCATTAGTGCGTTGATCACGCGAGAGCCACTTATCCGATTTACGTGTCTTTTTTTAAATTCATACATATATTCTTTGGCCAGGTTGTATAATAATAATAATAATCTATATCTATAAGATATATAAAAATGCAACGTTTCTCTGTCTGTCTGTCTGTCCGTTAGTGCGCTTATCCCTCGAGAACCACTTATCCGATTTACGTGATTTTTTAAATTCATACATATGTTCTCTGACCAGGTTATAGATATACATTTTATTACATCTATAATATATATAAAATGCAACGTATCTCTGTCTCTCTGTCTGTCTGTCTATCTGTTTGTCCGTTAGTGCGCTTATCACTGGAGAAACACTCTCATCCGATTTTCGTACTTTTTTTTTAAAAACATACATATGTTCTTCCGCCAGGTCATAGGCTATATTTTATTACGATAGGTAGCATAAGGAATGAGCAGTGACGATAATAGTGACTGAAGTCGGAAAAAAAAAAAAAAAAAGCTTGGCGCTAGCGCGTTCTCTTGCAATACACAACCTAAACCATTAAATATGGAGCAATATTATGTAGCAGAGGACATCTATAATCTATAATATATATAAAATGCAATGTCTCTCTGCCTGTCTGTCTGTCCATTAGTGCGTTTATCACGCGCGAACCACTTATCCGATTTATGTGTCTTTTTTTAAATTCATACACATATTCTTTGGCCAGGTTATAGAATAATAATAATAATAATCTATATCTATAATATAAAATGCAACGTCTCTCCGTCTGTCTGTTCGTCCGTTAGTGCGCTTATGACTGGAGTATCACTTATCCGATTTACGTGATTTTTTTTAAATATACGTATGTTCTCTGGCCAGGGTATAGACTATATTTTATTACGTTAGGTAACATGAGGAATAAGCAGTGACATTAATAGTGAATCATATCGGAAAAAAGTTTGCCGCTAGCGCGTTCTTTTGCAATACACTGCCTAAACCACTAAATATGGAACAATATCATGTAGCAAAGGATATCTATAATATATATAAAATGCAACGTCTCTCTGTCTGTTTGTTCGTTTGTGCGCTTATCACTGGAGAACCACTTATCCGATTTACGTGCTTTTTTTTTAAACATACGTATGTTCTCTGGCCAGGTTATAGGATATATTTTATTACGTTAGGTGACATAAGGAATAAGCAGCGACGATAATAGTGAATCGAGTCGGAGAAAAGTTTGCCGCTAACGTGTTCTCTTGCAATACACTGCCTAAAGCATTAAATATGGACAATATCATGTAAATATAATATATATGAAATGCAACGTCTCTCTGTCTAGCTGTCTGTCCGTGCGCTTATCACTCGACATCCACTTATCCGATTTACGTGTTTTTATAAATTTATACCCTATGTTCTATATCATTCGATATAAGCCTAGATAATGGGAGATAAGGAGAAATAATGGGAGATAAGTCGAGATAAGTCTCGATAATGGGTGATAAGGTAAGTTATGGGAGATAAGTATAAATAATGGGAGATAAGGAGAAAATAATGGCAGATAAGCAGAGATAAGTCTAGATAATGGGAGTTATGGTGGGATAATGGGAGATAAGGAGAAATAATGGGGGATAAGGAGGAATATTGCGAGATAAGTCAAGATAAGCCTAGATATCGGGAAATAAGGTGAGATAATGGGGCATAAGGAGAAGTAATGGGAGATAAGGAGAAATAATGGGAGATGAACAGAGATAAGCCTAGATAATGGAAATTATGTAGAGATAATGGGAGATAAGGAGAAATATTGGGAGATAAGGGGAAATAATGGGAGATATTTTATTACTTTGGGTAACATAAGGAATAAGCAGTGACGATAGTAGTGACTCAAGTCCACGCGAGCGGAGCCGCGGGCCCGGCTAGTAACTAATAAATCTACTATCTTTCGAATAAATTTCATTACACAATATCTTTTTATTAATTGGCACGTAAATGTGGAATTGACGTGTGTTTGAAATTGATTGTGCTCTCTTAAAACGAGTTTTCAAGAATTTAGTTTTTTAGTTTTATATTGCAGTTTTGTACAATAATCCAATTTGATATTCTTAAAAAATTTTCTAGCCCAAATATATGGGTCTCCATGTATCAGAATTTTGTTATTATTCCGGAGCACAACAAACATGATTCTGTAGCTGTAAATTTCTTTAACAAGTGGTTGATCGCGTACATAAAAGAAAATTACTGTTTACAAGGTGTAAAAAAAATATTTTAATTTTCGAATGGATCTGGTGCCCTATTCAAAATTAAATTCAATTTTTCTGATTTGTTGGAGCATAAGTTAGATTTTAATACAGAAGGGGAGTGGCATTTTTTTGCTAGTTCGCACAGTAAAGGTGCCTGTGACAGTATAGGTGGTATCGTAAAACGTCAACATATTTTGTAAGTTTACAAATTGATGGTGCGAAAATTCTCAATGCTGAAGTTCTGTATATTTGGGCTCGAAAGTTTTTTAAGAACATAAAACTTGATTATTGTCCAAAAATGCAATATGAAACTCATGCTAAATTCCTGAAAACTCGTTTTAAGCGAGCACAATCAATTCCAAACACACATCAATTCCACAGTTATTCGAAAGATGATAGATTTGTTAGTTATGATGTAACCCATTAATTTACGACAAGATTTCTTAATTACTATAGATTTTTTTGTTGAAGGTTTTCTAAAAATTGTATTTTTCAATGAAAATTAAGCGATTTCAAATTAAAGAATTACTGCAACCCTTAATATTTATGTAAACGTGCGATTACCTTGAAAAAAAAATTTCGAAGCCTCATCAAAAAATAATTATAATATTTTTTAATATAGTACCCTCAATAAGTTCAGGTTAGTCAGACCAAGTGCAGAGTTTTTGGAAAAATGGAAAAAATTGAACAACGTGCGGTCATCAAGTACCTGTTTAAAAAAAAATAACACCAAAGGAGATCCATGATGATACGAAGACAACACTAGGGGAATCTGCTCTGTCATATACGAGGTTGGTTTGAAAAGTCCGTGCAAAAATAAAAACTACTTATGTGTTTGGGGTAAACCTTTTTTATTTTTTCGACATAGTCTCCTTTTAGGCTTATACACTTCGTCCAACGATGTTCTAGTTTGTTCATCCCTTCCGAATAATAGGATTTGTCCAAGTCTGCAAAATATCCATTAGTGTCTGCAATTACCTCCTCGTTTGAATAAAATCTTTGTCCCGCCAGCCATTTCTTCAAATTGGTGAACAAATAGTAGTCCGAGGGAGCCAAGTCTGGAGAATAGGGGGGATGTGAAACGAGTTGGAATCCTATTTCCATTAATTTTGCGACCACAACTGCTGAGGTGTGTGCTGGTGCGTTGTCGTGATGGAAAAGGACTTTCTTTTGGGCCAATCGCGGGCGTTTTTCTTGCAGCTCGGTTTTCAAACGGTCCAATAACGATGAATAATATTTACCTGTAATAGTTTTACCCTTTTCCAGATAGTCGATGAGGATTATCCCTTGCGAATCCCAAAAACAGTCGCCATAACCTTTCCGGCCGAAGGAACGGTCTTCGCCTTTTTTGGTGCAGATTCCCCCTTGGTAACCCATTGTTTAGACTGTTGTTTGGTCTCAGGAGTATAGTAATGTATCCATGTTTCATCCACAGTGACGAAACGACGCTTAAAGTCCTCCGGATTCTTCTGGAACAGCTGCAAACCATCCTTGCAACACTTCACACGATTCCGTTTTTGGTCAAGCGTGAGCAATCGCAGCACCCATCTTGCGGATAGCTTTCTCATGTCCAAATGTTTTTGCAAAATATTATGTACCCATTCAGTCGAGATGCCCACAGCACTAGCAATCTCACGCACCTTAACTCTTCTGTCATCCATCACCATATCATGGATTTGATCAATGATTTCTGGAGTCGTAACCTCCACAGGCCGTCCAGAACGTTCAGCGTCACTTGTGCCCATATGGCCAGTCCGAAAATTTTAAAACCACTTATAAACTATTCGAATCGAAGGTGCAGAGTCACCATAATGTGTATCAAGTTTCTCTTTAGTCTCCTGAGGCGTTTTGCCTTTCATAAAGTAATGTTTAATCACCACACGAAATTCTTTTTTCGTCCATTTCTTGAAAATCACTCGACTTCCTTGATTCACACGAATGCCAAACACAAAGAAATAGACCAATATGGCTGAAACTTGGTGTGCGTTCATTCAAGAGATGCTACTAACTAAACAAGACCTCGATACGCGCCGGTGGTGCCATCTCTCGGACTTTGCACGGACTTTTCAAACCAGCCTCGTACCACTGTGAAAAAAATGGGTTGCAGAATTTAAACATGGACAAGAGAGCATCGAAGATGACCCTCGCTCCGGCCGTCCCACGATGTCTACGACTGAAGAAAACATCGGCGAAGTGTGTAATCTCATATTGAAAGACCGTAGTTTAACTATCAGGGAGATTGCAGACACTATAGGCATCTCGTATGAACGAACACAAAACATCATTGCCAGCGAACACGGTTTTTCTAAGGTTTCTGCTAAGTGGTTCCCCAGATTGCTTTTAGTTGAACAAAAACGAATTCGACTCAAGATTTCTCGCGATTGTTTGAAGATGTTTGAGGCTGATCCGCAAGATTTTCTTAACAGATTTGTGACAATGGACGAAACTTGGGTTCACCACTATACTCCACAGTCAAAACAACAATCCAAGCAGTGGAAAAAATCTGGTGAACCGACTCCAAAGAAAGCGAAGGCAATTCTGTAGGCTGGAAAAGTGATTGCGTCAGTTTTTTGGGATGCTAAAGGTATTATTATGGCGGACTACCTTCCGAAAGGTGAAACAATAAACTCGACTTACTATTGCACCCTTTTGCGTCGTTAACTTCAAGAAATTAAAGAGAAACGCCCAGTATTACTGAGAAAGAAAGTTTTGTTCCATCAGGACAACGCTCGCGTTCACACGTCTGTTGAGTCTATGGCTTAAATTTGTGATTTTGGTTTCGAATTGCTGCCCCACCCGGCTTATTCTCCTGATTTGGCACCTTCGGACTTTTATCTGTTTCCAAACCTAAAAAAAACACCTCGGTGGCCAGAAATTTTCATCAAATGAAGAAGTCGAAGCTGCAGTTAACCAGTATTTTGAAGACCTTGAGGAATCTTTTTTTCAAACAGGTGTGGAAGTTTTGGAAAGCAAGTTGAAGAAGAGCATAGAGCTAGGTGGAGATTACGTCGAA
The DNA here is from genome assembly GCA_019049505.1 of Pachyrhynchus sulphureomaculatus. Classification (NCBI taxonomy): domain Eukaryota; kingdom Metazoa; phylum Arthropoda; class Insecta; order Coleoptera; family Curculionidae; genus Pachyrhynchus; species Pachyrhynchus sulphureomaculatus. The sequence goes on along the minus strand of CM032448.1, from coordinate 78,204,147 downwards.
AAATAAAAATATTTTTGTACGTATTTTATTTTGTTTTCTTGACCAGGCCGCGAACTTTTCAATCTATCCATGTGCGTCTAATAACACTACGTTGCGCCACACCGCTTTGCACTACGCCACTCCACGCTCAACACGGCGCGCGCCTTCGCTCATAAAAACTAACGCCATTTAAAGGTCAAATGAGGGTCGAAAGATCTCATTTTCTGCACAAAACATTGGCGCATCTACAGAACCAAACCTATTGTCGATAAGTGGTTAAAAACCTAATTAAATTCCAATTTGTTTCTAATAAAGTGATTTTTTTGTCATTAAAAAAGTTATGAATTTTTGAAAAAATATTGACCTAAAACTTGTATTGTTTATAACAATTACAATAATCAACATCAATTGAAAATATTGAAGGGTTTTTTCACTACCTAGAAGTAGTATTAAAATAAATCATGTTTTTGGATTTCCGAAAAGTCGGGTCGGAGGTGTTCCGTTTCATTTTCACCTACAAATAATATTAGATATCTCCATGAGCCTAAAGTTAAGCCTTAGATAAACTAGGAATAGTCGTACAATAAATCTATCCATACCTATATCAGATGATACTGTTGCTCGACGAATTGGTGATATAGCTGTAGATGTACAACATCAGCTTTTCGGGAAGTTGCATGACAAATTGTTTTCAATTCAGATTAATGAGGCAACAGATAGCAATAAAGATGCTCATTTCATTGCCTATGTTCGATTTTGTGATGGTATGTGAGCAGTAGAAGAACTATTTTTCTGCAAACCAATAGAACTCAAAGCAACATCACTCGCATTATTATCTATTAAATAATTTTATAAACGAGGCAAATATGGAGTGGAAAAACTGCGTCGGAATATGTACCGATGGTGCTCATTCAGTGTTTCGAAGATTTCAAAATGTACAAGCAGTTGTGAAACAAAAATCTCCACTGTGTGTGTGGACACATTTTATGATCCACAGAGAAGCTCTGACTTCCAAAGAAATGAGTCCTGCTCTGAATATTATGCTCACTACAGTTGTAACCGTAGTAAATTATATTATAATGAGACCCCTAAAATCTAGAATTTCAATAATGGAAAAAGAACAACTTTAAACCGGTCTATCTTGAATCGTTTCGGTAGCTGAGATCGTAACTAGCGACCGATGATCGACAGGCTTATCTAGAGTCATCTAGTTAAGAGAGCTGCTTAGTATTAAAGATCTTCGACTGCTGCCCTAAATTGTGAATACAAAAGTGATTTAGGGAAGTGTTGTTTGCATTAGCCATTTTTTTTTTGGTGTAACAACATTTTTGTATGATTAAATTAAAAATTCAAACCTATCGAGGATCTAATTTGTTTAAGTACTATTCATTCAGTAATTAGATATAAATTAATTTTCGGGCTGTCCCTGTCATTTGAGTGTCGAATTATGTCTACCAATGGGTGAAAGAAGTAGGATTTGCATTCGACAAGTTATTTAAAAAAAAAACAAGTTAAAAATCAATTTAATTTACATTTTTATTATACAGTATTGATATAACACTGAAATTAACCACCGTCTTAGGTTTTCAATGTAAATAGTATAACAACTCTGTTTAACTTCTTTCTCTTTCTCTCTCAATCCAGCCCAACTGGAGTACTGGTGACACTATGCAGTTGCAGCCTCAACATTCATTCTTCAGACATCTCGATCCTGTGTGACCTGACTTGACTCGTGCATACCCATACGAAGAAGAGATCTTACTTGGTCGGGCCATCTTATTGGAGACTGTTCACTTGATCTTCTACCTTCTCCATTACTACAAGCCTTTCCATGACGTCCACTTTCCTTATAACCAACAAACGAAAATATTTGATATACTGTCTATTAATTCTATTTGAAAGACGGTCATTGATACTAAGCCCTTCAAGAATAGATGCATTAGTATGGTGTTCGCTTTATGATACTCTGAGGATGCTTCAATATGCGCACATCTCAAACGCATTGATTTCTCTTTTGTCAGCTTGTTTAATGGTGCATGTTTCCGATGTGTAAGTTGCTATGGGCAATATAACGCTGGACATCAATCTTAACTTTTCTTTTGACAGCTGGATCTTTCCAGATCGTAGTGAGTTTGATCGTCAGATTTTTTCTTACTTTCGTGACTTCTTTACAGACACAATAATCTAAACTTACATTTTTTGTGTTCTAGTAATTTGTTCTTGTTGCTTTAATATTTCAACACTACTTTATTTCTACTGTCAATTAATGTGTCTTTTATTATGAAAGAGGCGTTGCCGCGTGTACCTATAGTATTACCCATAAGAAAACAGTAGCATCTTTAATTGTTTATATTTAGTTCTCCTAACAATTTGCAGCTTTGCGAATATGTTCTTGTTACGTGCTCGAGTTGTTTTTCAAGTGAAAATAATGACGTTATCAATTTCTTTACATAGACCCAAACATAATTCAGATTCCTTCTTTGTTCATAAAAAAAACATACTATTTTCGCTCACTATTTCTAGAATTCTGGGTAGAATTTAAGAGTAATATAATGCACAAGGTGTATCGTAAAAATGCATTCCTACGATGATTTAATAAAAAAGTTAATAAGTAGACATAAGTTCAGGTTAAATATTCAGAATACCATATTTTTTACACGAGAAGAAAATAAAACCAAGTATGTCTCCATCCCATATAATTCGAAGTATAGCAGGGGACTGAATAAGGTATTTAATAAGGTAGGCCTCACCTTAGTCTATAAGTCATCAGACAATCTAAGGAATATCTTAGGAAATCCCAGAGACAAGATTCCTAATTGTGAGAAAAGTGGAATTTATAAAATTAGTTGTAATGATTGCGACAAAAAGTATGTTTAGCAAACTAAAAGTTCAATTAAAATACGATTTAGGTTTGGTTTAGCTTTAGTCAGTCATCGCTCCTGATGAAGCTAATACGGTTAGCGAAACACGCGTCGAGTGTAAAAATAAAGTGTTTGGTGTAGTGGTGATATATGCATACCTAGTTTAAAATACTTCTTGACAGAATCCTGTATTCTATTATCCTAACCCGTCTACTTTAGCTTCGTGTTTTGAGGTGAGAGCGAAACAACAATTACATATATATATATATATATATATATATATATATATATATATATATATATATATATATATATATATATATATATATATATATATATATATATATATATATATATATATATATATATATATATATATATATATATATATATATATATATATATATATATATATATATATATATATATATATATATATATATATATATATATATATATATATATACACACATATACATATAAGGTGTTAAGAAATTCATTACATATAACGGGTGATTTCAATACTTTTTTGTATTCGAAAATTTTAGGAAAAATTTAAAAAAGGAGCAAAACTGCATTTTACCAAATTATTTACAAATTCAACCCGCCCATGAAAGGCTGCCATTGTACGAACTAGTTCAGGCGCAGGCCTGGGTTGCCAAACATACAATTTTCTTCAACAATTACAGATGTTCAAATTTCAGGTAAAATTAATGTAATAATAAATGAGAATAATAATAGAAAGCACCTAATAAAAATAATATTTAAGGTAGAGCAGAATTTAATACCTTTTTTTTCTCAAATATGATATATTTAGAATTTGTTAAAAATCACATTTATCACCCCTGTCTGACGCCTGTGCTTCATGTTGCCATATGTAAATTTCTTCCTTCATGTAATATGACTTTTGGTCAATAATATTTTTATAAATTAACGAGATTTTTTAGTTAAAAGTATAAAAAAAGTTGTTAATATAAGAATAGTTAATATTTACCAAGCATATATTACTGTTACGATCAAATATGCTTAACAAACATTTAAAATGACATTTCATTTTTCTTAAGTTTAACAAGTCTCAGTCGGTAAAAAAATACCAATAAGACCATTGTAACCGAAATATATTTTTATAATATATTCCTCATAGAACGATTGAATGTAAGACAAATTTAGGATATTTCTTATCTCTAAAAAGAAATAACATAAAGTGCATGTGGATTCCCATAATTTATTAACAATGACATAAAGCATTTCTCGATTTAAAAAAAATGTTGTTCTTAGGCACACAACACAAAAAAATAACTAAATCAACGGCATTATTACAACTAAATTAAGGTCAAATTATAGAAGATAAAATGCAAGATGCGAAGCACGGCCATAGTTATACTATTCGTAGTGAGATAATCGTCTTGTTGGTGACAGTGAGACATGCAGGGAATGGTTAAAATATCGATAGAGTAAAAATAAAATTTGTATTAAAATGTTCATTTCTTTTATTATGTAAAAAAATTCGTTATATAAACCAAAATAAGAAATCATTAGATCCGACGGTTCTTCTAACTACCCTAAGGAGGTTTCTGACATCATTTTGACTAGTATGGAAGCTTACAGCACTTTTTCGAAGAAATGTCCTTCATCGGCAAGCATTGGTTAGATCGAAAATGAAAAGAAGCTAGACATCTTGCTTACTGATAATAGCGTTCAAATTCTAACGTCCTAACTAGTAATATCTTTGTTAGTACCCGAAATAGATGCAAATAAATTATCGACGAAATGAAGGAGTCACACATTAAAAAAATTCTTTTTGCCTGTCCCAACAATTTTATGTCGTTTTGGTCGATTTCCAAGGCAACCAGCTACCATTCCCAATGTGAAGTCAAGGATGACCGATATTGTCTCGGGATAGCCTGCCATAAAACGTATTTTATTAAAGCTAGACTCCCAAAGAGCTTCTGGCGTTAATGAAATACCTGCTAGAGTACTTAAAAAATGTGCGAGTTAACACCAGTTTTGCTGTAGACTTTTCAATCTATCCTACAGAAAAGAAATATTTCTTTCCTGCTGGAAATGCACTACAGTTCACTCGATACCCTAAAAAACCGACCAGTGGCCCTGGTTTCAATGATATCAAAAGTTATGGAAAAGGCTATTAATCAGCACCTTTTAAAATACCTAGAAAGTTTCAATATTATTAGCGACCTTCAATATGTCTTTCGTAAGCTACCATTAATAGGAGATCATCTAACTTATGTCACACATGTGTAGATCAGCGCAGTTGAATCTTTTTGGAGAATATTGAGCGATTTCATTTTATTTATCCAAGGCATGTGACCGTATTTTTCATGACGGATTGTTGGCTAAGCTACGCTCTAATGATATGTCTGAACAGTTTTGTTTATGGCTCACGTGGTCTTTATGAATAGCAGTTGACGGATTTCTTTTTAATGCTTTCACTATCAACGCTGGTCTGCCTCAATGCTCCATACCGCCTCCTATTCCCTTTCTCCTTCACATTAACGATCTACTCGAAAGGAACAGGAGACAAATTTACTGATGGCAGTATGCATATTTATTTATTTATTTACTTTCATCGCTCGAACTTCAGCTACTCGTGTAAATATCCGCAGACAGCAGCAAGTCGTTCAACTTAAAAAAGACCTGGAAGAAATTTTATATTGGGATGACAGTAACCAAGTAGAAAAAGCTAGGTGGCAGTTTTTTTCTAAAAAAGCTAATGTTGCTAAACCCGACATTTTTATATTTATATTCCTCCTCTTCCTCGTCGTACATTCCTCTAGCATCGTCACTTAATTTGATGGACGTTAACTTGGAAGCAAATATGGCTTAGCATGAACATGTTGCAAGCATAGCAAATAGAGCTTCTCAAAAGCTCGGAACATTATTTCGAATTAGAAAGCTTTACATTCTACAACAGCTTTTAATTCCGTACAAAGCTCAGATTCGACCAATGATATACTGCTCCCATGCTTGAGGCTCTGCTCCTAATTACACACTGTATTTGTTGGATTCTATTCAGAAGACTTCACTTGACTGAAGACCCAGATTCGTCAGTAACCTTGATTCCTTGGAATATCGAAGAACTGTTTGCAACTTGAGTCTACTCTACAAGTACTTTCATGGAAAGTGTTCGATGGAGGTAGCTCGTTTAATTCCTCCCAGAGCGGTGCGTGTCAGGAATACACTTCATACTTTCGAAATGATTTGTGTGTGTGTGTGTGTTTCCCGCCGAGTACAATTTACAACGATTCAAGACCAACGTGAATTGCTTTTTCCGCACACGTGTCGTTCCTATAGCGGTTTAGAGACTTCTCTGCAGCAAGTGTGATATGTCCATAAAAAAAAATATGGTATCGATGATATTATTTGAAGTTATGTTTCAGACTTTTTGGTCTTCATCACTAGCACGAGAAATTATGCGATCGAAAACTAGACTAAAATGATGTCGATTGATATGAGCGAAATAGATGATTTAAGCTACAATTACACCTGGTCGGTGAATCACTTTTAAATTTTCTAACTTCCAAGTTTTCGACCATAGAGATTGTTGAACACCAAGAACTCCGAAAAAGGTGTAAAATACGACCATTACTTCTGACAGAAACCCTCTGTTCGTCTTTTTATTTAATTATTATAGTTATAGCTGTAAATAAGAAGTGTAAAACTAGTTCACACCGTTTAAAAGCCGTTCTTATAAAAGACTAAAAGCGGTGTTATTTACGTTCGTGTTTCCCAAGCCCAGTATGTGCTTTGTTTAGATGTGTATATTGTTTTATTAAAGAAAAGCAGTGTTTCTTCATATATAGCGTTAATATTTTACCTCTTTGAAGTGTCTTTATTTTTATTTTTCACGTTTTTAGCTGCAACAACGGAATTTTCAACTGTAAGTAGTGCGAGTTACTTTATTGTTTTAGTGTAGGTAATATCATTCTTGTACAGTGACATTTTTTAAGTGTCTCATTTCCTTCACTATTTTTCTATTCTACGTATCAAGAAAATTCTTTCAGTACTAAATTTCGGTACCGATATACAGCGCATTCAAGTTATTGAATCGAACTTCAACTTTTTTTTCGTTCAATAACTTCTTAACATCTACAATTATTTTAGATGGCACCCTCTACATATCAGCACACCGTTAGATAGAATTTTTTAGTCCCATTGCAAAAATATGTCCCTCTTGATATTTATTTTCAGTCATTACCGATATACAGGATATTTATGTTACTGAAACAACTTAAAATTCTGTTCAAAAACCTGAATGCCCTATACATCGGTAACGATCTAAAATAAACATCAAGATTATACATTTTTACATTCGCACTGAAATATGCTATTTAATAGTGTGTTCATATGTAGAGCAAACAATTCTAGATGGCGTTGTAATCTGTCAAATTTGACAAGGGACAAATTTTATTTATTTATTTAATACAACTATCCTACAGAATAATCCAATTATAGGATAGGAACATTCAAATATAACAAATACAAATAGATAAGTATCTATCAAATACTTCTAATTACTGCAATACAAGCTAAAGAAAAAAAAAGGGAGACCTAATCCACAGTTAAAGATGTTATACTTCAACAGAAAATATCAACTATATGTTTGACCCTGGCGAGTACATCAACAAGTTTGTTCTTGGAACAGGCATGTAGAAAAGGGAATGGTTTAGGCGAGCGTGTTGAGATGGCACACGGAACCTAATACTTGAGAGGGTGCAAGTGCATTCGATTCTGTTGTTCAAGATTTTATATAAAAACAAGGTTGTAGCATATTCTCTACGCCGAAAAAGGCTAATAATACTGAATCTTCTCAATAGAACATCATTAGGGAAACCCAATGGTGGATAAATACCATTGGGTTTCTAATAAAATAATCTAATTTAAACCAGAGGAACTTCACAAATCGTCATTGGATTTTTTCAATGTGAATACTGTTGATCTCATATGTTGGGTACCAGATAACTGAACCATATTCCAGTTTAGAACGAACCAAAGGTCTCTAGAATTCCTCATGATGAAACCCATGCACTTATAAGAAGAAGCAATGGTCTCATTTATATGATCCACAAGACTGAGCATCAAATGTTATACCAAGATCTTTAAAACGATAACATTTTTCAAGATCATTATAGTTTAAATTATATAAAAAATTTACTGGTAATTTCTTGAATGACATTACTTTGTGTTCAATTATAAGTTATTAAGAATACACCAACGATTTAAAGTATCTAGATCATCTTGAAGAGTTACACAATCATGGAGAGACTCTATGCGTCGGTATATTTTCAAATCGTCAGCATAAAGCAAAGAGGACGAGGTAAGGCCGCTGGTAATTTATAAATATGTTAAATAACAACGGTCCTAGGATAGACCCTTGAGGAATACCAGAGGTAGCATTAATAATGACCGACTCAAAACCACGATAATTTACGTCAGATGACGACCAATTAAATAAGATTTCAGCAGGTTTAATAAATTGCCATTAACTCCACAGTTTGAGAGTTTTTCAAGCAGAATACCATGGTCATTGTTCATACTTTCCGAAATAAATTGTGTAATTGTAACTAAATTGGCAATGGTTGAACGCTCTGGAAAGAATCCATGTTGGATTTCAGTTATGAAAAGTTTAACATGATTAAATATGTCATAAAACACAATTTCAAAAACCTTTGAAAAATTGTTCAATATTACCACAAGTTTGTAATTTTCAATGAGGCTCTTATCACCCTTTTTGAATACGGGACATATTTTAGACTTCTTCCCGATTTGTGGAAAAGACGATGATTTTAAACACAGATTGAAAAGAAACGTAAGTGGCTTGGACAACATAGCTGTGCTATCCCGAATAAAAAAAAGCTGGTAGACCATCGGTTCCAGCGGTCCGTTTAGGTTTAAGTTTCTTTAAGGCACTAATCACGTCCTTTTCCTCTATGGTGTTAACAATTAGAGATGAGAGGGAGAGATGTGAGTAGTTATCAGGAGGGTTGTTCTGAAACATAGAGGAATCAACATATGCCGATTGGAAGAACTATCTTCTGAGGAGCCATATGCAATTCGTTTTCAAAATACATGTTGATGGGAGTAATAGTTGTTCTGCTTTTCTTGTTTAGAAAAGACCAAAATTTGGGTTGATAGAGAAGTCCCTTTCCGCGTCAGTAACATAATTTCGATAAGCATGTGCATATGTTATTATATTTGTCTTCCTCATGAAAAACTAATAGTGAAAGAAATTTTTTGATATGCCAAATAGGAAAATAGTAAATGGGTTGAATCACTTAAAAATTATAATTGGGTTCAATAATATGAATACTCTGTGTATCGGTATTAGCTGAAAATAAATATCAAGTGTTATATACGAGGCTTGTTTAACAAATCAGTGACTTTCGTAAGAGATGGCGCTCAAATCGTTGCTTCCTTTTATTGCTGTCATTTACAACCTTATTTAAGGTTACACACCAAGTTTACAGTACACATCTCGAATTGGAACATTTCTACAGGGTCTAAAAATGAATAGGTTTGTTAAAATGGAAAACAGTGAGTGCCGTGTTTCTAATAAAATATTATTTTTTTGCATGGAAAAAACCATTAAAGAAACTGAAGAAAGGTTAAAAAAGTATTATGGGGACGGCTCCGTCACATGGAATGGTGTCCAAGTGGTTCACTGAATTTCGTTGTGGCCGTACGAGCACGAGTGATGCTAATCGCCCGGAATGTCCAAATAAGGTTACAAATGAAGAAATGGTCAATAAAATCCATAATATCCTATTAAATGACCCTCGACTAAAGATATGCGAGATAGCCAACATGGTAAATATTTCAAACGAACGTGTTTTTAATATTTTGCGTGAACATTTGGGCATGAGGAAGCTGTCGGCATGGTGGGTGCCGCGTTTGCTCAGAATCGATTAAAAACGGAATCGCGTAACCATTTCGAAGCAGTGTTTGGACATGTTCAAGCGCAATCCAAGTGAATTTTTGCGGAGATGTTACCGCAGATGAAACGTGAATCCATTATTACACCCCAGAAACTAAAGAACAGTCGAAACAATGGACTTCTCCTGGCGAAAGTGCTCCGAAAAAAACAAAAACGATTCGGTCTGCTAGAAAGGTCACGACCAAAGTGTTCTGGGATTCGCGTGGTATACTCTTCATCGACTACATGGACAAAGGGAAAACTATCACAGGACAATATTAAGCTTCCGTATTGGATCAATTTCAAGTTGCGTTGATAAAAAAGCGACTCCGTTTAGCAAAGAAAAAAATTCTTTTCCGTCATGATAACATACCTGCTCACACGACGGCAATTGCAATGGCCAAAATTGTGGAATCGAAGTACGAATTACTTCCTCATCCACCATATTCTCCAGAGGGCAGTCTGTGATATCTTCCTCTTTCCAAATCTGAAAAATTGGCTTGGTGGAAAAATGTTCGCATCAAATGAAGAGATCATCGATGAAAGAAATGCCCATTTTGATGACTTTGAAAAGTCATATTTTTTGGAGGGTTTAAAAAAGTTAGAAACCCATCGGGCAAAATGTATAGACATAAAAGGAGATTATGGTGAAAAATAAATAAAATTTTTGTGCAATTTTTTTTTCCTTTCAAAGTCACTGACTTATCAAACTGCCCTTGAATTTTTGTAAACGCGCTGAAAAAATTATTATACAAGGTGTCCCAGAATTCCATGTCCATAGAGTTACTGTGAATTTCTGGGATCAAAATATGACCATTCAACCCAACTTACCTAGTTCAAAAATTCGTAATTTTTGAGATACAGGGTCTCAAAGTTATACTTTTATTTCTTAAGTAGCTTTCTTAATAATTATACTATTTGTACAAGACTCGGTGCTAAAGGGTTTTCTGAGATGAAAAGTCGAAATCAGCTCACAGTTTTGTTGTGAATTGTAGGGGACGTCACTTATTGCACGGTGTATACTTTTAAAAGGTCATAACTTTTTTATACCACCCTGTATGATATTTTTAATTAAATATTCGTATTTTCCGCCTTCCCCTGTCTAAGGAAGCTCTCTTGGTAAATATTGCTACGAGCAACAATTTCTGAGATAATGGGATGTTTGTTTCCATTTTTTAATCCCATCCACACTTCATCCAGGCTTAGGACAGGTCCAAAAGAATAGTCTTTGAAATTTGGAGTATGCTTAAATGCAAATAGGGTGACAACAATAATAAATTTAAAGATCAACGGGCCAACAACAATACGAGGCTGGTTTGAAAAGTCCGTGCCAAAATAAAAACTACTTATGTGTTTGGGGTAAACCTTTTTTATTTTTCGACATAGTCTCCTTTTAGGCTTATACACTTCGTCCAACGATATTCTAGTTTGTTGATCCCTTCCGAATAATAGGATATGTCCAAGTCTGGAAAATATCCATTAGTGTCTGCAATCACCTCCTCGTTTGAATAAAATCTTTGTCCCGCCAGCCATTTCTTCAAATTGGGGAACAAATAGTAGTCCGAGGGAGCCAAGTCTGGAGAATAGGGGGGATGTGAAACGAATTGGAATCCTATTTCCATTAATTTTGCGACCACAACTGCTGAGGTGTGTGCTGGTGCGTTGTCGTGATGGAAAAGGACTTTCTTGTGGGCCAATCGCGGGCGTTTTTCTTGCAGCTCGGTTTTCAAACGGTCCAATAACGATGAATAATATTCACCTGTAATAGTTTTACCCTTTTCCAGATAATCGATGAGGATTATCCCTTGCGAATCCCAAAAGACAGTCGCCATAACCTTTCCGGCCGAAGGAACGGTCTTCGCCTTTTTTGGTGCAGATTCTCTCTTGGTAACCCATTGTTTAGATTGTTGTTTGGTCTCAGGAGTATAGTAATGTATCCATGTTTTATCCACAGTGACGAAACGACGCTTAAAGTCCTCCGGATTCTTCTGGAACAGCTGCAAACCATCCTTGCAACACTTCACACGATTCCGTTTTTGGTCAAGCGTGAGCAATCGCGGCACCCATCTTGCGGATAGCTTTCTCATGTCCAAATGTTTATGCAAAATATTATGTACCCGTTCAGTCGAGATGCCTACAGCACTAGCAATCTCACGCACCTTAACTCTTCTGTCATCCATCACCATATCATGGATTTGATCAATGATTTCTGGAGTCGTAACCTCCACAGGCCGTCCAGAACGTTCAGCGTCACTTGTGCCCATATGGCCAGTCCGAAAATTTTGAAACCACTTATAAACTGTTCTAATCGAAGGTGCAGAGTCACCATAATGTTTATCAAGCTTCTCTTTACTCTCCTGATGCGTTTTGCCTTTCATAAAGTAATGTTTAATCACCACACGAAATCCTTTTTCGTCCATTTCTTGAAAATCACTCGACTTCCTTGATTCACACGAATGCCAAACACAAAGAAATAGATCAATATGGCTGAAACTTGGTGTGCGTTCATTCAATAGATGCTACTAACTAAACATGACCTCGATACGCGCCGGTGGTGCCATCTCTCGGACTTTGCACAGACTTTTCAAACTAGCCTCGTAGGAATGTAAAAACCAACTGGCTAAGGGCATCAAAGATTACCCACAAAATAATAAATTTGTAATCCATAAATAAAAACATCCCACTATCTCAGAAACTGCTGCTCGGAGCAACATTTACCAAGATAACTTTTTTAGACATGAAAAGGCGAAGAATATGCATATTTAATTAAAAATATCATACAGAATGGTATAAAAAAGTTATGACAATTTAAAAGTATACCCAGTGCACTAAGTGGCGCTCCCTACATTTTACAACAAAACTGTGAGCTGATTTCGATTTCTCATCTCAGAAAACCCTTTAACACGGAATCTTGTACAAACAGTACAATTATTAAAAAAGCTGCTTAAGAAAAACTAAAATAAAAGTATAACTTCAACACCCTGCATCTCAAAAAATTACTTATTTTTGGACTAAGGTAAATTGGGTCAAATAGTCATATTTTCATCCCAGAACAGTAACTTTATTTACACGGAATACTGGGACACCCTGTATATTATTTACTGGTGTGCTTTAAAAACATCCTAGTTGGTTTTGTGAACTGTCAAATTTGACCAATAACAAATTTTTTAAAATGCTATTTAATGAAGTATTTATATATAAAAGGTATTATTAAAAAAAAAACCTAGCTATATTCGGTACTGGTTGAATATATCTAAATATCTGAATTAGCCGATATAGAGAGAATATTATTATACTACCTTTCCCACCACTATTCCCCCTCCTTCAAACCCCTTTTTTATTTTCAGTACCCATGATATAAAACTCCTGTTAATGTGAGGAGTAACGATACACAAATGAATATAAAATATTTAATATAAAAGATAGAATAAAATGTATATTTTCTCTGGTTTCAATAGTTTTGTAGTCTGAGGAAAAATTAAAAGAGGTTTTTTTAATTGTCACGTTAAAATTATTACAAGTGTTTTTGTTGTTATTTCTTGTACCGTTTATCATACGAAGATTTTGTATCCAGTTTGTGTCAAAACTGGTTTTGTTATAGTAATATAAAATTTTGAAAAAATTGTTTTCTTTTAAATTTAAAATTTTATATGAAAATATGTAGGTCTTATTATTGTTAATTTTTTCAAACTTCATATTATAACATAAATCATTGGTCGTCAGATCACCATCATTTGAAAAACATATCATTCCATGCCTTGCATGATATGGGTTATATAGATATAACACACAGTTATAAATGTAATATAACACAATAAATTGTGGACAGAGATCATTAAAAAATAACCGGTCAAGTGCAAGTTGAACTTGCGCAATTAGTGTTCCGTACGTTGATTGCTTTTAAAATAAAAAATTTTGTTATGGAGATATAAAATGAACAGTGACTTCACAAAACACACCCCAAATGAGTTTTCAACAAAGTTTGTTTCCAATCTTTACTAAAAACTGATGCCCCTGAAGTTTTTGTTTTTTTTTTTATATACCAGATAAATTATAATTTTCGTTCAATCTACACCCCGTGGAGAATATTTCAGAATTTTTTCAAAATTTTTTGATAAGTACTTTTCGAGATAAGGCAGGTGGACGCCGATTTTTTCGCGATTTTTTAAAAATAATACACAGAAAAGTACGCGCAAGTATTACGTTATATATATATATATATATATATATATATATATATATATATATATATATATATATATATATATATATATATATATTTTACTCGTGTTTTCACAAGCTTTCATTTGACGCCACACTCGATGACCTAGTAAAAATTTTTTTTTTCATTTCCGATTTCACTCCCCAAAACTAACCTCTTTAGTCAAAATTTAACTTTTAAAACTACATGGCTCTGATGAGGCCATCAATTCCTATATTACTACCAAATTTCAACTTTCTATGACAAATAGTTTCGGAGAAAATCGGGTGTGACAGACAGACAGACGAACAGACAGACCGACAGACACAGAAGTCATCTTATAAGTGTTCCGTACGGAACACTAAAAAAATAAAATATAGTATATACCTAGGATTTGTAAACTGTCATTATTACCAAATTTCAACTTTCTATGACAAATAGTTTCGGAGAAAATCGGGTGTGACAGACAGACAGACGGACAGACAGACCGACAGACACAGAAGTCATCTTATAAGTGTTCCGTACGGAACACTAAAAGAACAATATATAGTATATACCTAGGATTTGTAAACCGTCAGATTTGACAAGCAACAAATTTTTTGTTATCATATTTAGTTTTTTCATGGAAAAAGTTTAGTACTGAAAGAATTTTCTTGATATGTTTAATAGGAAGATAGCACAGGTCTGCAACAAAAATGCTGTCTGGATGTTTTCAACTGATTTCTATGTATTTAGGTGTTCTGAAAACTAAAAAAATACTCAAAAAATTCCAGAACGTCAGGTTATTTTGCAAAACGCAAAATTTTATTATAAAAAAGGGTTTTTTTTTTTGAGGTAACTTGAAGTCATAAATAAATAGGTACAATTTTTATTTTGATTACTGTTTTTAAATGTATACAGGCCATAACTATCATTACTTTCTAAATAACGAACGCCCTGTGTGAGCTAAATTAACAAACGTAAACGTTGTAACCAGAACGTGCGCGCTCCGATAGTGTAGAAAGTGGCGCGGTACAATTACGTGTTAACTCGTCATTGTTTTATAGATCTTGGTTCAATATAGTGCAATGTCATCTGTGCGGAAGTGTGTGAATTCGTCTGAAAGTTTCTGTTATATTTGTGGCGAATATATGGTATTAAAGCAACAACTTAATATTACGGACTTTGTAAAAAAAGTATACTTCACGTATTTTGGCTTAAAAAAAAAGGATAAAGTTTGGGCACCTCATAAAGTCTACAAACGATGTGTTGAAGACCTTCGAAATTGGTTCAAGAGCAAGAAAAAAGCTTTCCGATATGCGATTTCCTATGGTATGGCGCGAGCAAAAGAAAACCATAGTGATGATTGTTACTTTTGTTCGTGTAATGTGAAAGGGTATAATTCAAAATGGAAGCAGTCCATTTCATACCCCAATCTGCAATCAGCTATTCGTCCCATCCGTCATGGGACCGAAATACCAGTGCCCAAGGCCCCTGCTACCTTGGAAGAGTTTCCAAGTTCTGACGAAGATGGTGCTGTACCTGAACCTGATGACAAGTCAAGTTTTCAATTTGAAGATGACAGCAGTCCGAAATTGTTTTCCCAGGGCGAGCTAAATGATTTGGTAAGAGAATTGAATCTTCCCAAAAACGCTGCTGAGTTGCTTGGATCAAGGCTCAAAAGCAGGAACTTACTTTTGCCGGGAGTGTCTTCCTCCTGGTTTAGATATCGTGAGAAGCAGATCACTTCCTACTTTGCCCAAGAGGACGAGTTGGTTTATTATACCAATATTGAAGGTTTAATGGATACATTTAAGATCTCATACGACCCAGCACAGTGGCGTATTTTCATAGATTCTTCAAAAAGAAGCCTTAAAGCAGTTCTGCTTCACAATGGCGGTTTCTATGCTTCCATTCCTGTCGGTCATTCCATACACCTCAAGGAAACCTACAAGAACTTGGAATTGGTTCTTTGCAAAATAAAATATAAAGACCACGGTTGGCAAGTGTGCGGTGATTTAAAAATCTTGGGCATGTTGCTCGGACAACAATCTGGGTTTACCAAATTCCCTTGCTTTTTGTGTCTATGGGATAGCAGAGACCGAGCAAATCACTGGACCAAAAAGTGTTGGCCTCCGAGGGAGCTTAAAGTTGACGAAAAGAAAGTCCTGCATGAAACTTTGGTGCCTCCTCATAAAGTTCTTCTACCACCGCTTCACATAAAGCTGGGATTGATGAAGCAATTTGTAAAGTCACTTCCAAGAGATGGAAATTGCTTCAAATACTTAATATCAAAGTTTCCAGGCCTCTCGGAGGCAAAGTTGAAGGAAGGTGTTTTCGTTGGACCAGATATTAGACGGATTATGGCTGATCCACAATTCATCACAACCATGACGGATCCTCAAAGAGAAGGGTGGATTGCCTTTAAAGAGGTCATAGAGAAATTTTTAGGCAATAACAAAGACCCTAACTACAAACAAATCGTCAAAAGAATGTTAAAAGCATTTCAAGCTTTAGGTTGCCTAATGAGTTTAAAAGTACATTTTCTTCATTCCCACCTCGACTACTTTCCAGAAAATTTAGGAGATCTGAGTGAAGAGCAAGGTGAACGATTTCACTAAGATATTAAGGAGATGGAAAAAAGATACCAGGGAAGATGGAGCGTCTCAATGATGGCAGACTACTGTTGGACGCTTCAGAGAGACCTTCCAGATGCTTCCTACAAGCGAAAATGTACCAAAAGGAGTCTCACTGGGAAAAAGAAATGTGTTTAGTGCTTACTAATGAATGTATTTTAGATAAAAAAATAAGTTTTGTTACGCAATTATAAATAAAAAAAAAAAACTTTTTTAGTCTTTTATCTTTTAAGATGATAACTTGTTTAACATAGATACCTACATTGTCAGAAAACGTGACGTTCTATGACAAAGTGAAAGTCATTTTCGGTTTCAGTACACCCCAAAAACATAAGAATTGCGCAAAAAAAACCAAAACAGCTCTCAATTTTTTTTTTTGCAGACTTGTGTAGTTAATTACGTGATACACTTAAAAAAAGTCCCTGTTTTTATGTAAGAGAACCACATAAAAATTTTATTTTTGTTATTAGATTAATATTTTGTTAGATGAAGACCTAAATATGAGTTTAGCTCTAATCTTTGCTACTAAATTTAGAACTTGTAGTAAAATCTTTCTGAGGTAGCTTTAAGTTATAAACTTAGGTTTTTAGGAGATTTAAGTTTACAAGTTTTAAATTAAGAACTGGGTTATGTTAGTAAATGTGCTCGTTAAATTCTTCAATTTTTCACCTAGGAAGAGACTTTTAAGATAACGTGTAACGTAGGTTTATGATATAAGTAGGTTGTACAATTTACCGATTCATAAGGATGACATTATTTTTTGTAACGCATAATAATTTTATGGATTATGTTCGATAATTTACCCCAACGACTACCCTACGAGAAGTTAGGTAGTAAAGCAATTAATGCTGGGTGATACTTAGCTTGTGCCTCTCCAGGGCCATTCAATATTGTAACCTCAAAGAAAACAAATCTTTGAGCAATCCTTAGCGAAGAGTTAATAAGTCGCTATAGTTGGACACGGTCTGATGCCAAGAACCACTATTTCTGAATGCAGCGAAGATTGTCAAATCTCAAATCAAATCTTACCTATTCGTAACAATAAAAGTAAAGTCAATTATGGTAAAAGGCGCAGTATTTTAGACCAAGTAAATTCTGTTTGTACGGTATTTAAAACAATTCTTTTGGTCCATACTTGAGCGCCAACTTTCTTGGTTCTTGCGGTCTATACTTTCAGTTGTTTTCTTCGATCCCATTACGGTAATTATATCTTATGTCTTGTACCGAAGCGGTGTTGTCAATTTTATTATTAATTTAATATATGCTACAATTTTCAACTTAAGATGATTGACTACAGCCCTGCTACAATAATGAGGTTCGATAACTAGTCGTACATTGCGCCAGGGTTATAAATTGTAAAATACATTTACTACGAAAATAGTGTCAAAATGACTTTTATGTACATGATGTACCTGAAACAGGTTTTTAATGACTTCGGCGACCACTCCAAATTTTTCGACTGTAATCGATTAGTGTAACTGAAAAGTTTTTGGTCTATATAGTCTCCATTGAGAGCGATACAATCAGTCCAATGCTTTTCTAACATGTCTATACCTTTCTTGTAGAAGGATTTGTCTTTGTTTTCAAAATAGGCCTCAGTTTTGGCGATAACTTCTTCACTGGAGCCAAATCTCTTTCCCATGAGCATTTTTATGAGGTCTGCGAATAGATGATAGTCGCTGGGGGCCAAATCTGAAGAATACAGTGGATGAGGAAGCAACTCGAACTTCAATTCATGCAATTTTGCCATCGTAACCATTGACTTGTGACTGTGCATTGTCTTGATGAAAAAGAACTTTTTTCTTGTTCATTTGGGACCGTTTCTTTGCGATTTCTACCTGCAGACGCACCAATAACTTTATATAATATTCACTATTGATGGTTTTTCCCTTCTCAGCGTAGTCGTTGAAAATTATTCCATGCACATCCCAAAATACAGAGGCCAAAACCTTCCCAGCCGACTGTTGTATCTTTAGTCGCTTCGGGCGGGTTTCACCGGCTGCTGTCCACTCAGCTAACTGCCGATTTGATTCCGATGTGTAGTGGTGGATCCATGTTTCATCGATTGTCACTTATCGCATGAAAAAATCTCTTTATTGCCCTTAAATAGATCCAAACAGGGCTCAGAATGATCAACAGGTTGTTGTTTTTGGTGCACTATGAGCAAACGGGGTATCCATTTCGAAAAGAGCTTTCTGATGCCCAAATGTTCATGCACAATATGACCAGCGTGTTCTTTTGATATCCTTAGGGTATCAGCTATCTCATGCCATGCCACACACGGTCATCCAAAAAAATTTTGTTGATTTTTTTTATGCTTTCCTGTGTAACCACCTCATTTGGGCGTCCAGAGCGTTCAGCATCATTTGTGTGTGTACGACCGCGTTTAAATTCAGCATATCAGTAAATGATTTTCCAGGTGCAGAGTCCCCGTAACACGTATCAAGCCATTGCTTTGCTTGAACGGTATTTTTTCCCATCAAAAAACGGTGTTTAATCAATACACGAAATTCGATTTTTTCCATTGTTTTGAAAATATCAAAAGTAGCGTAACTAAAACCACCGTAACTTGTAAACTAATTGTCGAAATGTCATGAATTTTTGGCACATATCGTTTGAAGGTTGGTACTTCTTAAAAATCATATGGATTTTTTTGAAAAGAGCGTCATCTATGTGTCAGACCAAAAACTTTTCAGCCTAGGTGTTAGTAACACAGAGCATGCGTCAACAATTTTAAAATTTTTTTGCCGAGCCGTTTTTGAAAAAAGTGCATTTAAAAATTAAAAATGGAAAATTTCGAAATGAACATAATTTTCTACATTAATAATGTTCATTGAATTTATTTAAAAGATATATTTACATCAAATTTAGGTGTTGTTATTGCAACTGTCTATAATAGTATACGTGAAAATCATTAATTTGAGAGGTAGTAGAAGTCTGTTGGTGCCCTGGAACCAAAATTATGTTAATTTTAAGATTTTTAAAAATTCCTGGTCAAAATTCTGTGAAAACATATTTACTCATTTTTTCGTATTTTTTAAAATTTTCATAGTTTTAGTTGTAGATCATCTAGAAATTTCTTTAAAAAATAATATTGAAGGGTTTAACTTCTAGTTCCATAATCTAATAAGAATATGTTTTCTCGACGAGGTATAATTTTACTAATTACGTCAAAATAATATCATTTATTTTTAGTAGAACATTTAATGGCTTTTCTCTTTTTTAAGATAAAAAAATAGCTACTTCAGATGGTTTTTTTGTCAAAAATTTTTTCTTTCTTAATGTTTTTTAATAAATCACATAGTAAGTGTTTTTTTTTCTTTCGGAAGCAGAGTATCACTTACATTTTTTTTTTTAAGTTTTCGAAATTGTTTGAGCGGAAGCAAAAATGAGGCTTTCCCCATGCCAATTCCATAGTACATTTTGGATAATACCTTGCAACTATTCTTTTGTTCCCACTATAGATTTACTATTTGAAAAATTAATATGTTCTCGTTTTCGCGCTAAATCACACAAACTGCATTCACATAATTCTTCTTCTTGAGACCTCGTATATCTATGCAACGTATATCTATGCAACGCTTTAAATTATAAATAATCAGGTAACTCAATGGAATTAATTGTTTTATTTTTTTTTAACAACCTCATAAACTAAGATTTTAGAAGAAGTGCAAATTACTGTGGGAAGTTGTTTATCGTCTGAATCGAAATTTATGACTTTTAAAATATTATCTTTTAAAGATTCAGCAATTTTATTCATCGAATCTCTTTTTTTTCAAACATAATAAACATAATTCATCTTGATTTTCTTCATGAGTAACGGCACTATCTTTTCGTTTTTTAAACATAATTGTTGAATTGAATAACAAATATACTAAGGCAAAGAAATTGACAACTGTTATGGTATTTTCTACAACTTTATACCTAGCCAACTTTAATTCATTATTGACCACATTTAAACTGAAATCTATCATATGCATTTATGCAAGATCGAGAAAATTACCTTTGATTTTTGACCTAGAATTTTAAAATTACCATAATTTTGGTTCCAGAGCACCAACAGACTTCTACCACGTCTCAAAATAATGGTTCCACGTATGCTATTGTAGACAATTTCAATAATATCACACAAGTAAGCTATAACACGCAGGCTGAAAAGTTTTTGGTCTAGCTACTTAAAACACATTTTTTTTGCAAAATTCGACTTTATTCATCAATATAGTCTCCTTCAAGAGCGTTACAACCAGTCTAACGCTTTTCTAACATTTCTATACCTTTCTTGTAGAAGGATTTGTCTTTGCCTTCAAAATAGGTCTTAGTTTTGGCGATAACTTCTTCATTGGAGAAATCTCTTTCCCGCGAGCATTTTTTTGATATCTGTGAACAGATAATAGTCGCTGGGGGACAAATCTGGCGAATATGGTGGATCAGGAAACAATTCAAACTTCAATTCATGCAATTTTGCCATCGTAACCATTGACTTGTGACATGGTGCATGTCTTGATGAAAGAGCACTATTTTCTTGATCATTTGGGGCCGTTTCTTTGCGATTTCTGCCTTCAAACGCACCAATAACTTCATATAATATTCGCTATTGATGGTTTTTTCCTGCTCAGCATAGTCGATAAGAATTATTCGTCTTTGGTCGCTTCGGGTGGCTGTCACCGGCTGCTGTTCACTCAGCTGACTGCCGATTTCATTCCGGTGTGTAGTTGTGGATCCACATTTCATTCATTGTCACATATCGGATAAAAAAATCCTTTTTATTGCGCCTAAACAGGTCCAAACAGCCCTCAGAATCATCAACAAGTTCTTATTTTTGGTCCACTGTGAGCAAACGCGGTACCCATTTCGAACAGAGCTTTCTCATGCCCAAATGTTCATGCAAAATATGACCAGTACGTTCTTTTGATAACTTTATGGTGTCAACCAACTCACGCAATTTCACTTTACGGTCATCCAAAACAATTTTGTGGATTTTTTATGTATTTCAATGTAAGAACCTCATTTGGGCGTCTAGAGCGTTCAGCATGCTTTGTATCTGTACGACCCCGTTTAAATTCAGCATACCAGTAAATGATGCGTGATTTTCTAGGGGCAGAGTCCCCGAAACACTTACCAAGTCATTACTTTGCTTAAACGGTATTTTTTCTCATCAAAAAACAGTCTTTAATCAAGATACGAAATTCGATTTTTTCCATCGTTTTGAAAATATCAAAAATAGCGTCACTAAAACCACTGTAACTTGTAAACTAATTGTCGAAATGTCATGAAATTTTGACAAGTATCGTTTGAAGGTTGGTATTTCCTAAAAATCATATGGATTTTTTGAAAAGTGCGACATCTATATGTCAGACCAAAAACTTTTCAGCCTACGTATTAAATATCTTTTAAATAACTTCAATATAAAAAATTATTCCATTTTTAATCTTTAAATGCACTTTTTTCAAAATGGCTCGACAAGAAATTTTAAAATTGTTCACACATGCTCTGTATTACTATATTAATCGATTACCGTCGGAATATTTGAAGTGGTCGCTGAAGTCATTAAAATCTGTTTTAGGCACACCGTGAATAAAAATTAGGTAAATTTTCTTTGGGCGAAAATGCATTTAGGCATGAAATATTCGATAAAGTTACAAGATGTCACCGAACTCATATTTGGAATAATGAAATTATAACAATGTCCGATGGTTATTCATTTCTTAGGAAATTTATGTTCACTGAATGCAATTCAGAATGGAAAGAATTTGACGGCATAACCAATAGTTTCTATTTTAAGGTACATCAAACATCCCCTGATCACATTGGTACCATAATAATCAAACATCCGAGAAAAAACATTGTAACAATCAGTTCTCTTAATATAATATATCTTTATAAAGCTTCCAAAAGTACTATAAAGCAATAATGTACAGATTTTTTTAAATATATGTAATTTCTTTAATCTCATTATATTAAATATTTAACGCACCCATCGTACTATCCACTTTTTTCCCTATCCTTAAGTATGATTCCCTTTTAGATTAGATTTTCACTGTCCTACTTTCAAAAAAAGTTGCCGTAATAGAACCCAGTGGCGTGAAACGAGCATCTTTCTGTTATATGCTATGCTACCTCTTTAACTAACAATAATTTTATTTTTGGGCAGACATTACTACCAGGCATATTCGAACAGTAAGGGATGTTAGAAAAAGTTTCCTACAAACCTACTTCACTTTTCCACATAATCGCCGTTCACTTCTAAGCACTTTTCGCAACGCTGCACCAGCTTCTTTAATCTCTCTGCATAGAACTCTCCTCCGCCTGGGAATTGAACCAGTGGACAACGGCGGTCTTGAGTTCCACGTCGTCTTTAAATCATTGTGCACTATTTCAAGTGCAATCGTCTATCGAATCGCAATTTTCGGTCCACTCATTGAACGATTTCATCGGCCTGGATACTGGGCCTGCCACCCCGCTCTTCATCATGCGCATTTGTGCAGCCATTTTTAAAGTCTCAACACAATTGTGTAACCTTTCCTTCACCTATTACTGTAGGCTCATAAATTAGGCACAACTCTCGATAAATTTGAGTAGCTGATGGTCCTTGTGCATTCAAAAATTGAATCACAGCACGCACTTCGCAACTAGCGGGAGCAACTGTTTTCGAGGACATTGTTGTCTGCATTCAGTGACAGGTAAAAGACTTCTGAATCAAAACTATAACATCAGTGGCTTCGGAAACAATTAACAGAGAGCGCTGCATGTGTACAACTTTTTTCAGACCCGCCAATATTTAAATATAAGCAAACGACCCTTAATCTCTTTTTCGAAGAAATGCCCTTCCAACGGCAAGCCTTGGTTTGACCTAAAATGCAAAGAAGCTGTTGCTTCTAAACATCTTGCATACCGACAGTGGCGTGAAGATCCTAACACCATAAATCGTAACATCTTTGTTCGTGCCAGGAACAGATGCAAAGAAATTATCGACGAAACCAAGGAGGTACACAATCAACGGATTAGAAACAAACTTCTCGCTTGTCCCAGCAATTCCAGGTCCTTTTGGTCAGTCGCTAAGGCAGTTAGTCAAAATTTCACCAAATCCACCATACCACCACCACTCACACGGCCAGATAATTCTATTGCAACAACACCTGTTGAGAAAGCGAACTTGTTGGCTGAACTCTTTGCTTCACATTCTACTGTCGATTTCCAAGGAAAAACACCACCTACTATTCCCATAGTGCAGTCAAGGATGCCCGATATTGTCTTCAGACAGCGTATCATAAAACGTATTTTGATGAAGCTAGACACCAAAAAGGCTTCAGGCGCTGACGGAATACCTGCCATAGTTCTCAAGAACTGTGCGAGGGAACTAACGCCAGTTTTCTGTAGACTTTTCAACCTATCCTACAGAAAGGGAATATTTCCTTCCTGCTGGAAATGTGCCACAGTTCAGCCGATACCTAAAAAAGGCAAGAAGACCTTGCCAAATAACTACCGACCAATCGCACTACTCTCAATAATATCGAAAGTCATGGAAAGGGCTATTAATCAGCATCTTCTAAAATATCTTGAAGGATTCAACATTATTAGTGATCACCAATATGGCTTTCGTAAAAATAGATCAACAGGAGATCTTCTGACTTATGTAACACATGTTTGGAACAACGCAATTGAACACTTTGGAGAATCTCGAGCGGTTGCTCTTGACATATCCAAGGCATTTGACCGTGTTTGGCACGATGGGCTGTTGGCTAAGCTACGTTCTTATGGTATGTCGGAAAAGTTCTGTTTGTGGCTCTCATGTTTCCTCAGAGAGCGTTCTTTACGAGTGGCAGTTGACGGATTCCTTTTTAACACCTTCAATATCAACGCCGGTGTGCCCCAAGGTTCCATACTGTCTCCTATTCTCTTCCTCATTTATATTAACGATCTGCTGGAAAAGACCGAGAATCCAATCTACAGCTTTGCAGATGACAGTACACTTATCTCTTCATTCACTTTGAACGCTCGGACATCGACTACTCAGACGAATATCCGTAGACAGCAGGAAGTCATTCAACTTAACAAAGACCTGGAAGAAATTCTATCTTGGGGGTGACAGTAACCAAGTGGAATTTAACGCTACAAAAACCCAGGCGGCAGTTTTTTTCTAAAAAAGTTAACGTTGCAGAACCCGACATAGTTATGTCGGGGCACTCCATCCCTCTAACATCGTCACTCAATCTGTTAGGCGTTAATTTGGGAGCAAATATGTCCTGGCATGAACATGTTGCAGGCATAGCAAGAAGAGCTTCTCAAAAATTGGGAATATTGTTTCGAACCAGAAAGCTTTACACTCCACAACAACTGTTAATTCTTTACAAAGCTCAAATTCGACCAACTATAGAATACTGCTCCCATGTTTGGAGCTCCGCTCCCAAACATACACTGCATTTGTTGGATTCTATCCAGAGAAGAGCTGTTCGTCTGATTGGACATCCGGAACTGACCGACGGCCTTGATTCGCTGGAACATCGAAGAACGGTTGTCGACTTGAGCCTATTCTACAAGTACTTTCATGGAAAGTGTTCGAAAGATGTGGCCCGTTTAATTCCTCCCAGAGTGGTGCATATTAGAAGTACACGTTGCGCTGATGCTTCACATCCGTATGAGGTTCAGCTTGTTACTCCTCGTACAACGCTTTTCAAGCAATCTTTTATATGGAGAACATCATACCTTTGGAATGGTTTACCCAGGACTGTGTTTCCCATCGAGTACAATCTACACTGATTCAAGAACAACGTGAATCGCTATCTCCGCACACGTGCCGCTCCTGTAGCGCTTTAGGGACTTCCCTGTAGCACGTGTGCTAGACCCATAAAAAAAAAAAATATATATATATAAGATAATTTTATATTTTTTATAATACCCATCCATGTACACATAACTGTTTTTACTTTTGTCAATTATTGTTAGTCAGTACAGACGATAAACTCCTTACAATTTCGTGTCTAATACACTAAGTTTATAATGAGACTATATCGGAAAAAAAGATCCTTTATTCCAACAAAAGACCTTCAAATAGCAGAAATCCTTGTTTTGAAGTACTTCTTTAATGGTCTTTAATGAGTCAGTTGCTGCAGAAATGGATAATATTGTAACTGTTATCAGGGCAATGATTTGCGTGTGGGTAGTATTCATAAAAGAAGGTCAGTATCAACGAAGAAGTGAGATAGGACGATAACAAAAATGGAAGACGATTTTTCTATTGCCATCGGAATTAGTTTACATTTTTAGAGTTTAAATTCATAATATAAGTTGTTGGTTATAGTAGAAATTACCTTCTAGAATTGGTATTACTTAATTCGCTATAATATGTAAAGCGTAAGTTAGAGTTGTCGTTTTCTTTTTTAACCTAAGACATATGCTGAGGAGGTATTTACAGTTGAAACTGTGAAGTTAGAAATAAATAAAAGTAGTTAACTAAGAATGGAAGTTCGTAACTAAGAGAAATATTATTTGACAACACTATCCACAAAAGAGTGAAGAGAAGATGTTCATAGCAACTAGAATTTGGGAGGATTAACAACATTAGTCAACACACAACATCTTTCCTGTACTGTTTTTTTTGACAGTGTTGTAAAATGGTGATCCTTCTTAATTAGGAACGTGAAAACTCATAGTAACCCTACTAAAAAACAAAATGTAGAAGAAAACAAAGAATCCATGCACCAATTTATGGAAATGTTCGATAAGATGTCCGATAGAAATGCATTTCGACCACTCGCTATAGATATTACCATCGTAAGGTTCTAGGGGTGGAGAGAGAGAGCAGAGAACCCAAACGGCGTATTAAAGAAAAAAAAAACGGGCAAGTCGGACTTGCTCAGTTAGTGTTCCGTACGGTGATTGCTTTAAAAGTTAAAAAAAAAATGTTACGGTGGTATAAAATGATCAGTAACTTCACGAAATATACCCTGAATAAGTTTTCAACAAAGTTTATTTTCGACCTATATTGAAATGACACTACATCGGACTTTGAAAAATTTTTTCTCTATACTAGAGAAATTATCAAAGGTCACACATTCGTGATAATTTTCATTCAACTTACACTTTATGGAGAAGATTCCAGAATTTTTTCAAAATTTTTTGATCAGTATATTTCGAGATAAGGGGAGCGGACACAGATTTTTGGCAATTTTTTAAAAATAATACAAAGAAAAGTGAGCGGAAGTATTACGTCATATATATTTTTAAACTTGGGTTTTCACAAGCTTTCATTTGACACCCCACTCGATAACCTAGTAACATTTTTTTTTCACTTCCGATTTCACCCCCCAAACTCAAAATTTAACTTTTAAAACTACACGGCTCTTACGGGGCCATTAATTCCTATATTTGTGTCAACTTTCTATGTCAAATAGTTTCGGAGGAAATCGGGTGTGACAGGCAGACGGACCGACGGACACCGAAGTAATCCCATAAGGCCGCTCCCAAATTTGTCGGTGCGGTATCGTTTTTATCCATGTGCTCGGTACCGATCCGTTAACGAGAACATGCCGAACGCCTATATTTAAATGAAACCTACCTGACTTGCTCTGCGCCTGCGCATCCCGCGGAAGTCAGGTATATCGAGACTATGACTTAAGATAAGTAAAATAGTCAAATTTTGAAAAGATACTCCAAAAATATTTTAAAAAGCTTAAGACTATTTTTACGGTAACATGGAACAGCAGGTTTCACTGATGGTCAGATGAAAAATCGTAATTTTGGGATTAGACTGTGTCAACTGTGTGTAAGTCTCCGTCGTTTCGCCTATAATAGCACGTGACATCTTCATAATTTAGTGTTTTGAACTTTAAGAGTAAGATCCAAATTGTCTAGTTCTAAGAACCACGAATACATAAAAATATATATGTTTTGGGTTTTTGAATATATATTTTTTTAAATTTTGCTTGTTGCTTGCGGCCTCTCGTCATTTTTATTACTTTATTTCTCGGATAAGTATTTTTTCTCAAATGACCACAATTAAATTTGTTCAATATGTATGCAATATTGTCCAATTTTCATAATATTTCTGTATATTAGACTAGATCTGTGTCCGTATGAATGTCCTCAAATGTTTGTTCTCAAATATTTACAAAACTACTGGACTGATTGAAACTTTTTGAGTTCGATCAGGCGTTTTTCAATTAAGGTAGCAGTGAAAGAATAATTCAAGTCGGTTTTATAGGTCAAAAATTTTTTACCGATTTTTCAGAGTAATAAAAAAAGTTTTGCATTAAAACAAAATGAAAATGAGGTCGCAGATGAACTGCAGATAGACGGGTAACAGTGACTACGAGAGGCAGGTAGGCGGGTAGGCAGTTGACGCCCTACATATCAAGACTACTTTTTCTCTCGGCCCTACTTTCTTATTCCTGTATTTTTCTTTTTTTTTGGTAGCAATCTTATTTTCAGTAAACTTCTTATGTTTTTCCTTAAAAATAAAATTAATTAATTTATTTACTTTCTATTCTTAACTAAAAAGACGAAATATCAATTATCGCAGCGGCTTAAGTAAATTTTTTCACGCACAGAGCCGCACAGCGTGAGAGATACACAGGCAGCGTCACGATAGTATGATCGGGCTCTTGCTTGTCAATCTCCATCCGTACGTATTGCTTAATTTTATGTGTTTATATTTTACTTTTTTGCTTACAGGTTTCTTTTACTAATTTTATTTTTTAAGTAGTTAGGTAACTAACTTGTCAAGAATAAGAGAAGATATATATTTTCTAAAATCTGTAAGAATTATATGAACATTTCCATAAATTGTTGGTATGTTAGTGGTTCGAAAAAAATCACTAGACTCGATTTAAATCGTTCCTTGGACCTCCAGAGACAATTATTTACGGCTAAACATTACTTTTTTAAGAACTATTTTTTTTAACAGCTTAATATAAAGCTTTTACAGCTCAATATGCAAATTTTTGCGGAAAAAATGGAAAAAAAAACCGCTAAAATTGCAGTAAAAAGCGTCAAAAATTGTACCTCCTTCCATAAATTCTATATTTACCTACGTTCTCATTTTTTTTGAAAGGTTTCTCAGAAACTTGAAGTTTTATTTACAGAAAATGTTTAATTTGTATCAGCAATCATGTCAAACACGATTATTTTTTGTTCTGGTTTTTTGCTTCCCAAGATACTGTCTGCATATTATGTTTTAATCAGATGTGATATGATTTACTTCATTTTCCTACGTCTTCCATATTTTTTGAAACTAATCTGTTTTAAAGCTATTTTTTAACAAGACAGTATTTATGGTATAGTGACAGTTACTGACAAAATCAAATTTAATAGGTATGGATATTACATTTTTTGGGACATTAATATGCTGGGAATCTACCCTTCAAAAATTTGACCTTGATTTGCAATTTAAAAAATAACGGTTCTAGCTAAAGCGGGTGGAGCTGAGCCATAATTAACTTTGGTAAAAGTTCTTTATGCGAGCTTTTCAGAAAATGGTTTTTTTTTGGAATTGGCTTAAAATGGTCTAACTTATGAGAAAATATCGGTGGGAGGCCGTTTTTTTTTTTTTGCAAGGTTTTTTTTGCATATAAACATTGATACGTAAGTGTACGAAAATCTGCTATGCTATTGACAACCATTGATTAAGCTACATTTACAGTCATAGTAAAATTCCAACCAATAAGGAACTTGGCTATGAAATTTTCTTTGTAGAAAACAACACGAAAAGAACAAACCACTAAAGTGGTCTAATTTTGAAATCGAGGTAAGGCTGTTTTTGCTAACCTGAACTAACTTTGGTCTCTAGTCACTAATATAGCACGTATATTTTTTCATAATAAGGTAGGACATTTTTTTTCTTTATTTAATGTATTTTGTAATTGCTGATTATTTAGTTCATATTAGTTTCAGTTAGTTCAGCTTAACAAAAATGGTTACCTCCCGATATTTTCTCATACATTTTTCAAATTTAGGCCATTTTAAGTCCATTTAAAAAAAAAAAATAAAGATCTTCCTTTTTCTGAAAAGTTTGCGTACCGAAAAGTTTACCAAAAAAAATGACAATAAACAATTTTGTAAAAAGATTAGATTATAACTGAAAAAAGTTAATAATTTTTTAAAAAAATTAGGCTGACCTATACATTTCACCCATTAGTGTGAACGGATAACAACTGACAGTTTCGATCAGTGGTTATCAACAGTTGTCAATGATATAGGTTAATTTTTATTTACCAAAAAAAACTTCAAAAACGGCTTTCCCCCGATATTTTCTCGTAAATCTTTCAAAATTAGACCATTTTAAGCCTATTCCAAAAAAAACCTTTTTCTTAAAAGCCCGCGTAACGAAGTTTTACCTTAACTTTTTAACTAGTTTTATGAAAGATGTTGTTTAGGCTCCACAGGAAGGAGGTATATGCCCCTTTCTTACTCCCCTTTGTTTACGTTGCTCACTATAGAGATGCTAAAAATGGAACATAGGGGATGATTATAAAAATTTAGTTGATCAAGAATTAACCCTTTCACCCTGTGTAAATATCAAATACATCCAAGGGTAATCTTTTAATAACTGAATTATAAAGGTGCTAATTGACTATACCTGATTTCTATTTTTAGACATTTTTTGATGAGAAATTAATTTCCCTCAATATTTTTATTGGTAAAGTTTGATTTTTTTTAGAGCAATTTTTTTAATAATTCTGAATAAAAGATTAATAATAATGTACAAACAATGTGTTAATTAGTATAGTAACTGACACGAGGATAAAATTTTACACTCAGCTCAGATTGAGTCAATCATCCGTATTTAACGTATATTAAGATATATCAGCAATCACTTCATGAAAATGACATATAACAAAGCAACATCTCTACGCTCATTCCCCAGTCCTTTGTCCTCTTATATGTTTGATTATAAAGAGAGAAGAAGAATTGATGTCTCTGGATATAACTCCAAAAATAAGAAAGTAATTGTCTATCCTAACTTTACTTCAGCTACTCGGCCGGTAGGACATGGACCCGGACTTTCTGTCCCTGAGCCACCTCAGTCTATTGATGACGTTTTTCAGTCTAGTCCCGAATTTAATGAAAGTCGGCCGGATGATGATGAGTTTCAATGTTCTCTAGAAAATTTGAAACCACAGTTGTCTACACAAGCTAAGTTAAATAC
Source organism: Pachyrhynchus sulphureomaculatus (assembly GCA_019049505.1). NCBI lineage: Eukaryota > Metazoa > Arthropoda > Insecta > Coleoptera > Curculionidae > Pachyrhynchus > Pachyrhynchus sulphureomaculatus. The sequence goes on along the minus strand of CM032448.1, from coordinate 78,173,417 downwards.
TTTAGTGAGTGATTTGGGGTTGGTGGTTCTAAGCTGAAAGAAAAACATTTATTGGAATCTGGAACATCTATTTACCATTATAGAATAAGAGATCAACAGTTTGCTCAATTTTTTCAAGCAGGAAGAGGATTTGGTTTATTGCCACGATATGATAACGAATTTGGCATTGAGTACAAGAAGGAAGATTGGAGGCTGTTTATAGACTCATCAAAAACTAGTTTAAAAGGTGTTCTGTTACACAACGGAAATACTTATGCTTCATTGCCTGTTGCTCATTCAATCCATATGAAGAAAACTTACGGAAATCTTAACATGATTTTACAGAAAATTAACTATCCAGCTCACGATTGGATGCTATGTGGAGATTTAAAAGTTGTCTCCATGATCCTTGGTCAACAAAAGGGATTTACAAAGTTTCCATGTTTTATATGTGAGTGGGACAGCAGAGCAAGGGAACAACATTTGTCCAAAAAACAATGGCCCGTAAGAAAAACTTTAACACCTGGCGAGAAGAGCATTTTGCATAAAACTTTAGTAGACCCAAAAAAGATTCTTCTACTACCACTAGACATCAAGTTAGGCTTAATGAAACAATTTGTGAAAGCCTTGCCTAAAGATGGTGAATATTTTAAATATTTGTGTGAAAGATTTCCTCATTTATCAGAAGCCAAACTGAAAGAAGGGGTTTTCGTTGGGTCTGATATTCGTAAAATGATGTTCGATTCCAACTTTGAAGGAAGGATGATTACAAAGGAAAAATAGGCTTGGATAGCATTTATAGAAGTTGTGACTAAGTTTTTGGGCAATGTGAAAGAACCTAACTATGAACTTATCGTAGCTAATATGATAGACAAGTTCAAAAATCTAGGTTGTCTGATGAGCCACTTCTTACACAACCATCTTGACTTTTTTCCTAAAAATTTAGGCGATGTGAGTGAAGAGCAGAGGGAACGGTTCCATCAGGACATAAAGGAGATGGAGAAATGGTACCAGGGACGGTGGAATATCAACATGATGGGTGATTACTGTTGATCACTTCACAGAGAACAACAAAATGCATCACGTCGGAGAAAAAAAGCTATACAAGAAACTTCATAGAGAAAAGGAAAAGGAAATACAAAAAAATAAGCACCTAAAATATTCGTATTGAAGTGAAAAATGTTATCGTGAGTAAAAATTGTAGCTTAATCAAATAAAAGTACGGTTTAAGTTTTTATTTTTTAAGTATCAAATTTTCCCTATTTTGAAATTTAATCGATGGCATATTGTGAAAGAACTGTGGGTGATACAAAAAAAAACTGATACCAGATACAGCTTCAGCACCCAAAAATACATAACACTTAATGTATTGGTTTAAAAAGTTTTTACAAAAATATTTTTTTTTGATGGCCTGTGTTGTTAAAGGTAATGCAAATTTTTTAATTTGTACTTTTAGAGATAAGGGGGGGACAGCGCTTTTTGGCAATTTTTTAAAAATAATATAAAGAAAGGTGTGCCCAAATATTATATATATTTTGGAACTCGTATTTTTACAAGCTCTCATTTGACACCCCACTCGATGTTCTGGTAAAAAAAAATTTTTTTTCACTTCTGATTTCACCCCCCAAAACTAACCCTTTAAGTTAAAATTTAACTTTCAAAACTACACAGCTCTGATGGGGCCATCAATTTCTATACTAGTGAAAAATTTCTATATCAAATAGCTTCGGAGAAAATCGGGTGTGACAGACTGACCTACAGACAGACGGACAGACACCGAAGTGATCTTATAAGTGTTCCATAAGGAACACATAAATAATAAAACTAAACATTTCGTATTAAGGGCATGTAGCAAATACATTAAACACAGGTTAGAAATTAAATATAACACACACGCAATATAAGGAATATAACTACTTTTGTTTAATAACACAAAACTAATTCCTACTAAACACCGTTAAAACTTTTGAACCTATAAATTTTGCATTTTTGCACGAAATACTTTTTTTGTAACATATTTCACAAACTATCTCTGCGGTGTATTGTAATGATAATTTTAGTTGACACCAGGATGGCTATATATTTTACTTCCCTTGCTACAGGACAGTACTCACCGATGTGTTTGCATTTTTCATGTTTTAGGATCCCCAGATCACATAAGACATAGTCCCATATTTCGTCAGTTTTTCCATCTGCCGATTTGTCGGTGCGCCTATTTGTCGCCCTGTTGGCACCATAACTCTCGAACGAAATAAGATTTCGATGTCAAGTTTGATGTACACATAATGCTTGGAGTAAAGACGAAGTTTCTACTCCAAGCATTCAGTTTTCAAGCGATATAGCTATTGCGGTAAATTCTGTTACTTTTCTATATTATTAGGACATTTTTTCTTGGTTTTTGGTGACAATAATAAACAAATTTTGAACACAATTATACATATATATATATATATATATATATATATATATATATATATATATATATATATATATATGCAGGAACAAAGGAATTTAAAAACTTATTTTTAAAATTTTTTCCCAAATATTTATGGTTTAAGATATAAAAGGCTAATGAGGTAAGACAGAGTTAGTGAGGTTGTTTCGTATATATCGAGATATATGTATATATATATATATATATATATATATATATATATATATATATATATATATATACCGGACTAATTGTTGTCGTTAGGCATTCGGATAATCGAAAATCCCGATAATCGAATGTATGAAGAAAAGCGGTTTTTGTACATATTATTGCATAATACATAATGCTAGGTAATTATTTAAAACAACAAAAAACAATTAAACTTATTAACAAAAATCAATGTTTATTAAGAAATTATTAAGAGATGACATATTTTCTTAAATTACTAAAATACTGCAACCTTAATCATGAAATAATATACATATGTATGTACATACTAGTTTCATTTGTGTAAAATATTTGGTAATTTTCATTTGGTAATCAAGAAATAAAATACGTATTTAGTTTAAAGGGTTAAAATATTTGGTAATTGTCATTTGACGTAAGCCAGTTTTTCTCTTCATTGCTGCTATATCACGAATTCGTTTTAGCTGTAGTAAACTCACAGTATCACACTCTGTTTGTTTTTCGAACCATTTGAGAGCTGTTTCCAGGGCCTGAAGTGGTTCCGCATGAGATGGTCCTGTATCATTTTCCACATCTACGTTTTCTTCTGTTTCATCTTCTTGCATTTCCTGCTCTTCCTTTACCTGCAATGTGTTTTCAACAATTTCGTCATCTGACATAATCTGAAAACCTTGATCATTACTGTCTCAAGTGAGCCACTCTTTCACATCATCAGCATCACATTCCTGGCATATTTGTACGTTTAACATTTATATCCTTCAAAATAGAATCATCCGTGTTGGTTATTGAATTTTCGTTCTCCCGCATTAGTACTCCGTTCCAAGCTTTGCTCAAAGTCTTCCTTTCAATCAAATCCCACGCATCTACAACCATGTAACAACACTCCTTTAAATTCATTTGCTTGAAAAATGACAAAACGACTTCGACGTCATCTTCATCAACAGATAACAATCTACGTAGAAGTTGTTTTCTATAAAGTCGTTTTAATGTTTCAATAACACTTTGATCCATTGGTTGTAGCAAGGATGTCA
>CM032448.1:78137287-78164787 GCA_019049505.1 Pachyrhynchus sulphureomaculatus | reverse complement strand
AGGAAAAAACTTCCGCGATCGCGGGGGTGGATTCCGCATTCGGCGCGACAAAGACGGAACTATTATTGACGTAACAGCGGAAGAAAGCGAGTGCGCACGATCTCTTATGAACCGGCGGACGAGTTATATTGCTAGCGCGGAATCGGAGTGAAGATTAGTTCTTGCCGGAACGGGCTTTGAGTTAGACATTATTTCGGGTATTAAGGGTCTTATTCCGAAATTTGATAGATACCGGAATTGAGCTCTTAAAACTTTTTCCGAAAATTAAGTGGTTTTTACGATGTGAATTATTTTTTGCTTTAATTTTTTTGGATTTTTGATTTTATATTTTCGTTTGAAAAATGGTAAGTAAAAATAAATTTAGTTACTTACTTGATAAAGTTCGAATAGTTTTAAAATCATTTCCGCAAAAATTGTGGAAACAGAAGATATGTTTTCTACAGAATAATATTTTCAATAAAACTTCTTACTTTAAAAAACAGTTTCTTTTGATAAATGGTGTATCTAATAGGAAATTTATCGCAATTTTTTTACTAAAAAGTATGTTCATTTTAATATATTTCGAATAAAAAATCCGAAAACCTAAAAATTAACGTACATTAAGATATATAAGCGATTACTTCCTGAAAAGGCCATATAACACGATATATATGAAGCAACTCTGTACGCTCATCCCTCAGGGGTCTTTTATCCCCTTATATGTTCGACTATAAATAAACCAACAAAAATTCCCGTAACCAAACCATTTATAGACACTAGCTTCTTTTACTTCATTTCTCTGTAGTCGTATTACTTAAAAACTATAGGTTCCATTTTTCCTTCAAGTTTCATATGTGTAACAAATTTGAAATCGATATCTCGTTGCATTCGAGAGTTATCGAGCCAACAGCAACAAACCCTCAGATAAACAGATCAACGATAATGAGTGGCCATATGTTTTGTGATCAAGGTACCCTGAAACGTGAAAAAATGCAAAAATGTCTAAGCGTTATTTTGTCCCTCTAACAAGGGAAGTACAAAAGTTCGGGTTTTGAGACGGACTTTATCTCGGGTATTAAGGGTCTTGTTCCGAAATGAGATAGATACCGGAATTGAGCTCTTAAAGTTTTTCCGAAAATTAAGTGGTTTTTAGGATGTGAATTATTTTTTGCTTAAATTTTTTGGATTTTTGATTTTATATTTTCGTTTGAAAAATGGTGAGGAAATATAAAGTTAGTTACTTATTCGATAAAGTTCAAATAGTTAGTAATTAAAATATATAAGAAATTTTATTATTAAGTTAATTGAAAAATTTAGCGTGAAGAAGCAATTTTTTAACAAAGAAACCACTCTTTTAAATGATGTTGGAGAAACTAAAAACAAGAATTAAAATCATTTCTGCAAAAACTGTGGAAACAAGAGATATTATGTATAGAATATTTTCAATGAAACTTCTTACATTAAAATAGTTACTTTTGAGTAAACGTTGTGCCTAAATGGAAATTTACCGCAATTTTTACTAAAAGGTATGTTCATTTTTCATTTAAATAATTACACTGTGAATATAAAAAATTCGAAAACTTTAATATGAACGTATATTAAGATATGTACTCAATCACTTCCTGAAAAGGACATATAACACGAAATAGACGAACCAACCTCTCTATGCTCATCCCTTAATCCTTTATCCCCTTATGTGTTTGACTAAAAATAAACCAACAAAAATTATCATTTATAGACATTCCCTTCATTTACTTCATTTCCTTGAAGTTGTATTACTTAAGAACTATAGGTTCTATTCTTCCTTTAAGTTTCATATGTGTAACAAATTTGAAATCGATATCTCGTTACATTCGAGAGTTATCGAGCTAATAGCAACAAACCCTCAGATAAACAGATCAACAGAAATGAGTGGTCATATATTTCGTAATCAAGGTACCCTGAAACGTAAAAAAAATGCAAAAATGTCTGAGCGTTATTTTGTCCCTCTAACAAGGGAAGTACAAAAGTGCTTCCTGGAACGGGTTTTGAGACAGACTTTATTTCGGGTATTAAGGGTCTTGTTCCGAAATAAGATATATTGAGCTCTTAAAAGTTTTTCCGAGATTAAGTGGTTTTTAGGATGTGAATTATTTTTTGCTTAAATTTTTAGAGTTTTGATTTTATATTTTCGTTTGAAAAATGGTAAGTAAAAATAAATTTAGTTACTTATTCGATAAAGTTCGAATAATTAGTAATTAAAATATATAAGAAAATACAAATTAAGTTAATTGAAAAATTTAGCCTGAAGGAGCATTTTTCTAACAAAGAAACCAGTTTTTTAAATGATGTTGGAGAAACTAAAAACAAGGATTAAAATCATTTTCGCAAAAATTATGGAAACAGAAGAGATATTTTGTATAGAAATATTTTCAATGAAACTTCTTACTTTAAAATAGTTACTACTTTTGAGTAAATGGTGTTCCGAAACGGAAATTTACCGCAATTTTTACTAAAAGGTATGTTCATTTCATTTAAATAATTACACTTCGAATAAAAAAATTCGAAAACCTTAATATGAACGTATATTGAGATATGTACGCAATCACTTCCTGAAAGGGACATATAACAAGATATATACGAACCGGCCTCTCTACTCTCATCCCCAATCCTTTATACCCTTCATTTCCTTGAAGTTGTATTACTTAAAAATTGTAAGTTCCATTGTTGCTTCAAGTTTCATATGTTTCACGAATTTGAAATCGATATCTCGTTATATTCGAGAGTTATCGAGCCAGCAACAACTCTTATGAACCGGCGGACGAGTTATATTGCTAGCGCGAAATCGGAGTAAAGATTAGTTCTTGTCGGAACGGGCTTTGAGACAGACATTATTTCGGGTATTAAGGGTCTTATTCCGAAATATGATAGATACCGGAATAGAGCTCTTAAAACTTTTTCCAAAAATTAAGTGGTTTTTTTACGATGTGAATTATTTTTTGCTTTAATGTTTTTGGATCTCTGGAATTAAAAATCATTTCCGCAAAAATTTTTGAAACGGAAGATATATTTTGTACAAAATAATATGTTCAATAAAACTTCTTACTTTAAAAAAGAGTTACTTTTAAGTAAATGGTGTTCCTAAAAGGAAATTTAACGTAATTTTTTACTAAAAAGTATGTTAATTTCATTTAAATAAATATACGGATAAAACATCCGAAAATCTTAATATAAACGTATTTTAAGATATATACGCAATTACTTCTTATAACACGATATATACGAAGCGACCTCTTTAAGTTCATCCCCTATTCCTTTATCTCCTTATACGTTCGACTATAAATAAACCAAGAAAAATTACCATCCTTCAAGTTTCATATGTGTAACAAATTTGAAATCGATATCTCGTGACATTCGAGAGTTATCGAGCCAACAGATATACAAACCCTCAGACAAACAGATCAACGGAAATGAGTGGACCATATATTTCGTGACCGAGGTACCTTGAAACGTGAAGAAATGCAAAAAATGTCTTATTTTGCCCCTCTAATAAGGGAAGTAAAAAAGTTCTTGCCGGAACGGGTTTTCAGATAAACTTTATTTCGGGTATTAAGGGTGTTATTCCGAAATATGATTGATACGCGAATTGAGCTCTTAAAACTTTTTTCGAAAATTAAGTGGTTTTTACAATGTGAATTATTTTTTTCTTTAATGTTTTTGGATTTTTTATTTTATATTTTCGTTTGAAAATTGGTAAGTAAAAATAGTTTAGTTACTTATTCGATAAAGTTCGAATAGTTACTGATTAAAATATATAAGACATTCTAAAATTAAGTTAATTAAAAAAATTAGCCTGAAGGAGCAATTTTTTTAACAAAGAAATCAGTCTTTTAGATAATGTTGGAGAAACTAATAACAAGAATTAAACTCATTTCCGCAAAAATTTTTGAAACGGAAGATATATTTTGTACAAAATAATATGTTCAATAAAACTTCTTACTTTAAAAAGTAGTTACTTTTTAGTAAATGGTGTTCTTAAAAGCAAATTTAACGTAATTTTTACTAAAAATATGTTAATTTCATTTGAATAAATACATTTCGGATAAAAAATCCGAAAACTTAATACCAACGTATTTTAAGATATATACGCAATTACTTCCTATAACACGATATATACGAAGCAACCTGTTTATGCTCATCCCCTATTCCTTTATTTCCTTTTATGTTTGACTATAAATAAACCAAGAAAAATTACCATCATAATACCAAAACTATTTATACACTCGCTTCGTTTACTTCATTTCCCTGTATTTTGTATTACTTAAAAAGTAGGTTCCACTCTTCCTTCAAGTTTCATATGTGTAACAAATTTGAAATGGATATCTCGTGACATTCGAGAGTTATCGAGCCAACAGATATACGAGCCTTCAGATAAACAGATCAACGGAAATGAGTGACCATATATTTCGTGACGAGGTATCTTGAAACGTGAACAAATGCAAAAAATGTTTATTTTGCCCCTCTAATAAGGGAAGTTAAAAAGTTCTTGCCGGAACGGGTTTTGAGATAAACTTTATTTCGGGTATTAAGGGTGTTATTTCGAAATATGATCGATACGCGAATTGAACTCTTAAAACTTTTTCCGAAAATTAAGTGGTTTTTCACGACCTGAATTTTTACATTTGAAAAATAGTAAGTAAAAATAACTTTAGTTAGTTACTCGATAAAGTTCGAATAGTTAGTAATTAAAATATAGAAGACAACTTATACAAATTAAATTAATTTAAAAAATTAGCCTGAAGGAGCAATTTTTTTAACATAGAAATCAGTCTTTTAGATAATGTTGTCGAAACTAAAAACAAGGATTAAAATCATTTTCGCAAAAATTGTGGAAACCGAAGATATATTTTGTATAGAATTATATTTTCAATAAAACTTCTTACTTTAAAAATTTGAGTAAATGGTGTTGTCTTGAGTAAGTTTTAATTAAATTTTAGTAATTTAACTAAAAGAACTACTATATTTTTCATAATAAAAATTTTCGGTTTGGAGTTTTTACTGAAGAACAATAGATACGCGATATACATTAAAAAAATTGGCAAAATAGTTACCCTAGTGCTACCCTTCCAAATATAATTTGTAAAGGCAGTATATTTTTTTGAGGTTGGTCTACCATCACATCCAAATAATAAAAAAATAACTTCCTTTTTGAGAACCCTCAAACCGACATATGACACGATCTATTCAAAACTACTCCTTCCCAACCCCTTATGTATTGGACTAGAACGAATTTTAGACGTTTCTTCGTTATGCGACTAAAATATTATAATACTATTGAAACTATACAAGATGTATAAGCCCTTATCCATCTTACCACCTTGCCCCGAAAAGGTTTCATTGCTACTTCATGTACTTTGTGTATCAAATTTCAAATTGATATATTTCCTCGTGCGGGAGATGTACCAACAGACAGAAGGACGGAAACGGGAAACTACGTTTTTCATGGGCTAAGAACCTAGATATATGAAGAAGTGCAAAAATTTCGAAGAGTATTTTTTTTAGTGTTCCGTACGGAACACTTATAAGATGACTTCGGTGCCTGTCTGTCTGTCCGTCGATCTGTTTGTCACACCCGATTTTCTCCGAAACTATTTGTCATAGAAAGTTGAAATTTGGTAATAATTTAGGAAGTGATGGCCTCATCAGAGCCATGTAATTTTGAAAGATAAATTTTGACTCAAGGGGTTAGTTTTGAGAGGTGAAATCGGAAGAAAAAAAAATTTTTTTTACTAGGTCATCGAGTGTGGTGTCAAATGAAAGTTTGTGAAAACACGAGTAAAATATATATATATATATATATATATATATATATATAATGTAGTACTTGGGCTCATTTTTCTTTGTATTATTTTTAAAAAATCGCGAAAAATCGCTGTCCCTCCACCTTATCTCGAAAAGTACTGATCAAAAAATTTTGAAAAAATTCTGGAATATTCTCAATGGTGTGTACATTGAACGCAAATTATCACGAGTGCATCACCTTTAATAATGTATTTGTTATATAAAAAAAAAAAAAATTTCAAGGTCATCGGTATTCAGTAAAGATTGGAAACAAACTTTGTTGAAAACTCCTTTGAGGTGTGTTTTGTGAAGTCACTGATCATTTTATACCACCGTAACAATTTTTTTTTATTTTAAAAGCCATCAACGTACGGAACACTAATTGTGCAAGTTCATCTTGCACTTGACCCGTTTTATCACGAATACCGTACCTTGCTTTAGCAAGGGAAGTAACAAGCAAAATAATCCGTTCTACACATTGTTAAAGATCTGATATAATCTAAGATATAGTTGTCGATGATCATCCTTCCCGATTTTATTGAGATTTGGAGATTGTGTTTTAAGGGAGTATTTTGGTCTAGCGGTCGAGATTTTGTCTTTGCGATTTTTTTGGGAGAAAATATAAGGGTTTTTTACAATATGTTTATATATGTTTGAAATGTGTTTGCAAATTTCTATTCTACTAAACAATTACAAATAATCACTGTTAAAAATGTAAAACGGTGTTCGATGGCGACCATGTTTTCAGCAGTTCTATTCATCTGAAACAAAAAAAACAGAGAGATTGTTAATTAGTAGGAATGTCGGTAGCCGGTACCAGAGTGAAGAAAAAATCGTGAAAATGTAAAATATGGCGCCATGTATAAAATTGAATATCGATTTTTGACCATTTTTTTTCACCTGAAGGGCTGCAGAAAATACATAACAAAAAACTTTGACTTCATGGTGGTAGGAGCTATAGCCATATATATGCTGAAGATTTGTGCACAAGCATGACTCAATTGCTCAACTGAGAAAAACGCGTTCAAAGTTGTGTGTACTGATTACGCAGAGACACTTTTACTTACGATCAATCACCTATTCCAGATCCATAGAGTAAACCTGCTTGTTGCTCAAAAAAATCATTCTGAGCTGATAATTCTTCCGTCGTTGTGCGAAGTCGGACAAGCGCGCCAGATGGCGCTTCCTATATAGTGCTATAATGCTGTCAATATTGCGAATCGAGCGAAATGGTTTGCAGAAATATTCTCTATACTAAATAGTTTCAAAATATGCAAAAAAAGAATCGACTTTTTGAACCCGCTAGACCAGAATACCCCCTTAAGTCGTCTTTGTGTTCTAGGTGAATACTGAGCTAGGAAATTGTTTGTGAAAACACGAGTAAAATAAATTATTAACTTCAATCGTTAAAAAATTATTTATAAGGGTGATTAATAGACTCGTTTGTTGAAAAATTGTAAGCCCTATTTTGTGCCAAGCTAGGGCTAGGCAATTTTTTCTTATTTACGCCCTAAAATTTATAATCCGAATTTCAAATATCTAGTCGAATAGGTCTTAGGCTTGGTAGCAATGTCTCCTCTGAAGAGCGATCATGAGTTCTGATAACTGAATCAGTCAATGACAAAATTCTCAATTCTCTGATCTTGGATCTTTCAGGTGCTTTGAGATAAAATATGAGCTATGATGCGTAGGCTAAAAAGTTTTTGGTCTAGCTACTTAAAACACATATTTTTTTTTTGCAAAATTCGACTTTATTCATCAACATAGTCTCCTTCAAGAGCGACACAATCAGTCCAACGCTTTTTTAATATTTCTATACCTTTCTTGTAGAAGGATTTGTCCTTGCCTTCAAAATAGGTCTCAGTTTCGGCGATAACTTCTTCATTGGAGCCAAATCTTTCTCCCGCGAGATTTTTTTTGAGGTCTGCGAATAGATGGTAGTCGCTGGGGGCCAAATCTGGAGAATACGGTGGATGAGGAAGCAATTCGAACTTCAATTCATGCAATTTTGCCATCGTAACCATTGACTTGTGACACAGTGTATTGTCTTGATGACAGAGCACTTGTTTTTTGTTCATTTGGGGCCGTTTCTTCCCTGTTGATGGTTTTTCCTTTCTCAGCATAGTCGATGAAAATTATTCCATGCGCATGCCAAAATACACATGCTAAAACCTTCCCAGCCGACTGTTGTGTCTTTGGTCGCTTTGGGCGGCTTTCACCGGCTGCTGTCCACTCAGCTGACTGCCGATTTGATTCCGGTGTGTAGTGGTGGATCCATGTTTCATGCATTGTCACATATCGCATGAAAAAAAATCCTTTTTATTGCGCTTAAACAGGTCCAAACAGCGCTCAGAATGATCAACACGTTGTTGTTGGTCCGTTGTGGGGCGAACGCGGTACCCATTTCAAACAGAGCTTTCTCATGCCCAAAGGTTCATGTAAAATAGGACCAATATGTTCTTACGGTCATCCAAAACAATTTTGTGGACTTTCTTGTTTTCCGGTGTAACCACCTCATTTAGGCGTCCAGAGCGTTCAGCATCATTTGTGTCTGTACGACCGCGTTTAAATTCAGCCTACCAGTAAATGATGAGTGATTTTCCAGGGGTAGAGTCTCCGTAACACTTATCAAGCCATTGCTTTGCTTGAACGGTATTTTTTCTCATCAAAAAAACAATGTTTAATCAATACAGAAAATTCAATTTTTTCCATTGTTTTGAAGATATCAAAAGTAGCGTCACTACTACTAACTACTAATGTCGACATATCGTGAAATTTTGACACGTATCATTTGAAGGTTGGTGACCTCTGTGTGTCATACCAAAAGCTTTTCAACCTACGTATTATTAATGACATATCCAATTATTGTGGCCTTAGCTTCATGAACAGATAAATTATTGAGGTGGAAGATAGGTCTTAAGTTAGTTCGTTTGACTAGTATTCCGTTGTGCACATAATTTCTCTTAATTTGTAAAAATAGGTCTGAATGCTACGAATGATCTTACTAAAAAATATTGTTGACTTTAACTTTTAGTACTCTGTTGATTTTTTCGATTTATCGGGACTAAAATTAACCTTCAAAGTTATAAATTACTTTCTAAATTTAGAAATACTTCTAATCAAGTTGTTAATAATTCTGTTACTAGAAATACCGATACTTAAAGTAGGTTTGTTTACGAACAAAACAGATTGCTTACAAAATAAGAGTGATATTCCTGAAACTTCATAAAACATTGGTAAAGTGATTAACTCAGTACTTTTATAAATACTCAATTTGACTTTCGCACCCTGAAAAATAACTTACTCTAAGCGCTACAAGTTGACAGTTTAAATGATAGGTCTATTATCCGAAGGTGTTAATCATAAAAAAAACGACCAAGTTGAAGTCCAACTTGCGCAATTAGTGTTCCGGACTGTGATTGATTTTAAAATAAATATAAAAAGTTCCTGATATGTATATATCTTAAGATCCAATATATATTTTCACGTTTTTTTTTTTCTTAGTCAATAATTTATAATAGTTATAGCATCTTATCTACCTAATAGCCAATAAATTAATCTAGCTCAATCTAGAATCTAGTAATAAAAAGGTAAAACAAATATTTACTACCTAAATATTTGTTTAATTATAAACATATAAAATTATTTTGTCGCCAGAGGAACGACGCGCGGTACTGAAAATATATATATACACTGTATGAAGAATATTCCAGAATTTGTCCAAAAATTTTTGATCAGTACTTTTCGAGATAGAGTGGGGGCACAGAATTTTTTTAAAAAATAATACAAAGAAAAGTGTGCGCAATACATCATACATTGTGTCCCAATTTGTTTAATACAAATGGAGAAAAAGTTTATCTTAAATATTACAAAAAAAATTATTCTACATAAAGAATTCTGCATCACATGAAAATCCATAATCAAGCATCAAAAATTTAAAATATTTGTTGGTATACAGGGAAAATAATGAAGAGTAAAGTGTTTAAATTTAAATACAGAGTAAAATATTAATTGAAAATGTTAATAGGAACTAAAAAATTATGCTCACGTTTAGATTTGTGGCCTTCCTAGTTAAAAATTAAAAAAAACTCCAGTAAACACGTCAGTAATTGTCGGATTATTTATTAAATAAAGGAAAACGGAATTAATTAAAAACTAGTGCACTGATTTTGGTCGTATCATATTTTTGTTAAAGATTTGATAACCTTTTTATCTGCTTTGCAACAATTACATCCATAATAAATTTGTGCTAATATGATTTTATTTTGAAATTGCAACATTACTTGTACTACGTACATAACATAACAACTAAACATATGGATTAATTCTGACTTTATTGCACAAGTGCTTCAATGTATCCACCATCCCTTTCTTCGAAAAAAAATCGTTTATTACATATATAATTATGTCAGGAGTTGTAGCTCACAAGTTTCCCTAATGATGCTCTCAAGATGATCAACATTTTGAAATGGCCTTTTAAGGTAAACCTTTTAAGTATCAGATGTACAAGTATTAAATGCGGTTTTTTTTTTTTCTAAAAAAACATGTTAAATTCGGAAAAATGATTTTTTTTCGGGCAATTTGTGAATACCACGCCAGTAAAAATCTTCCCCTTTTGCTGCGAACCATTCATCGAGCCATATTTTCACATCTTCGTACGAACCAAAGCGCTGCTCAGCAAATGCGTGACCCATCGATGCAAACAAGTGGTAATCGGAAGGAGCCAAGTCTGGTGAGTAAGCCGCATGTGGTAGAACTTCCCAGCTGAGTGATGGAGCATTGTCATGAAGAAAAATGACTTTGTGTTGCCTCTTTCGGTATTCTGGCCTTTTTTCAAGCAGCGAACGGTTCAAATCGGTCAATTGTTGTTGGTAACATTTAGTATTAACCGTTTCCCCAGGTTTTAATAGCTCATAATAGACCACGCCCCTCTGATCCCCACCAAACACGGAGCATCGTTTTTCTGCCAAAGCGATTCAGTCTTGCGGTCGATGTGGATGGCGCGTCGGGGTCTACCCATGATTTTTTGCGCTTGAGATTCTCAAAATAAATCCACTTTTCATCCCCTGTAACTATACGATGCAAAACGACTTCCTTTTGTACCGAGCGAGCAAAATGTCACACGTGTTTTTGCGCTTTTCCATTTGCCTGTCGTTCAACTCATTGGTACCCATCTACCGGTCTTCTGAATCTTTCCCATCTCTCGTAGCCGATTGGAAACAGCTTGTTGACTAACGTCCAATTGCTCGGCGAGTTGTTTTTGTGTTTGCGAATCATCTTCGTCCAACAATGTTTGCAATTCCACATCTTCGTATTTTTTTGGCGGTTTCCACATTCCTTGTCTGCAACATCGAAGTGACCACTTTTGAAACGCCGAAACCATCGTTCACACGTATCTTGCGATGGAGCATGTTCACCATAAGCTTCTCGAAGTAATCGGTATGATTCAGCAGCAGTTTTCTTCAAATGAAAACAAAAAATTAATGCTGTCCGCGAATGCTCTTTGTTCGGTATAAATTTCGACATATTGAACACAACACTATGCACACACTTTTCCAATTTATCACTCATGTGCGTCTGACACTTGTTGATGACACAACAAAATGGCGCAGTGTCAAATTTTTATAGCACAAACTGCATTGGTGCACCATTTGTTGTCTGAAATCCACATTTCATACTTGTACACCTGGTAGTCCCATTAAAGAAAGTCTAGAGGAGTTATGTCCGGAGACCTTGGGGCCAAGTAAACTGTACATACTTCCCTATTACTCTACCGTTAAAAATGTGGAGGAGATAGTCTCGAACATTTGTCGTACTGTGACATGATGTACCATCATGTTGGTACTGTGTACTTTGGTAGGCGATTAAAAACTCAGGAAATTCATTATTTAAAAATTTTAAGAAACGTTCATCGTTCATATTATTTCGAAAAAAGAATGGTCCAACTATCTTATCTTTAAAAATTCCACACCATACATTGTACTGATCTCGAGTTTGGATATTGAAGTTAGGCCCCACCAGTGACAGTTTTGAGAACTTACTGTCCCATTAGATGTAAATGTCACTTCGTCAGAGAAAAGAATTTGTCTTGCCATAAACCTATTATCTTCCAACTCTCCTTGAAACCAAACACAAAATTCAAATCTTC
The DNA here is from genome assembly GCA_019049505.1 of Pachyrhynchus sulphureomaculatus. Lineage (NCBI taxonomy): Eukaryota > Metazoa > Arthropoda > Insecta > Coleoptera > Curculionidae > Pachyrhynchus > Pachyrhynchus sulphureomaculatus. The sequence continues at coordinate 78,152,840 of CM032448.1, read as the reverse complement.
GTTCAAAATCTCCTGCTGTAGTTTTACTCACATTCAATAAAGCTGATCTTTTCCGAAGTGAATCTTTTGGCTTTTCTACTACCGACAGCATTATTTGATTTTGATTATCTTATTTTCATTTGAAGCCCATGCCCGATGTTTCTTTTTAAATTTATTTTCAACACTTCCATAAATCTTGAATTTATTTATTAGATATCCTACAGTTGTGAAGTGTACAGTTTTATCAGATCTATCTATTATTAAAGATTTCTGATGCTTCTCTAAAAGTTTTATAATTATCTCCCACTATGAGAACAATTTCAATTTTATCTTCAACACTCAGTTTTACTGGCATTTCTAATTATAGCAAATACAGACTGACGTTAACTTTGACGTTTATTGACAGTTGTTAGGTGTTTCCAAAGATATTTTCATTTATTTTCAGCCTAAAATTTGTAGTGATTTCGTATTCTTTTATTCAAGAAATAATCCAACAATTGCTGACGTGTTTACTGGAGTTTTTTTGAATTTTTAACTAGGAAGGCAACAAATCTAAACGTGAGCATAATTTTCTAGTTCTTATTACTATTTTCAATTAATATTTGCTCTGTATTTAAATTTAAACACTCTTCATTATAAATCATTATTTTTTATTTTCCCTGTATACCATCAAATATTTTAAACTTTTGATGCTTGATTATAGATTTCCATGTGATGCAGAACTTTTTATCAGGAATAATTTTTTTTTGTAATACGTAAGATAAAAATTTTTCTCCATTGTATAAAACATTTTGGGACACCTATATATATATATATATATATATATATATATATATATATATATATATATATATATATACATATATATACATATATATATATTATATATATATATATATATATATATATATATATATTATATGTATATATATATATATATATATATATATATATATATATATATATATATATATATATATATATATATATATATATTTATATATTTGAACTCGTGTTTTCACAAGCTATCATTTGATACTCCATTCGATGACCGCAGAAAAAAACATTTTTTTCACTGGCCCCCACAAACCTCTTAAGTCAAAATTTAACTTTCAAAAAACGACACGTCTTTAATTGGGTGACCAATTCCCCTATATTTGTGACAAATTTCAATTTTATTTGTCTTTAAAAAAGGCATTTAAAAAAATGTGTTACTTAAATAATATGTCATTAATCAATCCTAGTTCTGTAAATGTACAGGAATGATTAAACTATACACCATGTTTGTTTTAACACTGAAGCCAAAATGTAAAACTATGACAGTAAAATATACCTAAATTCTTGCTTAGATAGTTGATTCTCGGAAATAAACGTACAAAGTCCTAAACAAATATACAATAGATTTTACATAGGATAAATACGCCAAAATCCAAACCTAGAAACCCTGTTATTCGTATCTTCTTGATTTTCACAATAATTCATTGGTATTAAAATTCGTCAACCCATCACTTGAAAACTTTGAGGGAAATCTATTACGAGTACATCATTTAATATAAATTAATGTAAACTATTTTTTCTATTTCAAATTCAGGATCGCATAGGAAACATCTGAAGGATAATTTTGATCATTTCTATATAAAAAAAACCTGTCAAGTGCAAGTTGAACTTGCGCAATTAGTGTTCCGTACGTTGATTGCTTTCAAAATAAAAATTTTTGTTACAGAGGTATAAAATGATCAGTGACTTCACAAAATACACCCCAGAGGAGTTTTCAACAAAGTTTGTTTCCAGTCTTTACTGAAATCTGATGACCTTGAAATTTTTTTTTTTTTTTTATATATCAGATAAATTATTAGAGGTAATGCACTCGTGATAATTTTCATTCAATCTACACCCCGTGGAGAATATTCCAGAATTTTTTTTCAAAATTTTTTTTGATAAGTACTTTTCGAGATAAGGCGAGGGACAGCGATTTTTCGCGATTTTTTAAAAATAATACAAAGACAAGTGCGCGCAAGTATTACATTATATATATATTTTTTACTCGTGTTTTCACAAGCTTTCATTTGACACCACATTCGATGACCTAGTGAAAATTTTTTTTTTCACTTTCGATTTCATCCCCCAAAACTAACATGGCTCTGATAAGGCCATCAATTCCTATATTATTACCAAATTTCAACTTTCTATGTCAAATAGTTTCGGAGAAAATCGGGTGTAACAGACAGACATACACCGAGGTGATCTTATAAGTGTTCCGTACGGAACACTAAAAAACCTTCAAGTGCAAGTTGGACTTGCGCAATTAGTGTTCCTCACCGTTTTTTTTAAGATAAAATAAAATCTTTACCTAGGCTAAGTTAATTAGGCTCCTGACATTTTAAGATCCAATATGTATTTTCACGTGTTTTCTTAGTCAACAATCTATAATAGTTATAGCATCTTAGTTATCTAATAGCGAATAAATCAATCTAACTCAATATAGAATCTAGTGGTAAAAGTTTAAAACAAATATTTACTAAACAGCAAAAAAATAAAATTATTTTTACTCGGTACTCATTGCTTAAAGCAGTAACTATCACCCCCGGTTCAATTCACAACTGTCGACGAAATAAACTTTCACTATTTTGGCAGGCCACTAGTTTTTTTTTTATATCAGGTAAATAATTAAATGTAATGTACTCGTGAAAATTTTCCTTCAACCTACACTTTATGGAGAATTATTTCAGTATTTTTCAATCTGTACTTCTTGAGATAGGGTCGGTAGATAGGGGTCTTTGGCCATTCTTTTAAAAATAATACAAAGAAAAGTGTAAGCAAGTATTACATCAATATATTTCTAAACTCGTGTTTTCACAAGCTTTCATTTGACACCCCACTCGAAAACATGGTAACTCTTTTTTACTTCCGATTACACTCGTCAAAACTGACTTCTTAAATCAAAATTTAACTTTCAAAACTACACGACTCTGATTGGGCCATCAATTCCTCTATTTGTGCCAAATTTCAACTTTCTATGTCAAATAGTTTCAGAAAAATTCGAGTGTGGCAGACAGACAGACGGACAGACAGGCAGACGAACAGACACCGAAGTGATCCCATAAGTGTTTTCCGTGCCGATCACTAATAAAGTCAAATTTTAATGTTAGTATTACGTAATTCTCTCAGTACATGCAGTAAGAGAATTTAAAGTTGTATAGAGATATTATCTTTTCCTGATAATCCAAAAGAAAAATCGTTTCGATTTAGAGCAGCGACGGTATTCACAATCGGATTGATAATCTTTGTTATATTTATGACGTTACAGATTTTCTTGAAAGCAATGCCTTTTATTTTTTTTTGATTAAAATCTGAAAAGAAGTTACTTTTTATTTACTCAAATCCCGGTTTTATCGACAAGAAAGAATTTACAGAATATCAGGCAAAGTTTAAAGGACCTAAATACTTTCATAAGCGAAGGTAGACCTTTAGTATTTATATATTAAGGTTTTAAATGTGCTTTTTGTTGACTTTTCCATACTTATTATTTATTTCCATCTCTATTTTCACTATTATCCGTCATTATTTTAATTCAGAAAATCAGCATAAAGTGATTTACTCAGTTCCTTTTCCTTGCAAACACACACTTCTAAAATAAATCCTGAATTTGTCTGTCACTAAAGAATAACTTTATGAAAACGCTACAAGCCGAGAGTATAAATGATAGGTATTTTTACGGTGAGATATCAACTACAAAAAAAATGAACAGTAAGGGTTTGAGAGATATTTAGAAGTTAACATTTACCTCTCCATGATATTTCTGTTAAAACGTAAAATGATGAAAAAATAAGATTCTACTGGTGCAAGAACCCGGAAAAGGATACGTAACACAATGTTGACAAAGCAATGCCTCTATAAAACTATAAATAATTATGCTTAAAATTTGTTCAGGTTCACCATCACTATCATTATAAGCCTAATTCTATCCAATGCTGGATAGTAGACCTTCCCCCTGAATTTCCATCTCAATCTATTTGCATCTGTTGTCATCCATCCAATGCCCGCAACCCTCTGTATACTATCCCTCCATCTAGTTTTGGAACGTCCCATCCCCTTCTCTGTTCTCGTGGTCACCATTCTAATTTTCGCTTGGTCCATCGATCATCGGTCGTGCATGCTACATGTCCAGACGGTTGCCCTTTCTTTCTGCTACGTGCTCTATAATATCCTTCAATTTCGTTTGTTCACGTATCCACTTGTTTCTTTTTCTATCTTTAAGTTTTATCCCGATCATCGGTCTTTCGTGTGCTCTCTGGGTCCAAGTTAGTTTTTGTATATCGCCTTTATTCAGTGTCCAAGTTTCAGTGCTATATGTATTTACGGGTAGGATGCACTGATCGTAAACTTTGGCCGTTAACTTATTCTTGGAATATATGACTTAATTTCCCAAATGCGCACCATCTAAGCTTGATTCGTAGTAATTTTTTACCCCAGATACACATAATCCTTAATAATCTCGAGAGCTGTTCCTTCTAAATTTATAACTATGTTGTTATTAGTGTTGGTTAATATTTTTGTCTTTAATTTTATTCATGGTAAGACTAAAATTTGTTCATTACTCCCACCAAAATCTAGGAAAAATTCTCAAAATGCTATTGAAAATATACAAACTTTGACGCCTCACGCTTTCACCTCCTTCGATGGAAGCGATATTGCTCAGCAACAGGTTCCTTTTTTAATATATTTTATGTGTTTAAAATTTGAATAGATATTTAATTTCGTACGATAATTTCCAGGCAAAGATAACCGCTGATCAACGGAAATTGCAAACTATGTTTTTCGTAATCCAGGCATCCTGAAACGTGAAGAAATGCCATTTTTTTCACATTTCCAATACTTCCCTTATCAGATGAACTAAAACCACAGTAAACATAAAACACAGTAGCTACAGTCCGATTCGGCATCTTTGATTTCAAGGGGTTGGATTCGTAATGATCACATGACCTGTCGCATTATTGCTGGTATGATTCCCGCGAGTTTTTGAAATATTCAAATTCCTTCTTTCAAGAAAAATCTTATTCGGTAGAATAAAAATGAATTTTGCTGAATGAAATGAAGAAAAAAACGAGGAAAAGTTTTTTTTAGGAACATTTTTTTATCAAGTTCTTGTTAAAAACAGGGAAAAGGCAAAAAATACAAGGAAAAAATATATGTGGCATCATACATTTAGCTTCAACGCTTTTTGAAGGGTATTTATTTAAATATCTCATTGTCGAATTTATATTTTCTCAACTATTAGAGATATTGTTGGGGGTGGGGGGAGGAAATTGTTCATTTTGAGAGTATATCTCTGAGTACCTTCAGCTTTGCGCATATAATGTCAAAAATCATGCTCCTTGTATTTTAACGAATCAGTAATATGGAGAAATTGAAAATAATTATAATTATTATTTTAAGATGAAGTGAACACACCTTTTGCTCTATTTTATCATTAGTTAAACCTAAGATAATAATTTTCATTCAACTAAAGACTTTTCGTGCCTATATACTACTTATTTAAAAAAACGTTTAATTTGTGAAATGCAGGCTATATACTCTATATGTGTTATATAGTGTTTCGATATCCAAATTGACACCTGGTCGTTCACGTGCTGAGAACCATAATTATACCCTGAATTAAAAAAAAAGGACAAGTAAAATAATATAAACCAACACTTAACAATAATAAAACATCAACTATTTTACAAGTAAAATGTATCTCTAATATTATCATAATCTTTATATAATATATTGAATAATAGAAATAAAGAATTATGAATAAATTACCTTTCTAGGATCTTTGGGAAATCTGAAAAAACTAACTCCTTTGGAGATACCACATACATGTTTACAAGCATTAACCGCACAACAAAAACTTCCTCTTGACATCTTTTTAGTGTTCCATAGGGAACATTTATAAGATCACTTCGGTGTCCGTCCGCCTGTCTGTCTGTATGTCTGTCCGCCTGCCTGTCCGCCCGCCTGCCTGTCTGTCTGTCACATCCCATTTTCTTCGAAAACTACTTGACATAGAAAGCTGAAATTTGATCCTAATATAGGAAAATGATGGCCTGATCAGAGCCGTGTAGTTTTGAAAGTTAAATTTTGACTTAAGGGGTTAGTTTTGGGAGGTGAAATCGGAACTGAATTTTTTTTTCCAGGTCATCGAGTGGTGTGTCAAATAAAAACTTATAGAAAAACTATATATAATGTAATACTTGCACATAATTCTCTTTATATTATTTTTAAAAAGTGCGAAAAATCGTTGTTTGAAAAAATTCTGGAATATTCTCTATATGGTGTAGATTGAACGAAAATTATCACGAGTGCATTACCTTTAATAATTTATCTGGTATATAAGAAAAAAAAAACAAAAATTTCAAGGTCATCAGATCATCAAGATCGAAAAAAATTTTTGTTGAAAACTCATTTGGGATGTGTTTTGTGAAGTCACTGATAATTTTATACTTCCGTAACGAAAATTTCTATTTAAAAAATCAACGTACGAAACACTAATTGCGCAAGTCCAACTTACACTTGTCCGGTTATTTATAGTTACTTATTGGGAAAATATTAATAATGAATTTCGGTGCACGTTATAAGAAGATTCTCCTTGAAATCCAGATGTAAACCTAACCTTCTACCGCACTGGCAGCAATGTTGTAGTTTTTATAGGGGACGCATGCGTGATAAAAAACAGGACCTAAAAGTTTTCTTAAGCGTTGCTACTGTGTTTTATGTTTTACTGTGCTAAAACTCTTGGAAGTATGCAGTTCTAAAGTAAATATTAATTTTTACTGTTTCATACTGAGAAATAACTTAATTCAAGCTCTTTCTATTAAAACTAAAAACAATAAAAAATAACCTAATTTTCAGATTTCCCAGCTCAAATATCGTTGAAAAGGACACGTAATACGATAGATACGAAGCAAGTCTTCTAACATCTTCCACCTTATATTTAGGACTTTCAAAAATATTTTTCTTAAGATTTGTTTATTATCTTAACCAAAATCAGGGCAAAATTCATTTAATACTATTGAAGCTACACAATTTATCGATCTCACCGCTTGCTCTCCTTCCCTAAAGGAACAATTTTATGGTCATCTAAGGGTTCTAAAACTTTAAAAATTGCTCAAATTTCGGAGAGTGATTTTTTTTCACGAATACAATACTTCCCTTCAGTACTGGAGGTAAGAAATGAATGAAGTAAAATAAAAAGCTAGATGAAATATGATACATGGATAAAATATGAGTTATACATTGTTGCGTAACGATGATATTTCGTAAATCGGAACGTAAGAAATTAGATTGATCTCACAGTTCTACAAACATTATTACTTTATAATCTTTAGCCCTCTATTGGGCGCCACATACCACACAATAACGGATTGTTTTATGCAGGTCATTATTCACTCGGCTCTGCATGCACGTTGTTTAAAATACATATTTTCCGAACTTGTCCTATTCAAGCTCTTTCTATTAAAATTTAAAACAAAAAATAACCTAATTTTCAGATTTTTCGGCTCAAGATCGTTGAAAAAGACATATTATACGATATATTTTGAAGCAAGCCTTCTAACATCTTTCTCCTTATACGTGGAGCCGTTAAATATTTTTCTTAGGATTGGCTTATTATCTGAACCAAAAATCAGGCAAAATTCATTTAATTCTATTGAAGTTACAAAATTTATCAATCCCACCGCTTGCTCCCCTTCCCTGAAGTGACCTTTTTTTAAAACTACAGGTTTCTTGTCCCCATGTCTCATTTTGTGCGAGAATTATTGTGTCAACAGATAGACAGAAAGACCAACAGAAAAAGAAAATCATATTTTTAGTCATCTAAGGGCTCTAAAGCTTTAAAAAATGCTCAGATTTTGGAGAGTTATTTTTTTCATGAATACAATACTTCTCTTCAGTAATGGAGGTAAGAAATGAATGAACTAAAATAAAAAGCGAGGTGAAATATTAGCTTTTAGCATATGATACGTGGATAAAATATATATAATAATAAATTATTGCATAACGATGATATTTTATAAATCGGAACATAGATTGATTTACAGTTCTACAAACTCTATTGCTTTATAATCTTTAGCCCTCTGTTGGACGCCACATACAATAACAGATTGTTTTTATGCAGGTCATTATTCACTCGGCTCTGCATGCACAATGTTAAATACATATTTTCATAACTTGTCCTATTAGTCGTCAATTAATAATTGAGCGCCACATGTTATAACATATTACCCAGGTGTTCATTATTTTATTTGTAGTGTTATAATATTGGCCACTATAAAACATAAGGTATGTTGCAATACGTTGTCGAACCATATCGGAGTCAGTTATGAATTATGCTGTGTTTATGTAGTTGTAGATTTTCATCACAACTTGAAACTGCACAAACTCAATTATATTCAGAACAAGAGCTAAGTCCTTGTTGTAACAAACCTAAAAACATTAAAATAATAATATTAATAAAAATAGTTTATCAACTTAATATTTAATTTATCGTTGAGAGTCACATGCCGTATACACCTACTTTATTTATCCAGGCGTTGGTAGATAATGTCCTATTAGAAACTGTATCTGTATAATGACTAGTTATTTCGAAAAGGGAGAAAGTATTCCTCAATGTACATAGTTTAATTTAAAATTCCTTTTATCATTATAACCACCAGGTATAATAATATGTCACTACGTATAATAAATATAGTACATTTGTCATATTATTGTTACTAGTAAAATTTTCCACTAACACTACATTAATAATCCAGTAAGTAATATTTACAAATGTTGGATTAAAATGGTTTAAAAAAATATAAACTCCAGTGACATGAATATCTTTTTGAAGCCGTATATATATATATATATATATATATATATATATATATATATATATATATATATATATATATATATATATATATACAGGGTCTGTCCCAAAAATACGTAGAAAGGTGGTGGCAGTGCGACGCAAATGTGCTAAAAGTGAGATTCATGCTCAGTTCCGATCGATGCCTTAGTGTCAGAATGTTAGAAGAAGAGAGCAATATTCCGAAAATCACAGTGCATCACATTTTTACAGAAAATTTAGCCATGAGAATGTTGCCCCAGCCGCCCTACAGCTCCGATGTGGCTCCGCCACACTTCTTTTTATTTCCAAGAATAAAAAGGCCCTTAAAATGCAACCGTTTTGGAACGCTGGATAAGGTCAAAGAGGCCGTGATAAGGTGCCTGAATGAGATTCCTGTCGACACCTTCCAGGAAGCGTACTGCGACTGGCAGAAGCGCTGGCAACGCTGTGTCGATGCACAAGGGTTGAAGAATGTTGGTAATTTGTACTTTGATCTGCAATAAATTTTTTTTTCCGGATTTATTCTACTTATTTTTGTGACAGACCTCATATATATATTATATAATATATATATAAATATATATATATATATATATATATATATATATATATATATATATATGTGTGTGTGTGTGTGTGTGTGTGTGTGTGTGTGTGTGTGTGTGGTGTGTGTGTGTGTATATAAAGAGGTCAGAAATTTGGAATTTTGTTACGATACCCTTTCATGAACAATAATTTGTAAGGTACATATCATTGCGAGCGCAGTTATGGGTACATTGCTAAAGATTATTTATATTTTAACAGGTAATGAGTTAGTGGGGCCAGGGGGGAGCTAGGGAGGATTTTTTTCATATATATCATGTTATGCATCCTTTTTCAGGGATCTTGGCGTCAAGGAATTTGAAAATTATGGCATGTTTTCATAATTTTTAATTTTAACCAATATATTATATAGAGAAAAATGTTAAGTTTCAATTGTAAATATTTTTGAATCCATTCTGAAGTTCTGCCCAACTGTTTTTGTGATTCATATTTTACCATAAAATATTCATATTTACCCATAAAGTATCTCGTTTAAAATATCGACATGAGGTACTGGATAAATTACTTTTTCAACAAATTTCATTATTTATGTGATGAAATTTACATGTTTTAGTTATTTTTGTTTAAACAATGTACAATCAAGCTTGTCTTAAGTTAATTAAAAATATTCATATATTATTAAAAATATCATTAAAATGTGTTTTAAAATCTGATCCAAAAATTTAAAAAAAATATATAAAAAAATTAATAATTTTAAAACGTTGCATATGAGTACACTCTAATCCTATTCCCTATATAATTTTTGAATATTTCCGGAACGAAGCCTACTTTTTGTCCAGCACGTACAAAAAAACATATTTATTTCTCTCTACTTCGGAAAATGACCAGTGAAAAATAACGTTCTAAAATTGTTTTCAGGGTTGCTAATAATGCGAAATTGATTTCAGTCATGATTTTGTTCTTTTTTCACGTTTTTGCTAAATAGAAAAATACACCTATAGTATTTTTGTTATGTCAATTATTTTATTTGGGCCAGTAGCAATGAAAAGCATAGACGGATTTGCAGTAAAAAAAAAAAAGTTAATTTTTTAAAAGGAGAACGTGTATATTGAGAAAAAATAATCATCAAAAAGTATACTAGAGTATACTCATCTATGTTAATACTCGTTATCTCTACTGAGAAAGTAGTATTTCTAAGAAAAGCCAACTTAGGAATGATTGGATATGTCGGTGGGTAGAGGAAATAGACCTGAGAGATCTAGCTAGTTGGAAGCTACAACTTAACGTAAGATCCGAACCACATGATTGGTGATCGTATATATAAACAAAAAAAAAGATGAATATCGCCGTTAGCGTGTGCTCTTTGCTATCGCAGTCAAAATACGGGCGTCCAAAACTATGGACTACCCGGGCGTATCATCTATGACGCATCAAACTAGGATTTACATGTTTTGCTCCATATCAGAGCTCGTTAGCCACATAGGTGAAGATGCACATCGCAAAAGCTTATCATCAGAAAAGATTTAAAAGGCATACACCTAAAAGTGTGAGTAGCCAACAACATAGATGGTACGCTTTGAACACCCTTTGACCGAGGAGCAAAGAGCTCGGTTTTCGCTAAAGCTAATATGTATGTTTTCCATATACCGTATATATATATATATATATATATAATATATATATATATATATATATATATATATAAATATATGTATATATATATATATATATATATATATATATATATATATATATATATAATATATAGGATGTTATAGAAATCATTGCATATATTGAAAACGGATTACTCATGGAGTCATGTAGAAGCATATATTTTTACAAACTCAGAAAAAGGAATAAAACTGAATTTTACCGCCAACTAGCTCAGACGCAGGTCCATTGTTTGCTGTTCGTAGAATGCGCCTACGCTGAGTTAAATCTCACGAATGATAGAAAAAGTCAGGTTTTTGTTAACAATCGGGCATATTGCTTAGTTTGTTTTTGTTTATCAGTGGCGGGCGAAAACAATATCTTCATTTTTATTTCATCATTTCTTTAAGGTCAATTTTTTACTTTATTATTGAGATTCGCTATTTATGCAAGTATTCATTTATGCTTTGTATTGGGTAACCGATTCTCATCCTAAGAAATGAACACTTGGATGAATAAGTTGAAATTTAAGTTTTTAAGACTACTAGATATTAAAAGTTATTCTCATTCGCTCGTAATATTTAAAACCAAAAAACGATGAATTATCGGACGTATGCAAATTATTACTATTTTTTTTTATCGCTCACCTCTCCGCCTCAGTAGGGATTTTACCCCTTTTTTATATGTCAAGGATGTCGGCGAGGATGTCGTAATACCCGTCAACGTTTTCCAAGTGCCGAAACATACGTTTTTGTATGTCATGGCATCTTTTAGACAACGCGATAGTGCTGCCACGGACGTTATTTTTGCATTTCTGCCAACAACTTCTACCTATGTACATTCACAACACACAGCCGATTCGCGGAATCGAACCGCTGACCTCCTGATCAACAGCAGGCTCCTTAGCCCACTGCGCCAATCGGTCCGGCCATACAATCTTGAATCCAAAAATGACAGTTTTTTTTATCCTTAGCATTTTGTACCGTTTAGTCTCACCTGGAAAAATTTCCATGGTATTAACATATACGATAATTTTAACACTAACTCAATAATATTATAAATTGAACAAGAGCTTCTCAACGTACCTTTACGCTTTACTGTTTTTGCTTTAAAACATAATCAAATATGTAGAAGAAATCGAATAACAGAATTTATTTCCAGGCAGACTTTTCAGGATTTTTCAGTTTACAAATAAAATATTTAAAACTGATTTCAGCCTGTTTTATATGCATACAATTTTCGTAAAAACATCTGAAATATGAAAGGGTACTCTGTCTTTGCCAAACAAAGAATATTTTTGAAGGGTAAATAAATTCATAATATCAAGAGTAAATCAGTATATTGTAATTATCTCTGAGAGCTCATTAAGGTTACATAAATCCATTAGATGATTATATATATATAAATATATATATATATATATATATATATATATATATATATATATATATATATATATAAAAGAATGACAGAATTTTCTAATTCGACGACCTTGAAAAAGACATATAATTTGATATATTGGAAATATGCCCCCTCCGCCTGCAGAGATGTCCAAAGTAGCACCCTCCTAGAAACCTGGCTTCTTTTCATCGAGGGAAGTTTTTAATGTTTCTGTTGTATGAGAGTTATTCTTTATGAAAAATTTGCACCAGACACAAATACATACGTATTGAATTGAGAACATCCGTTCTGAAGTTGTTTAAAAACAGAATTTTTTAGTGTTCCGTACGGATCACTTCGGTGTCTGTGCGTCTATATGTGACACCCGATTTTCTCCCGAAACTGTTTGGCAAACAAAGTTGAAATTTGCACATATATAGGAATTGAGAGCCTAATCAAAGCCTTGTAGTTTTGGAAGTAAAATTTTGATTTAAGGAATTAGTTTTGGGGGGTGAATTCTGAAGTGAAAAACAAATTTTTTATCAGGTCATCGAGTGGGGTGTCAAAGAAAGCAGCATGAAATATATATGATGTAATACTTAGGCACACTTTTCTTTGTAATATTTAAAAAAAAAATGGCCAAAAACCCCTATCTCGAAAAAGTACTGATCAAAAAATTTTGAAAAAATTCTGGAATAGTCTCCATAAAGTACAGATTGAGGGAAGGTTATTACGAGCGCGTTACATTTGATAATTTATCTGGTATAAAAAAAAAACTATTTGACGTACAAATGGTGAAGCTTTACCTCCGCCGAAAGTTTGTGAACTGGGACTAATATGTTAATGCATCAAGCATTAGGTATCGAGACAGTATAATTTTAATTTATTTGTTTATATTTAAAGAAATATTTTAGGTAGTAAATATTTGTTTTTAAAAGTTTTACCTCTAGATTCTAGATTGTGTTAGACTGATTTATTGGCTATTGGGTACCTAACATGCTATAAATATTATACATTATTTATTAAGAAAAAATGTGAAAATACATATGGGTCTTAAGATATATACGTGTTAGAAAGTTTGTGTCTTATTCTGGTTGGTCTGATAAGCCTGCTCAGTCTGCATCTGACTCATGTTTGTTATCTGGACTCTTAATTTCTTTTATTGAAAACTAACTAATTTAGGATGTATTTTGTGAAGTCATTCATCATTTTATATGTACCTCTATAACCATTTTTTTTTATTTTAAAGGCAATCACAGTATGGAACACTAATTGCGCAAGTCCAACTTACACTTGACCGGTTTTTTTTATATATAGTTACAAAGCTATTAAGTTGATTTAAGGTAAAACTTATAGTTGCTTTCCATTTGATATTCCAAGTTCAATAAGGTTTTAAGATAGTTAGTAATATTTTGCAACTGTATGGTTTAGCTCATCAGCCAGATTCATTAAAAGATTCCAACAGGCCCTACAAGCTAAAAATATACTGACTGAAAATAAAGGCAAAACATGAGTATATCTTTAAAGTTAAACTGCGAACCTGAACTCAAGAAAAAACTAACCTTTTGAAGTTCCACTGTATGAACGGGTTCTTTTTTGTGAAAAATCTTTCCCAAATCTCCCAACTCTGACTATCGATTTTTAAATTGTCTTAGGTTTATTAAACGGTTCTTTTTTGTGTCAAAGCTTCTCCTATCGGTTATCGGTTTTGAGTGTACTGTCTACAAGAGATTTTTTTCAGGGCGCTCCAATCCCCGGTTAACAATTAGCGCCCCACCTTTCTGTAGGCAGCTTCGCTTTTAGTGTTCTCTGTTTTTTTCCCTTAAAGGAACGCTCTTTTCCTTGAAACTTTTTATATAATTTTTTTTTTGAGATAGGAAACTTTCCAACAAATTATTTAAATTAATTGCTACTTTATCGCAGATTACTTACCAGCAACATTACTCGAATCTACCTGCTTATGAAAGAAAATATAATTAATAAAATATATGTTCGCTATTATCAAATGAGAAACGCCAAAATGTTAGCAATATGTAATTAATACTATATAGAGATAATACACAAGTCAAGCAAATTTTTTATTTACTTGTAGTCTGAGACCAACTTATGAATCTTGCAAAACATGGATATATAGTAATTCCTTTGTGTCAAACTTTTTAAAAGAGGAGTGCCATCCTAATAAGTTTGTGATTACTAATTGATTTTTCGTCATTAAGTTTTATTTGAATATGTTCTTCCTAAGGCAGCGTTTCTCAACCTTTCAGTATTTGTGACCCAATTTTCAAACATAATTTTCATCGCACCTCCTCTCCCCTTCTCATACAATAACACTGGATGCAATAATAATGTATTTTCAGTATTTTGATGTTTAAAGCCTACACTATGACCTTAATTTTTTACAAACCTTACAAACTACCAAGAATAAGTAAATTTATTCATATTTGGTAACATATATCTGCTGCGTTGACAAAACTAGAATCGATGCCTGTCTATTGCTCTCTGTTACGTCCACCATATCGGTAGCGGCTAGAACTAGAAGTTCCGAGTTATCTCGAACATTCGGAAAGTCTGCCCAAAAGTATACAAATGCTGCACCTCGTTCAATTACAGCCCGTATCAGTCGAGTTGATCCTTCTACTGCTATGGGATTTATCGTGAATGTGTATGTTGTAATTTACGTATTAATTGAAATTCAAGGTATTAAGTATTCACGGCAGTAAATTTATACAAAATCATGGATAAATTTTTAAGTGGGCGTAAGCGAGCATTAGACGATAGTGAAGCATCAACAAGTGCACAGACGAGCGTGGTTCCGAAAATAAAATTAAGAAAATATTCTCAAGAATATTTAAATTTAGGGTTTTACCAGTAGTGAAGCAAATGAAGAAGAAAGGCCCCTGTGTGTTATTTGCTCAAAAAATCTTGGCAGCAGACGGCATAAAACCAAATAAACAACATTTGGAAACGCTTCATAGATGAGTAAACCTTTAAACAAATCCCGAGAATTCTTCGAATTAAAATTAACATCATATGTAAAGAAGAAATCATTTTTTAAAAAAAAAAAACTTTGTCTGTGATGAAAAAGCTTCACTTGCCTCTTACAAAGATTTCATATAAAATAGCTAGATG
>CM032448.1:78127203-78137187 GCA_019049505.1 Pachyrhynchus sulphureomaculatus | reverse complement strand
TTCAGGGTTGCTAATAATGCCGAATTTGATTTCAGTCATGATTTTGAGTTCTTTTTTTCAAGTTTTTGCTAAATAGTAAAAGTACAACCTTTAGTTATTTTTGTTATGTCAATTATTTTATTTGGGCCCAGTAGCCAATGAAAAGCATAGACGGGATTTGCAGCAGTAATTACCCAAATATAAAGTTACATTTTTTTAAAACGAGAAGGTGTATATCGAGAAAAAAATAATCCATCAAAAAGTATACTAGAGTATACTCATCTATGTTTAATAATCGTTATCCACTCTATGAGAAAGTAGCATTTCTAAGAAAAGCCAACTTCGGAATGATTGAATATGTCGGTGGTAGAGGAAATAGACCTGAGTGATCTAGCTAGTTGGAAGCTACAACTTAACGTAAGATCTCGGACCACATGATTGGAGGATCGTTTATATATATAAAAAAAAAGATGAATATCGCCGTTAGCGTTATGACTCTTTGCTATCAGCAGTCAAAAATACGGGCGTCCAAAACTATGGACTCGGGCGTATCATCTATGATCGCATTTTTCAAAAAAAAATAGGATTTACATGTTTTGCTCCAATATCAGAGCTCGTTAGCCACATAGGTGAAGATGCACATCGCAAAAGCTTATCATCAGAAAAGATTTAAAAGGCATACACCTAAAAGTGTGAGTAGCAACAACATAGATGGTACGCTTTTGACACACCTTTGACCGAGGAGCAAAGAGCTCGGTTTTTCGGTAAAGCTTAATATGTATGTTTTCCATATACATATATTTATATATATATATATATATAATTTATATATATATATATATTTATATTACTATATATATATATATATGTTATTGTACTATATTTTATATATATATATATATATATATATATATATATATATATATATATATATTATATTATATAGGATGTTATAGAAATCATTGCATATATTGAAAGGATTACTCATTGGAGTCATGTAGAAGCATTATTTTTACAAAATCAGAAAAAAGGTATAAAACCGAATTTTACCGCAACTAGCTCAGGCGCAGGTCCATTGTTGCTGTTCGTTTAGAATGCGCCTACGCTGAGTTAAATCTCACGAATGATAGAAAGGTCAGGTTTTTGTTAACAATCGGGATATATTGCTTAGTTGTTTTGTTTATCAGTGGCGGGCGAAAACAATACTCTTCATTTATTTCATCATTTCTTTAAAGGTCAATTTTTTTACTTTATTTATTGAGATTCGCTATTATGCAAGTATTTCATTTATGCTTTGTATTGGGTACCGATTCTCATCCTAAAGAATGAAATGAACACTTGGATGAATAAGTTGAAATTTAAGTTTTTAAGACTACTAGATATTAAAAGTTATTCTCATTCGCTCGTATATGTTAAAACCAAAACGATGAATTATCGGACGTATGGACTGTAAAGTATTATTATATTTTTTTTTTATCGCTCACCTCTCCGCCTCAGTAGGGATTTTACCCCTTTTTTATATGTCGAGGATGTCGGCGAGGATGTCGTAATACCCGTCAACGTTTTCCAAGTGCCGAAACATACGTTTTTGTATGTCATGGCATCTTTTAGACAAACGCGATAGTGCTGCCACGGACGTTATTTTTGCATTTCTGCAACAACTTCTACCTATGTACATTCACAACACACAGCCAATTCGCGGAATCGAACCGCTGACCTCCTGATCAACCGCAGGCTCCTTAGCCCACTGCGCAATTCGGTCCGGCCATACAATCTTGATCCAAAAATGACAGTTTTTTATCCTTAGCATTTTGTACCGTTTAGTCTCACCTGGAAAAATTTCCATGGTATTAACATATACGATAATTTTAAACACTAAACTCAATAATATTATAAATTGAACAAGAGCTTCTCAACGTACCTTTACGCTTTATGTTTTTGCTTTAAAACATAATCAAATATGTAGAAGAAATCGAATAACAGAATTTATTTCCAGGCAGACTTTTCAGGATTTTTCAGTTTACAAATAAAATATTTAAAAACTGATTTCAGCCTGTTTTATATGCCATACAATTTTTCGTTAAAAAAATCTGAAATATGAAAGGGTACTCTGTCTTTGCCAAACCAAAGAATATTTTTGAAGGGTAAATAAATTCATAATTTATCAAGAGTTAATCAGTATATTGTAATTATCTCCTGAGGAGTCATTTAAGGTTACATAAATCATTAGATGATTATATATATATATATATATTATATATATATATATATATTTATATATATATATATATGTATATATATATGTATATATATATATGTATATATATGTATATTATATGTATATATATGTATATATATGTATATATATGTATATATATATGTATATATGTATGTTTATATATGTATATATATGTATATTATATGTATATATATGTATATATATGTATATATATGTATATATATGTATATATATGTATATATATGTATATATATGTATATATATGTATATATATGTATATATATGTTTATTATATATATATATATAGTATATATATATAGTATATATATGTATATATATATAAAGAATGACAGAATTTTCTAATTCGACGACTTGAAAAAGACACTATAATTTGATATATTGGAAATATGCCCCTCGCCTGCAGAGATGTCCAAAGTAGCACCCTCCTAGAAACCTGGCTTCTTTTCATCGAGGGAAGTTTTTAATGTTCTGTTGTATAAGAGTTATTCTTTTATGAAAAATTTGCTCCACCGGACACAAATACATACGTATTGAATTGAGAACATCCTTTCTGAAGTTGTTTAAAAACAGAATTTTTAGTGTTCCGTACGGATCACTTCGGTATCTGTGCGTCTATATGTGACACCCGATTTTCTCCGAAAAACTGTTTGGCAAACAAAGTTGAAATTTGCACATATATAGGAATTGAGAGCCTAATCAAAGCCTTGTAGTTTTGGAAGTAAAAATTTTGATTTAAGGAATTAGTTTTGGGGGGGTGAATTCTGAAGTGAAAAACAAATTTTTTATCAGGTCATCGAGTGGGGTGTCAAAGAAAGCAGCATGAAATATATATGATGTAATACTTAGGCACACTTTTCTTTGTAATATTTAAAAAAAATGGCCAAAAACCCCTATCTCGAAAAGTACTGATCAAAAAATTTTGAAAAAATTCTGGAATAGTCTCCATAAAGTACAGATTGAGGGAAGGTTATTACGAGCGCGTTACATTTGATAATTTATCTGGTATAAAAAAAACTATTTGACGTACAAAATGGTGAAGCTTTACTCCGCCGAAAGTTGTGAACTGGGACTAATATGTTAATGCATCAAGCATTAGGTATCGAGACAGTATAATTTTATTTTATTTGTTTATATTTAAAGAAATATTTAGGTAGTAAATATTTGTTTTAAAGTTTTACCTCTAGATTCTAGATTGTGTTAGACTGATTTATTGGCTAGTGGGTACCTAATATGCTATAAATATTATACATTATTTATTAAGAAAAAATGTGAAAATACATATTGGGTCTTAAGATATATACGTGTTAGAAAGTTTGTGTCTTATTCTGGTTGGTCTGATAAGCCTGCTCAGTCTGCATCTGACTCATGTTTGTTATCTGGACTCTTAATTCTTTTATTGAAAACTAACTAATTTAGGATGTATTTTGTGAAGTCATTCATCATTTTATATGTACCTCTATAACCATTTTTTTTTTATTTTAAAGGCAATCACAGTATGGAACACTAATTGCGCAAGTCCAACTTACACTTGACCGGTTTTTTTTTTATATAAGTTACAAAGCTATTAAGTTGATTTAAGGTAAAACTTACAGTTGCTTTCCATTTGATATTCCAAGTTCAATAAGGTTTTAAGATAGTTAGTAATATTTTGCAACTGTATGGTTTAGCTCATCAGCCAGATTCATTAAAAGATTCCAACAGGCCCTACAAGCTAAAAATATACTGACTGAAATAAAGGCAAAACATGAGTATATCTTTAAAGTTAAACTGCGAACCTGAACTCAAGAAAAAACTAACCTTTTGAAGTTCCACTGTATGAAACGGGTTCTTTTTTGTGAAAAATCTCCCAACTCTGACTATCGATTTTTAAATTGTCTTAGGTTATTAAACGGTTCTTTTTTGTGTCAAAGCTTCTCCTATCGGTTATCGGTTTTGAGTGTACTGTCTACAAGAGATTTTTTCAGGGCGCTCCAATCCCCGGTTAACAATTAGCGCCCCACCTTTCTGTAGGCAGCTTCGCTTTTAGTGTTCTCTGTTTTTTTCCTTAAAGGAACGCTCTTTCCTTGAAACTTTTTATATAATTTTTTTTTGAGATAGGAACTTTCCAACAAATTATTTAAATTAATTGCTACTTTATCGCAGATTACTTACCAGCAACATCACTCGAATCTACCTGCTTATGAAAGAAAATATAATTAATAAAATATATGTTCGCTATTATCAAATGAGAAACGCCAAAATGTTAGCAATATGTAATTAATACTATATAGAGATAATACACAAGTCAAGCAAAATTTTATTTACTTGCAGTCTGAGACCAACTTATGAATCTTGCAAAACATGGATATATAGTAATTCCTTAGTGTCAAACTTTTTAAAAGAGAGTGCCATCTAATAAGTTTGTGTGATTACTAATTGATTTTCGTCATTAAGTTTTATTGAATATGTTCTTCCTAAGGCAGCGTTTCTCAACCTTTCAGTATTTGTGACCCAATTTTCAAACATAATTTTCATCGCACCTCTCCCCTTCTCATACAATAACACTGGATGCAATAATAATGTATTTTCAGTATTTTGATGTTAAAGCTACACTATGACCTTAATTTTACAAACCTTACAAACTACCAAGAATAAGTAAATTTATTCATATTTGGTAACACATATCTGCTGCGTTGTCAAAACTAGAATCGATGCCTCTCTATTGCTCTCTGTTACGTCCACCATATCGGTAGCGGCTAGAACTAGAAGTTCCGAGTTATCTCGAACATTCGGAAAGTCTGCCCAAAAGTATACAAATGCTGCACCTCGTTCAATTACAGCCCGTCTCAGTCGAGTTGATCCTTCTACTGCTATGGGATTTATCGTGAATGTGTATGTTGTAATTGACGTGTTAATTGCAATTCAGGGTATTAAGTATTCACGGCAGTAAATTTATACAAAATCATGGATAATTTTTAAGTGGGCGTAAGCGAGCATTAGACGATGGTGAAGCTTCAACAAGTGCACAGACGAGCGTGGTTCCGAAAATAAAATTAAGAAAATATTCTCAAGAATATTTAAATTTAGGGTTTACCAGTAGTGAAGCAAATGAAGAAGAAAGGCCCCTGTGTGTTATTTGCTCAAAAATCTTGGCAGCAGACGGCATAAAACCAAATAAACAACATTTGGAAACGCTTCATAGTGAGTACCTTAACAAATTCCGGGAATTCTTCGAATTAAAATTAACATCATATGTAAAGCAGAAATCATTTTTTAAAAAAACTTTGTCTGTGAATGAAAAAGCTTCACTTGCCTCTTACAAAGTTTCATATAAAATAGCTAGATGTAAAAAGCCTCACACCATTGGTGAAGAGCTTGTTTTGCCAACAGCAATTGATATTGTAGAAACTCTGTTTGGAGATAATTTTGCCAAACAATTGCTATCCATACCTATATCAAATGATACTGTTGCCCGTCGGATTGGTGATATAGCTGAAGATGTACAGCATCAGCTCTTCGGGAAGCAGCGTGACAAATGGTTTTCAATTCAGTTTGATGAGGCAATAAAGATGCTCATTTCATTGCCTATGTTCGATTCGTGATGGTATATCAGCAGTAGAGAACTATTTTTCTGCAAACCAATAGAACTCAAAACAACATCACTCGCATTGTTCACTATCTTAAATGATTTTATAAACGAGGCAAATATGGAGTGGAAAAATTGCGTCGGAATATGTACCGATGGTGCTCATTCCATTGTATGAGCACCTTCGGTGCGGCAAAATTTCTGGAAGATTTCAAAGTGTACAAGCACATGTGAAACAAAAATTTCCACTGTGTGTGTGGACACATTGTATGATCCACAGAGAGGCTCTGGCTTCCAAAGAAAAGAGTCCTGCTCTGAATATTGTGTTATCACGTGGGAAATGTTTGCAACGTATTTATGATTTAAGAAATGAAATCGCCAATTTTTCTAGAAGAGGAAAACCGACTGGAAGCCGAGAAGTTTCGAGATAGTTTATTTGTGATGAAATTGAGCTACTTGGTCGATATATTTGAGAAATAAATACCTTAAATCTTCAACTCCAAGGAACAAATACACATATATTTGATACAAGTGATAAAATTTATGCTTTTGTAGAAAATTGGAATTGTGGAGCAGAAATGTAAAGCAAAAAACCTAGAAATGTTCGCAAATGTGGGTGAATGTGTTAAAACATATAAGGCTGAAGAACAACATGTCGACAAAGAATTTTAACAAGTATTTTCTTACCGATGACAACTTGGTAGCAAGTTACGAGTGACTTAGGGATCCATTTCAAAATACTCCCGAAGGGCTCTCAACTCCCGAAGACGAAATCTTCATAAACTTCACGGCAAGTGGCAAAAGTAAAAGACAATTTAATAATAAATCACTCTTTGAACTTTGAGCAGGGGTGAATGATGAGTTTTCTGCACTGAAAACAAGAGCATTTCGTAT
Source organism: Pachyrhynchus sulphureomaculatus (assembly GCA_019049505.1). Taxonomy (NCBI): domain Eukaryota; kingdom Metazoa; phylum Arthropoda; class Insecta; order Coleoptera; family Curculionidae; genus Pachyrhynchus; species Pachyrhynchus sulphureomaculatus. The sequence continues at coordinate 78,130,489 of CM032448.1, read as the reverse complement.
ACTATTACCATTTTCAATATCCTACCTTTGCGAAACCGGATTTTCTGCGGTGGGCTGCTTTGAAATCAAAATATAGATCTCAACTAAAATATAGAAAAAGAACTCGGAGTGTCTATTTCTAATATTAAACCAGTATTGGTATGTTAATTATTAGGTAAACACATTGTGCAGTACTAATACAGTCCTATTATAGGCTTATTATATCAGTGTAAATGTGTATTTTATTTTTTATTATGTCAGAATGTATTTTGTTTTGCTTTCCTTTCAATAAATTATATCAAATGTTTTTAATTAATGTTTTTAATAATAATTTCTTTTAGATACGCTCGCGCCTCCCCCAATAGTGTAATCACGCCCCCCAAGTGGGGCGCGTCCCACAGGTTGAGAAACTCTGTCCTAAGGGCAAGACTTATGCCGGGCTCAAAAATTTTACTTAATTTTATATGTTTACTTTTGTTACTTTGTGTTTTAGATAATAATTATATATTGTTTACATTTGTTGCGTCTTTTATTGAGAGTCACAACAGCGAATATTTTTTTATTAATGATATTTTTTTCGATAAGCAGGTCGGTACCATCTTTGTAAGATTAAAAATACATATTATTTTGCGCTTGTGTATTCGCTTATTTTTTACTTGTAATTTCCTACTAACATATTCCCCACATAAGTTTGTGAATATTAATTGATTTTATTGATTGAGTTTTTTTTGAGGGTAAAACCTGCGTCGACTTCAAAATTTTACTTAATTTTGTGTGCTTAAGTATTGTATTTTGTGTATTAAGTATAAGCTAAAAATTCGGTATATTAGTTTGAAAGATTAACAAACACAAATATATACCTATTGCATTGAGAACTTTATTTGAATTTGTTAAAAACCAGTATTCTTATACGAATTATAAAGCTATTAATGTTAAGCTTGACTTAAGAACACGACAAGATAGAACTTAGATATGCTTCCATTTGCTATTCCAAATTGTTGTTGTATTGTTAGTAATAATTCGAAACTGTATAGTTTAGCCCATCAGCCAGATTCACTGTAAGGGTCTGAAAGGTTCTAGAAGTTCTACTTACCATGGAATCTAAAAAATCTAGCGATCCAGTTGACTTATATTACTGATATTATAATATTCTGAATTATAAATGTAGCTAGATAAACGGTTTTATTAGAAAATTTGATACTAATTTGGGTGTTAGTGTCTTCTACTAAGTGGACAATATCAGTTTTTAGGATTTCAATACAATATTTAGTTTTTTTTCGATTTTGTCACAAATACGAACGAATTTTCTGGTCTTATACTATACAGCCTCATAACTTCAGTTAGCTTACTGGTGTTTTTCTTTTTTAATTCTAATCCCATAATTGTCAAATTAGATCAGTTTCAAAGGTTGGTCTTTTTAATTACTCAAGAACTAACCCATACTTATATAAGTAGAATTTATCGTCAAAATTTCATACTGATAATCTAGGTTTCGTAGTGTTTTAGTATCGACTAAAAAAATATATTAATATCGTGCTTTCAGGTTAAAAAAAATGTTAAGATATGTTTAAAAAGCTAAAAAGCATATTTATTGCTTAAACCCCTTTTGAACCTTTTAGATGATTTTGAATATAAATGATTTAAAACCGATTTCAGCCTTTTAAATACGAATTGCCTTTACACCGTTATCTTTTTCAAATCAAATTTATTTCCGAAGAAAATTTACGCAGGGAAATCAGTAAAAGCAATTCTGTAAAATTGGGCTGATGTACAGTCTGTCAAGTAAGAACGTGTCCGCGATAATTCATTTTCATAGATGTGTTTCTAGCGATTCAATAAAAAATCGGTAGAAGGAACTTTTGTCTATGACGCATTTTAATAACGGTATCAGTCGGGTCCGAACTTTCATCGAAATCACGTAAAATCCAAATTGAGTCACTTGCTTTCGCGTCAGTTCGAGGCAGCTTTTCCTTTTTCCCATCCAAAGGTGCCTAAAATTACACATTCCGCGGCCGCTAAATATTTAAAAAGTCGGTGCCGTTTGTGCAGAAGTGGGTAAATACGACAAAAAATGTCGACGACTTGCTGAAAGTGCGTCGGTAGGCAAAGCCACTCCGAAAGTCCAAAAACAAATCGTGTCTTTGTTTTCACGGGACCCGAAATTGACGCTGCGTCAAGGAGCGGCAAAATTAAGAAAATTGGGTTTGAATGTGTCTCATGAGATCATTCGACATCTTCGTGCTCATAATGTCAAATTCCGAAGCACGTTGAAGAAACCTTTGCTGGTCACACATCACGTCTCGAAACGGCTCTCTTGGGCCCACGATAAGATAATAGAGCGGCCCTCACAATTGCCGGACGCCAACCTTATTGAGAACGTTTATTCTATTGAAAAGAGAAAGCTCAGAGGAAAGACTTTGAGGACTTCGACTCAATTGTCACGCGAGATTCGAAGAATCTCCAGAGTATGCAGAAAATCTCGTCGAGAGTATACCTCGAAGATGCCAGGCGATTATTGATGCAGGAGGCAATTAGACTACTTATTAAGATAATTGGGCCGTTGTTAGCACACTAAAGAATACATTGATTGCAAAAAATTTGCTTGAAACATATTTTTTTAAGAATACAAGCGGTCACGTTCTTACTTGACAGACTGTATTTATACTTATATACATATAAGATATCTCAATATTTTAACGCGAATTTATGTTCAATAATAAAACGAGAACATTATATAAATTTACCTAGAAAAATGGTGTGTAAACGGACTAAAACTCCCAAAAATCGGAAACAGGTTTGTCCGAAAAATCTTAGAAATTGTTGTAGGTTCTGCTTATTACTTTTAGGCTTTTGTAGATTTATACATTTTATCACTTTTGTAAATATTTTGAATACAAGTTTCTGCAAAGCTATTTGTAGCAAATGTGCATAAAATAAAATTGTTTAATACAAGAAAGCATCAAAATCACCTTGTGGCAACAAATTCTATGTTTTTTTAATTTTGCGAACGGCAGCTCTTAACGATAGAGAGAAATATTTAGAACACCAGTTTATGTAGGTATAATTCTTCTAGATTTCTATGTCGATTGAAAAAATGATGCTGACGTTTTGTCAATGATCCTGACGGCTGTTACAGAAGTTCTAAGAACTAACTTCGTCGGAATCTAACACGAAACTGATCTAATTCCGCTTGCACGCACATTTTACATTAACGCACTGGGTGGGGACCAGGTTCATCTGTTCCCAGATTGGTAGAAGGTAAAGACCCGTAACATGAATGTCAGGATGTTTAGATATTTCGATGGGC
>CM032448.1:78114703-78119703 GCA_019049505.1 Pachyrhynchus sulphureomaculatus | reverse complement strand
TACTTTTGTATGAATGTTGTATCTAGGCATAACCGAAAAAATAAAAGCACTATTACTTATAACGATGTTTCGACAGTAACAAGACCAACTAAACTAATTCCGCCTCCTGAACCACTTGATGCTGATGTTATGGAAACAAATGATTTCACCTTATCAGTTCATGCCGAAAACATTGAGACTGTCGAAAAAGATTCAAACACTGTTACTAATGAATGTTCTAGTGACAACCTATCATATACTGGTGACACAGATAAAGAATTTCTACCATACAACCGTAAACCAGAACCAATACTCGTATCACAGTCAGAACTTAGTGATCTAGTCAGAGATTTAGGCTTATCCAAAGATGGTTCAGAGCATCTTGCTTCCTTTTTAAAGAAAAGACATTTACTTAAGCCAGAAGCTACGATTTCTTATTATAGAAACAGAGATGAAGAATTTCGAAAATATTTCACAATGGACGAGGAATTGTCACTTTCATATTGTACCGATGTAAAAGGTCTAATGGTTGAATTTCAAAATAACTCATACGATCCTGAAGAATGGAGACTGTTCATTGATTCTTCTAAACGGAGCATTAAGGCAGTTTTGCGGCATAATACCAACGTTTACGCTCCCATTCCGATTGCTCATTCCACAGTTATGGAAGAGCAATATGAAAAAATGAAGCAGCTTTTGATAAAAATAAAATATGCTGATCATAACTGGAAAATTTGTGGAGATCTGAAAATTGTAACAATATTGCTTGGCCAACAGTCAGGGTTTACACTTTATCCCTGTTATAAATGTCTGTGGAATAGCAGAGACAGGGAACGTCATTATAAGAAAAAAATTTGGCCAACAAGAGAATCGTTCACTCCTGGTGAAAATAATGTATTGTTTCCACCATTGGTAGATCCAGGAAAAGTTCTTATTCCCCCGCTTGACATTAAGCTTGGACTTATGAAGCAATTCACGAGAGCATTAGATACAAACGGCCCATGTTTCAAATATTTGCATAAAAAATTTCCGAAATTTTCTGAAGCTAAAATTAAGGCAGGCATATTTGACGGGCCACAAATAAGAAAATTGTTTCAAGATTCATTATTTGTTACTAAAATGAATAAAGTTGAAAAAGCTGTTTGGCTTAGTTTTAAAGAAGTCGCAACAAACTTTTTGGGAAATAATAAAAGTCCTAAGTACAAAGAAATAGTCGAGAAAATGGTAAAAAATTTTCAAACATTAGGTTGCTTAATGAATCTAAAATTACATTTCCTGGACTCCCACATCGATGATTTCCCAGATAATCTTGGTGACTACAGTGAGGAGCAAGGGGAACGTTTTCACCAAGATCTGAAAATCATAGAAAATCGGTATCAAGGACGATGGGATGACCATATGCTAGCGGACTATTGCTGGTCGCTAAAAAGAGAAACAAGTCCTCAAAAGCGTTTGGGCAGAAAGCCTTTGAATAGGTCATTCGCGGAAAAAAGAACAAGATACAGCCAAAAAAAGGAAAGTTAGGCGCGGGCCTAACCTTCGCAATTCTAGGGCTTAAGGGTCTACTATTTGAGAGTATATGGTTTAAAAGTCCTGCTTTTGAGTTTATTGGGTCTCATTTTTAAAGTTACAGGGTTATTGAGGTCTATTTTTTGAGGTTACAAGGTGTGGGAGTCTAAGGTTTCAGGGTTTAGGGTTTAAGAGTATCAGGTTTGAGGATTCCCCAACTGTATACCAAATTTGGTAGGAATCGGTTGGTTTTCAAAAATTTTGTCCGCCATCTTGGATCCGCCATTTTGAATTTTGCAAATCCGACCTCAGATTCATGATCAGCAACCCAAAAAATCTCCGTGTACCAAATTTGGTAAGAATCGGTTGAATTTTAATTTGAATTCGTTTTTGCATTCGAGAAGCACTATATCTGTCTGATTTATTGAGGTTAGAAAGAAAACAGAACTGTATGGCTTAATCCAACCGATGAATATTAGCTTAGCGTGTCCGAATACATATTAATACATCTTTGGATTCATGAAAAAGCTTGAATCAATTTTTTAGGAGTATATTTTTCTTAATTTTTACTAATTTTTACCTATTTTTTGAGGTTAGAAAAAAATTGAGATGTGATGGCGATATTCTGACGTCAGATTCGTGATCAGCGGGCAAAAATACTACGGATCTGATATATCGCATCAAAAGTATACATACCCCACTTTTTTTTTTGTGGGGCTGTGTAATTAATGTTATATTTAAAGGTATATTGACATTTCTAGAGCTAAGGATTTTATAAAACCGAAAAAATAATATTTAAAGTATTCCATTTAAAAAAAGAAGCCGGTTAAGTGCAAGCCGCACTTGTGCAATTAGAGTTCCTTATGGTGATTACTTTTAAAATAAAATAAAATCCTTAGCCAGACTAAGTTATTTAGGTCCCTGGCATGGATCCAATATGTATTTTTACGTTTTTTCTTAATCAATACTGTATAATAGTTATAGCTTCTTAGTTACTTAATAGCCAATAAAGGAATGTAGCTAAGTCTATAATCTAGTAGTAAAAGTTTAAAACAAATATTTACTACCTAAACATTTATTTAATTATAAGCAAATACGATAAAATTATTTTGTCTTGGTACCTTATTGAATTGATATTTTGTAGCTCTTAGTCTCGGTTAAATTCATAACTCCCGATCAAAAAATCTTCATCACATTGTCAAGACAAATAGTTTTTTTTATACCAGGTAGATTATCAAACCTTATGCCCTAGTGATAATTTTCGCTCAATCTACACTTTATGGAGAATATTCTATAGGAATTTTTTGAGGAGGGACAACGATTTTTGGCCACTTCTTAAAATAATATGAAGAGTGTGCACGAATATTACATCATATATATTTTTGAACATTTTCACATGCTTTCATTTGACACCCCACTCGATGACTTTAGATTTTTTTTTTTCATTCCCCCTATAAGCCGACTCTCAGTCTCAGTTTGACTTTCAAAACTATGTGGCTCTGATTGAGCCATCAATTCCTATACTATTAAATATAGTTTCGGAGTAAATCGGGTGTAACAGACGGTTACCCAAGTGATCCTACATTTACATTCTTAAAAAAACTCTTTACACACATTATAACTTCCATATTTGATATTTTTGCCTAACTCTTCGAATAAGCTAGTCCTAGGGGTAGTCCATTTATAATCTGTAACCCTGTACAAATCCAATAGTAATTTTGCATCATTACAAAACATTTTATTATTGTATATTGTTTTTTTAATGAGCAGTGTGTGTGCTTTGGCCGCGGTACTACTAATTTTCCATGGGTTATTTACGACGCCCACAACATCCTAAGCTCGCCGGCTGAAGATAGTAGAACTGAAACCTATGCAGCTTGGTGGAACCGAAATGAGCACGTACGGTATTTAACTATCTGAACTTGACCACCGAGCCAGTTATTGCATTATATAATTGAACATCACTATATCGATTATACCGAAATCAAATTTATTGCTCAAATCGAAGCCGTTTTCGGACCTTTCGGATATCAGATTATGAATAAAATATCTAAAACTGACTTGGACCTTTTAAATACGCGCATAAGCCTCGAAAAAAAAATTTCTGATATATAAAAGGGCATACAGAGACACCATATCTTTTCCACATCAAATATATTTTCGGAGAAAAAGCTACACAAGTAAATCACAGTGTCAGCTGTAAAAAGTGGCTCTATTGGGACCATCCTCAAGGGCTCAAAAGAATATTTGGGTCGTGGGCCTAGCTGATTTATTCATATAGTAAAGCAAAAACTGGAGGAGAGATAGATTTTAAAAAGATCGTAGGGAAAGCGTAGGTTTTCGAGCATTTTTTTAAAAATGACAATTTTATTTGACTTTTAAGAATATGTTAGCAAGATTATTGAATAACTTGCAGAATAAATTTACAGTGAAGCCCGTTTATAATGAACTCCAAAAAATCGCTAAAAATGGTTCGCTATATCCGAAGTTGGCTACAAACAGTAAACAAAATCTAATATCATTTTTCAATACTTTTTCATTTAGATTAGGCGCTAATACTTAGAGAAAGGAATAAAAATAATTATTAAATTAAAAGAAAACGTTCAAAGTCACACTAAAGTTACTATTATGTATGTTGGTACATATACGAGTATAAACGAAAACATTAAAATACGTTGTTTATACAATAAAATCAGTAATTTTCGTTTGTAAAGGGTGATTCATTTAGAGGTACTTTTTGTGATGGGGATTTAATTGCAGATTGCGCATGCGTCGTGTCAACTGAAGTGGCATTCCTGTTCAGTAGTGTTTGACAATTCATAATGGAAAGACTTAGCCCGGCACAGCGTCTACAAATTGTTCAACTTTATTACGAAAATGGACGTTCTACGAGGAATGTGTATCGGGCGCTTAGAGCAACTTATGGTCCACATAATCGGCCTACCGAACGCACAATTCGCTCTACCATCAATAACTTTGAGACCCAATTTTCATTACTGGATAATGCTCGACCGAATAGACCACCTCCAGCACGTAGTGAAGAAAATATAGGGGCGGTAGCGGAGAGTGTACGCGAAGACCGTGAAGTGTCGATTCGTCGCCGTTCTCAACAGCTTGGCCTGTCATATTCAACAACTTGGCGTATTTTACGTAAGGATCTTTCTTTAAAAGCATACAAAATTCAACTAGTGCAACAACTGAAGCCGACCGACCTTCCGAATCGTTTCCGTTTTAGTCGTTGGGCTCTTGACAAGCTTGCAGAAGATCCACTGTTTTCGAGAAAAATTTTGTTCACCGATGAGGCCCATTTTTGGCTTAATGGGTTCGTGAATAAACAAAATGCCCGTATTTGGGGTGGTGAACAACCTGAAGAGGTTCAAGAGCTGCCATTAAATCCAGAAAAAAACAACTGTTTGGTGTGGTTTATGGGCCGGTGGAATAATCGGTCCATATTTCTTCAAAACAGAGGCCGGTCGGAATGTTACTGTGAATGGTGACCGTTATCGCGCCAT
>CM032448.1:77952203-78109703 GCA_019049505.1 Pachyrhynchus sulphureomaculatus | reverse complement strand
CAAAATTGTTCATTTCAGCTATTAATTTCTTAATTTTTTGACTATTTTGAGAAATATTTATTGCTTGCAATTTAACTGGATCTTATGACTACATTCATGTCCCTTCCTTTTAAAATTTTATTTACATTTTCGGTCGAAGTTAATAAATGAAAATAACAAATTTCATTAACAGCAATATTAAGCATATTGTGTAGCTTATAAGAAAAAATAGTATTTATAGTTTGTGTAATAGTTACTTTTAAAGTAGATTTTAAATTATCTTTGTGACAAAATCTAGATAAAACAGTTCCTGAAATAATCGATAAAAATTTTGTTATTCATATACCAGTAATTTTCTACCTTTCAACATTTTACAAGGAATGATGTTTTATTATTTAGTTGATTCCGTGGTTCAGTACATTAGTTTTGACATATTTTACAGTGTAGAGTTGGTTTAAATGACTTTAAAATAATCCTGGATAAATATCTCGCAACATATGTTAAGTCTTGATGTTTAGAGTCTTGGGTGACCACCCATCGTAAGTCATTCTCCAACCTAAACTTGGTTCCATTTATACTATTGAAGATTTTGTCCATAAATAGAACAAACTTTGTAGTTTTTACTTCTTCTGACATATGTTCCGAAGCTAAAAATAAAAACAAAAATACTAAAATTACTTTAAAATGTTAATGTATAGACTGAATAAATTTTTGATATTAGAAGTATTCCATTTTAAAAATTGAAGTGGTTTCGTAGAGCTAAGCGAGTAAAAATAAATATCAAACACAATGGCATGTGACCCAATTATTAAGTTTGGGTATTGTATAAACATAATGGGAAAAAAAATCTTGTGCCGTTAGTAACAATAAAAATTAGTTTACTAACTGTATCTCAAGCAGTTGTTGAGTTGTTGATGTCCTAAAGTTAAGAGTTGATTTATTTAAAAATTGTAATAATGGCCTTAGCTGGAAAATTGTTTTAGACTATTAAATAAAAATATAATAAAATCCTTGCCTGACAAATCATTAAGTTTCACTTTTTTACATAGAAGTTTAAGTATTTAGTGTTAAAAATTTATGTACTAATATATTTATTGCTTATTTTGTTACAATGTGCCAGTGTCCTAGTTTTGTTCTGTCCTGTACTGCCAAGTAGATTTGTTATATTACAGCCATTACTAAATATAAGTTTTTATTTAATTATTATGCCAATAAAACAATAACAAATAACAAAAGTGAATAATAGAACCTTAATTATAATAGTTAACTAATTTTGATCGTAAAAGATGCAAATAAATTTTATTTAGTTGAAAATGAAAATTTATTTTTTCGACTGTACTGATTTTTCCCTATGGTTTTCCTAGTTACTGAATCAGTAGATTTAGACTAAGAATGATATTGTTAAAACAATGGAATAATGCCAACATAAGTAAAAAAACTCGCTCTATTCGTATTTGGACTGAAACTAGAGCACAAAACCAAATTGTTTTTCTTTACTGTCGGATTGAGTCACTATATATTCATGATAGAACATTAAAGAATATTCTCTAACTTATTAATTTAATTAATCAGAATTTAGTAAATTTACCTTTTTACATAAAATCAATCTAGAGAAACTGTCATTTATAGGAAAAATTATTGCACATTGCACATTTTCTTGCCTTCGTTGTTGTACGAGGCTGGTTTGAAAAGTCCGTGGAAAAATAAAAACTACTTATGTGTTTGGGGTAAACCTTTTTTATTTTTCGACATTGTCTCCTTCTAGGCTTATACACTTCATCCAACGATGTTCTAGTTTGTTGATCCCGTCCGAATAATAGGATTTGTCCAAGTCTGCAAAATATCCATTAGTGTCTGCAATCACCTCCTCGTTTGAATAAAATCTTTGTCCCGCCAGCCATTTTTTCAAATTGGGGAATAAATAGTAGTCCGAGGGAGCCAAGTCTGGAGAATAGGGGGGATGTGAAACGAGTTGGAATCCTATTTCCATTAATTTTGCGACCACAACTGCTGAGGTGTGTGCTGGTGCGTTGTCGTGATGGAAAAGGACTTTCTTGTGGGCCAATCGCGAGCGTTTTTCTTGCAGCTCGGTTTTCAAACGGTCCAATAACGATGAATAATATTCACCTGTAATAGTTTTACCCTTTTCCAGATAGTCGATGAGGATTATCCCTTGCGAATTCCAAAAGACAGTCGCCATAACCTTTCGGTCTTCGCCTTTTTTGGTGCAGATTCCCCCTTGGTAATCCATTGTTTAGATTGTTGTTTGGTCTCAGGAGTATAGTAATGTATCCATGTTTCATCCACAGTGATGAAACGACGCTTAAAGTCCTCCGGATTCTTCTGGAACAGCTGCAAACCATCCTTGCAACACTTCACACGATTCCGTTTTTGGTCAAGCGTGAGCAATCGCGGCACCCATCTTGCGGATAGCTTTCTCATGTCCAAATGTTTATACAAAATATTATGTACCCGTTCAGTCGAGATGCCCACAGCACTAGCAATCTCACACACCTTAACTCTTCTGTCATCCATCACTATATCATGGATTTGATCAATGATTTCTGGAGTCGTAACCTCCACAGGCCGTCCAGAACGTTCAGCGTCACTTGTGCCCATATGGCCAGTCCGAAAATTTTGAAACCACTTATAAACTGTTCTAATCGAAGGTGCAGAGTCACCATAATGTTTATCAAGCTTCTCTTTAGTCTCCTGAGGCGTTTTGTCTTTCATAAAGTAATGTTTAATCACCACACGAAATTCTTTTTCGTCCATTTCTTGCAAATCACTCGACTTCCTTGATTCACACGAATGCCAAACACAAAGAAATAGACCAATATGGCTGAAACTTGGTGTGCGTTCATTCAAGAGATGCTACTAACTAAACATGACCTCGATACGCGCCGGTGGTGCCATCTCTCGGACTTTGCACGGCCTTTTCAAACCAGCCTCGTATTGTTTCTTGGTTACATTTTGCTCTAAAGCCTAAAAAAAATATAAAATTCATTCGAAATTTTTTTATTATAAATTCGTGGCCATATTATTTAAAAAAATTATTTCTGACAAAGAAAATTATGATTTTGATTTTAAGTGGATTTTTGGATTTTCTATGTACCAAGCTTGCAATAGATATTTTCTATGTACCAAGCTTACAGTTGATATCTCATTTCGTTCGAGAGTTATCGTGTTAATAGGCCGATTCGTGATCTATAAACCCTAAACCCCAAAGAAAAGCAAAAATCTCGGAGGATGTTCTCTTTCACGAACACAATACTTTGCTTTAGCAAGAATAGTAAAAGAAAAATATTTTCTTTTACTTTCTTAACCCAGACAATAATCATGTTTTTGACTTTTATTTTATAGATGTACGAACGTTACTGAAAAGAAAAAAGGAACGGCCAAGTGTCAGTTGGCCTTGCGCAATTAATGTTGCGTACCATGATATCTTTTAAAATAAAATAAAATCCTTACCGAGGCTAAGTTAATTAGGCCCTAACATCTTAAGATCCAGTATGTATCTTCACGTGTTTTCTTAGTCAATAGTGTATAATAGTTATAGCATCTTAGCTACCTAATAGCCAATAAATCGATCTAGCTCAATCTAGCAATAAAAGTGTAAAACGAATATTTACTACCTAAATATTTGTTTAATTATAAGCCAATAAAATAAAATTGTTTTCTCTTGGTCCAGGAGCGACGCGCGACTCGGTAGCAGTAAAGTACACTTAAATACACAACCACCTTCACCATACGTCAAGAAACATAGTTTTCGTAGTTCTTTTTTATGCCAGTTAGATTATTGAACTTAATGCATCCATGATAATTTTCGCTAAATCTACACTTTATGGAGAATATTCCAGAATTTTTAAAAAAAATTTTGATCAGTAGTTTTCGAGATAAGGGAGACAGCTATTTTTAGCATTTTTTTAAAAATAATACTAAGAAAAAAGTGTGCGCAAGTATTACACCATATATATTTGTGAACTCGTGTTTTTACTAGCTTTCATTTGACACCCCACTCGATGACATTAGAAAAAAAGATATTTTTTTCCCCCTACATGCTAACCCCATAAGTCAAAATTTAACTTTCAAAACTACACGGCACTGATTGGGCCATCAGTTTCTATATTTGTGCCAAATTTCAACTTTCTACGTCAAATAGTTTCGGAGAAAATCGGGTGTGACACCGACAGACACCGAAGTGTTCCATACGGAACACTAAAAATGGAAAAGATCTTCACCCAGTATTTTCCTTGCAGTACAAGTTACAAAGTCAGTATATTTATGTGGGTCACTCTATAATCATCATCATTTTAACCCCTTTTATATTTGACTATAAATAATACTGCTTATAATTTGTTCATTACCTGAACCAAAAAATTCTCAAAATAGTATTGAAACTATATAAAATTTATCGAGCCTCGCCCCTTTTATCCACTTTTGCTAAAACGATTTCGTTTAGAAATTATAGGTTCCATTCCTCCTTTACTTGTTGGATGAGGAAATTTGAAATTGGTATCTTATTTAGCTCGAAGGTTATCTGACTAAAAGATCGACAGACCAACTAGGGTAACTGTAAATCATATAAGAGAGCGAGATCAAAAGTGGTTGCCGAAAACTGTCAAGACCTTTCATCAACATAGTATTCTTAATTAAAGTTATTCTTTATAAAAGTTTTTCTTTTTGTAAAACCAATAAACCAGTAATTTTCAGTTTTATCACTTGCCAGCATGTGTAGATTCCAGTTTCACAAATGGCATACCTTGCCGTCCATAACAATAATTAAGTCTTTTAGGAATATTTGCCAATCTTTAAGGTTCCGGTTTATTTTCGGCAAAACTACAATTTTTGCTACCTATGTTGAAGGGAAGTACTGAATTCATGAAAAATCACTCTCCGAGATTTTTTGCATTTCTTCATGTTTCAGGATCTCTAGACCACAAAAAACATAGTCTCCTATTTACACCACTCTGTTGACACGGTAACTCTTGAATAAAACGACTTTAAATTTGATACGCAGCTTTCATTAACATAGTATTCTTTATAAAGGCTTTCTCTTTTTGTAGAACTCCGAGATTTTCGCATTTCTTCACGTATCGCAATCTCGAGACCCTAAAAAATAGTCTCCTATTTCCGTGACTCTCTTGGCGCAATAACTTTTGAACGCAATGACTTTAAATTTGATACGTATACTACGAGTATATCCTTTTGGGTGAGCGAAGGGGACAAAAAAGGTGTGAGTAATGAATATGACTTTTGCGCTTATATTCGAAGAAAGGAAAGAAAATTACGATTATAGTCCAACATATCCTTATATAGTGATTGATTCTTTTAACGCTTCGGTTAAAATGAAAAGTAATGTGTTAGAACAGTTGCTTAGTATATTCATGTCCCTTTTCAAGGTTCTTGGAATCGTGGAATCGGAAACCTATAAAAATAAATATTTTTTCAATATTTTTCATTTTATGGTCAAACATATAAGGGGTAATGAGGCGTGGAAGGGGTTTTACCGGGCTTGCTTTTTATATACCGTGTTATATGTTTTTTTCATTATTGTAGAGCTACGTGTTTGCGAGGGCTGAAATGGGTAAATCACTTTACGTTTTTTTTTTTTACTCTATAATAGTAAAGACCGTACAATAGTAACGAAAATGTAATTGTTTGCGTACTATTGTTTTTAAGAATATTTTCAACAGAGGTCAGTTTATATACAGTGTGTCAAGTAAGAACGTGACCGCTAGTATTCTTGAAAAAATGTGTTTAGAGAACATTTTTTGTCATCAATGTATTCCTTGGTGTGCTAACAACAGCACAATTACCTTAATGAGTTGTCCAATCGCCTTCTGCATCAATAGTCGGCTGACATCTTCGAGGCATGCTGCTGACGACATTTTCTGCATACTCTGCAAATTTTTCGAATCTCTCAAGACAAGTTAGTGAAAGCCCTCAAAGTCTTTCCTCTGAGCTTTCCCTTTACAAGGGACCAAACGTTTTCAATAGGGTTGGCGTCCGGCGATTATGAGAGCCACTCTAGTATCTTATCATGAGCCCAAGCGAGCCGCTTCGCGACGCGATTTTCGTCCAGCAAAAGTTTCTACACCGTACTTCGGAATTTGACATCATGAGCACGAAGATGTTGTCGAATGATTTCATGGGACACATTCAAACCCGATTTTCTTAATTTTGCCGCTTCTTGACGTAGCGTCAATTTCGGGTCTCGTGAAAACAAAGGTACGATTCGTTTCTCGACTTTCGGGGTGACTTTGCCTAGCGTTTGGTAACTCGTCCACATTTTTCGTCTTGTTAAAACGATTCACTTCTACACAAACGATACCGACTTTTTAATATATTTAGCGGCCGCTGAATATATTATTTTAGGCTCCTTTTGATGGGAACAAAGAGACTGCCTGAAACCGACGCGCAAACCTTGACTCATTTTGGATTTCACGTGATTTCGACGAAAGTTCGGAATCGACTTATACTTTTACTTAAATGCGACGTAGACAAAGGTTTCTTCAACCGATTTTTTGTTGAATTGTTAGAATACCATCTACCAAAAATGACTTATCGCGGACACGTTCTTATTGACAGATTGTAGTAGTTGACGTTAAATAATAACACAATACTGTTAAATTAAATCACATTTAAAAACTACAATACTACAAAAGAAAAGTATTGCTAATATAAGCTTAGTTTATAAATAAAACTTACTAACTTCTGAAATTCCACAAAACCTTAACCGTTCAATCGGAATAGAATACTCAATTATTTAAGGGACTTTGTTTAAACTTGCTTTTTATGGCATAACATACAATGTTTATCAGATTGTAACAATTTTATTATCCGTTAAATATTTTAAACCCAACTTTTTAGTGTTCCGTACGAAACACTTATGGGATCACTTCGGTGTCTGTCCGTCGGTCACACCCGATTTTCTCCGAAGCTATTTGCCATAGAAAGTTGAGATTTGGCATAAATATAGTAATTGATGGCCCAATCAGAGTTGTGTGGTTTGGAAAGTTAAATTTTGACTTAAGGGTTAGTTTGGAGGGGTGAAATTGGAAGTAAAAAAAAAATTAACAAGTCATCGAGTAGGGTGTCAAATTAAAACTTGTGAAAAGACAAGTTCAAAAATATATACGATGTAATTCTTGCGTAATACTTGTATTATTTTTAAAAAATGACCAAAGAACTCTGTCCTTCCATCCTATCTCGAAAAGTACTGATCAAATATTTTTAAAAAATTCTGGAATAGTCCAAATAAGGTGTAGATTGAGCAAAAATTATCACGAGTGCATTAGGTTTGATATTTTTTTTTGTATAAAGAGGACTATATGGCATAACAGAATGGTGAAGGTTTGGAAAATACGGCATTCAATTGGGACTAGGAGTTACGAAATATCAACAAGTATTCGATGCAGTCAGTAATATCATAATTAGTGGTGACCAATGGATAGGTACCGAAGACAAAATAATTTTATTTTATTTGTTTATAATTAAACAAATATTTAGGTGGTAAATATTTGTTTTAAACCTTTACTAGTAGATTCTAGATTGAACTAGATTCATTTGTTGGTTATTAGGTAGCTAATTTTTAGTTTAAATTTAATCACGATACGGAATATTAATTGCCAATTATAAGTCCAGCTTGCACTTGACCGGCTTTTTTTTTATTTCTTGTTGTAGTAGTGTAAACTATAGCTGATAATAGTTAAAAGGAAATCTAAAAAAACTGGATACAAAGGTGTTATATACGCATTATAAAACTTATAGTTCTTCATTTAATTCGATAAAACTAGAACAAAGAAATGCTGAAAGTACGCCGAAATTTATTAAATTAAGCGAACCGTAAATAAGGTTTCCTCCTGTTAATAGATAAAGTATAATGAGATATGACATAATGTTATTACAAAGAAAAAGACCTAACTTATTAATTGATTTTTCATTGAATTATTTTCTGTGCCCGTTTACATTTTGACCAGCTGAAAATTGGCTGAAATTGAATTACATAAAATTGTTAATGTAAAACAATTGAAAACGGGCGACGTCCATATTTCAGCAATTTACCAGCTGTTTTCTTATTCGCCAAGTGCTTCCTGAGACGCGTTTCGAGGTATCATGGCTCGTCAGTTAGGCTAGAACTGACAAACAAGAGAACAGAAAAAATTTCAAAATATTTTAAAAGTACTCAGTATATATCACCACTACACCAAACACCTTATTTTTGCACTCGACGCGTGTTTCGCTAACCATGTTAGCTTCATGTGGTGGTGATATATACTGAGTTGTGTCGTTGTGCCAAAGATTCCACATTTCCAACATAATTTTAAAATCACAAATTTATTTCATTCATTTCTTATAAATTCAACGTTAACAATGAAATCGTAAACATTTACACCAATGATGTAAAAAATAACACACTATAATAAATTTTACTCTTCGTCTGGCTTTGGGGTTGCACAAGGTGATTCCGAAAATATGTTTTTATCTAGAAATCGCATTCCTTTAAAAAATGACTCTATTACATTTGGCTCTGGAGATCTTCACGATTGAAACTGTATAAAATACGGTTTTGAGAGTACTTTGTGCAGTTAAACTCTGGGATGAAAATAAGGTAAGACTCGACATTGTTGCGACAACATCTAGTAATAAAAAAATATATTATATTTAATAGGGCATACTTCTATAATTACTTATTCCCAATTTTAACGGTTGCTCATACGCTTAGCCGTGTGCATTCAGTCTCACAGTGCGTTTGTAAGATGTGATGCTTAGTATATCGAAAAATGTTACGAATCTTTCATCATATCTGGAATATTCATAACATTTTAATGAATTTTAAGATTATAATTGGCATATCTGAAATCTACTTCAAAATATAAAGGTGTTCAGTTTGAACGGGAGTTTTAAATGTACAGTTTGTGAAGTAGGCTTTGGATGGAGCGGCAATATCAATTGTTTACCGATAGCAGTCAAATCGTAAAAATATTCCCAGAAGTAACTCTAAGAGTCATAACTACAATGAAATTTACTAAATGCTATAGTACTTTAAACTATGTAGAAAATAAAACAATTTATTCCGAGTAGAGCAAACTAAAACAAAACAATTTTCCATAAGAGATGTTCAAAATGTCGACCAGTTTCATTTACACATAGGCGGCACCTTTTCTGGATACTTCTTACCGAGTTGATTAGTTCAAGAGGAGTGAGAGCTGCAAAACATTGTATCACTGCAACTTCTAACTCTTGCCTGTTTGTCGGCAATTTAAAAATTAAGTCTTTCAATATTCCCCAGAGATAGAAGTCAATGGGTGTTAAATCGGGTGATCTTTCCGGCCAACGGTTCGGACCTTGGTTGGCTATCCAGTTATTGTCGAAATTGACCGATAAAAAATTACTGACAACTCGTTATGAGGGGGTGCCCCGTCGTGTTGAAAAAATATATTTCTAAGGTTTATTAACGGCAGTTCATCAACAAGAGGTTCTATTTTCTGCCTTAAAATTTCTAAATATCTCTGAGAGGTGAGTGTTCCTTCGTAAATAAATGGACCTATAATCCTGCCTCTAAAAATTCCTGCCCACACATTAAGTCCAAATCTGCCTTGATTTCTTTGCTCCACAACTAAATGAGGATTTTCTTGTGCCCACGTATAAGAATTGTAACAGTTAAAAATACCTGCATTGCTTAGATAAGCTTCGTCTGTCCAAATGCAATGTAATGAAAAATTCAGAACATGGTTACAATTCTCCAGAAACCATTAGCAAATATCCATACGCCGTTGAAAATCTCCGTCTCTAAGGTGATGAACTTTTCTTGTCCTATATGGTCTGAATTTGTGCTTCTTCAAAGTACGAGTTACGTTAGTTCTTGGTAGTCCAATGGATTCTTTTAACTGTGGGGTCGAAGTGTAGGGATTATTTCCCATATTTCTTCTAACTCCTTATCCCTGTTTGATGCATAATTTTTGGGTCGTTTTTTTTCAAACTGGCCACTATTAACTAGGTTATGTCGCAATCGAGCGAATATATCCTTGAAGGGTTGACGCCTCTCTGGATACCGTTCGTGGTACAAATTACTTGCCGCTTCCGAATTTTCTCTGGTTTGTATGAAACACACTATCATATCCCATTTTTCGTAATTTTCAAACTTCATTGCGATTTATTTGACAATTCAATAACTGATCCTGAAGTAAAATTTGACAACTACGAGTAAACAATTGAATTAAATCATATGGCCGCTCCGTCTAAAGCCTACTTCACAAAATGTGCATTTAAAACTGAAAACCTTTATATTTTGAAGTAGATTTAAGCAAAATACAAAGTGTGCTATATTTTTAGAATGGCAATTTAAAGCTCTATTCGGATAAGGAAAAATATACAGGGTATCCCATTTAAAAAATATATTTTTGCGTTAATAACTATTAAAATATTAGTTGTAAAAAAATGTAACTTACACTGTAGAAATCCACGTGAAAAAGTGCTTTGAGAATGTTTTTACAGAAATCAAAAATTTTCAATAGGAAAAGAATTACAAATATTTTTGCAAAATGCAGATTTTTGGGAAACATCCTGTATATGTGAAACGGTACTAGATATCGATATGCGGTTTTCATCATTGAGTTTATCATAAAAATTGAGCCCCAGACATCGACATCAGTTTCCGTCTATCTCCTTTAGATAAAGGGGTTTACCTTTAAAAGTGTCCAATTTGGACCACCCTGTACACATGTATTTGCATGTAACTTGCAACTAAGTTCAAATCAAAACTTCCTAAACATAAAAAGACCGGTCAAGTGCAAGTTGGACTTGCGCAATTAGTGTTCCGTACCTTAAATAAAAATTTTTGTTATGGGGTATAAAATGATCAGTGAGTTTACAAAACACACCTCAGATGTATTTTTAACAAAGTTTGTTTTCGATTCTTGGTGAAAACTGATGACCTTGAAACAATTGTTTTTTTATACCATATAGCAAATAAATTATCAATGGTAATGCACTCGTGATAATTTTCATTAAATCTACACATTATGGAGACTATTCCATAATTTTGTCGAAATTTTTTGAATGCCCTTAGAGATGGATAGCAATTTTGGCTGTTTTTCTTTTTTTAATAATGTAAAGGAAAGTTTGCGCCAGTATTACATTATATATATTTTTGAACTCACAACTTCACAAGCGACACCCCACACGACTCTGATTGGGCCATCAATTCCTATATGTGTGCCATATTTCAACTTTCTATGTCAAATAGTCCCGGAGAAAATCAGGTGTGACAGACAGACAGATGGACAGACGGACACTGAAGTGATCCCATAAGGGTCCGGATGGAACACCAAAAATAATTCTTCAAAAATTATTTTAAATATTTTTTTTTATAATTTCTGTAGATTTGAATCTTATAGACTTTGCCCTTTCTCTACGTACTTTAGAGAGTTAGCGAATAAGTAATAAAAATAAAATAAATAAATGGACAGATGAAGCGTAGTCGTCCGAGACACACCATAATGTTCAATTGCCTTTTTCCCCATTTAACTTAATTTGCAGGCAAAGTTCTGGGTAAATAACCTTACCGTTTTTTGGCTATAAAAAAAATTGTAAAGATACAATGTTTATAAATTACATATGATACAGTTTATTAACTACGGAAACAGCTTTTATAGCCGACCGTAAAAAATTATCGCCCACTTACATAAGCAACAAATTTCGTTTTAAATTTAAAATAGAATACTTTAGAGAATGCATTTACTTATGTTTTATATTTAATAACAATTTTCTATCAATGGAAAAAAAAGTTGTTTACAAATGTCGAGTCAGTACTTTAAAATTAGAACTATTAATGACGTTAAGTAATTTATTTATGGAACCCATCACTCTCATTGGTCACCGAGATACTGTTTGCAGCATTCTCTTAATCCAGTTTTGAGTCATATCTTCATTTAAATCGGGCAGAATGTCAGCAATTGTACGACTAGTGTTTGTTCTTAATACTTCATTAGGTGATAGTTTGTTACTGTAGATTGTAGTGTGTTATCACAAGATCTACGAGGCTGATTCACTGGTGCATTTCTCGAAATAATTGAATCATTGAATTTCGTTTTGAATAAAGAAATTGCTTCACGTGATGTGTGACATCTTATCATCCTTAAACTAATCCTTTATCACATTAGATGCAAAAAATGTGCATTAATCATGGCTCTATAACCAATTTCATTATCTGAGTTACTACCGCATTTTGAAAAAAAATAATAGCGCCTGATGATACCACTATGACGTAGGGTGAAAAATTTTTGGTCTAGCTACTTAAAACACATTTATTTTTTTGCAAAATTCGACTTTATTCATCAATATAGTCTCCTTCAAAAGCGTTACAATTAGTCCAACACTTTTCTAGCATTTCCATATCGTTCTTCTAGAAGGATTTGTCTTTGCCTTCATTTCGGCGATAACGTCTTCATCGGAGCCAAATCTCTTCCTTGCGAGCATTTTTTTGAGGTCTGCGAGTAGATAATAGTCGCTGGGGGCCACATCTGTAATTCGAACTTCAATTTATGCAATTTTGCCATCGTAACCATTGACTGTGACATGGTGCAGTACCTTGATCAAAGAGCACTTTTTTCTTGTTCATTTGGGACCATTTCTTTGGAATTTCTGCCTTCAAACGCACCAATAACTTTATATAATATTCGCTATTGATGGTTTTTCCCTTCTCAGCATAGTCGATGAAAATTATTCCGTGCGCATCCCAAAATACACAGGCGAAAGAAAACCTTCCCAGCCGACTGTTGTATCGACCAAAGACACGGGCGTCTTTCACCGACTGCTGTTCATTCAGCTGACTGCCGATTTGATTCCTGTGTGTAGTGGTGAATTCATTTTTCATCCGTTGTCAAATATCGCATGAAAAAATCCTTTTTATTGCGCTTAAACAGGTCCAAACAGCGCTCAGAATCATCAACACGTTGTTTTTAGTTCACTGTAAACAAACGCGGTACCCATCTCGAACAGAGCTTTTTCATGACCAAATGTTCATGCAAAATATGACCAACACGTTCTTTTGATATCTTTAAGGTGCCAGCTATTTCACGGAATTTCCCTCTACGGTCATCCAAAACAATTTTGTGGATTTTTTTGATATTTTCCAGTGTAACCACATCATTTGAGTGTCCAGAGCGAAACAAAACCTATACCTATAAATGGAGGGATACTTATCCCTGCTGTATAACATAATAATACGAGGCTGGTTTGAAAAGTCCGTGCAAAAATAAAAACTACTTATGTGTTTGGGGTAAACCTTTTTTATTTTTCGACATAGTCTCCTTTTAGGCTTATACACTTCGTCCAACGATGTTCTAGTTTGTTGGTCCCTTCCGAATAATAGGATTTCTCCAAGTCTGCAAAATATCCATTAGTGTCTGCAATCACCTCCTCGTTTGAATAAAATCTTTGTCCCGCCAGCCATTTCTTCAAATTGGGGAACAAATAGGAGTCCGAGGGAGCCAAGTCTGGAGAATAGGGGGGATGTGAAACGAGTTGGAATCCTATTTCCATTAATTTTGCGACCACAACTGCTGAGGTGTGTGCTGGTGCGTTGTCGTGATGGAAAAGGACTTTCTTGTGGGCCAATCGCGGGCGTTTTTCTTGCAGCTCGGTTTTCAAACGGTCGAATAACGATGAATAATATTCACCTGTAATAGTTTTACCCTTTTCCAGATAGTCGATGAGGATTATCCCTTGCGAATCCCAAAAGACAGTCGCCATAACCTTTCCGGCCGAAGGAACGGTCTTCGCCTTTTTTGGTGCAGATTCCCCCTTGGTAACCCATTGTTTAGATTGTTGTTTGGTCTCAGGAGTATAGTAATGTATCCATGTTTCATCCACAGTGACGAAACGACGCTTAAAGTCCTCCGGATTCTTCTGGAACAGCTGCAAACCATCCTTGCAACACTTCACACGATTCCGTTTTTGGTCAAGCGTGAGCAATCGCGGCACCCATCTTGCGGATAGCTTTCTCATGTCCAAATGTTTATGCAAAATATTATGTACCCGTTCAGTCGAGATGCCCACAGCACTAGCAATCTCACGCACCTTAACTCTTCTGTCATCCATCACCATATCATGGATTTGATCAATGATTTCTGGAGTCGTAACCTCCACAGGCCGTCCAGAACGTTCAGCGTCACTTGTGCCCATATGGCCAGTCTGAAAATTTTGAAACCACTTATAAACTGTTCTAATCGAAGGTGCAGAGTCACCATAATGTTTATCAAGCTTCTCTTTAGTCTCCTGAGGCTTTTTGCCTTTCATAAAGTAATGTTTAATCACCACACGAAATTCTTTTTCGTCCATTTCTTGAAAATCACTCGACTTCCTTGATTCACACGAATGCCAAACACAAAGAAATAGACCAATATGGCTGAAACTTGGTGTGCGTTCATTCAAGAGATGCTACTAACTAAACATGACCTCGATACGCGCCGGTGGTGCCATCTCTCGGACGTTGCACGGACTTTTCAAACCAGCCTCGTCAATAAAATAATAGACGAAGTAAAAAACGAGAAGGATACGTAATGGGAATTATGTATCCTTCTCGGAAATTAATAGAATGTTTCGCTGATTACGCATTAGCAGACAAAGAGGACGATCTACAAATGCATCTCTACACATTTAACACAACGGCGAAAACATATAACATGAAAATCTTTATGGCAAAAACAAAATGCATGGTGATTAGTAGAGAGCCTTGAAGATGCAAACTGGAAGTGGAAGGCAAAGGCATAGAACAGGTGGTGGCTTTCACATACCTTGGAATTGACATAATGAGAGACAGGATTATAACAGCAGAAGTGAAAAGATAGGCAACGAAAGCATCGAAAGTCAGTGGCTGCTTAACGGAATCCATATGGAATAATAAACGTATGTCCACAGAAAGCAAAATGAGAGTATACAAAACAATTGTGAGACCGATCTTAACCTATGCTGCAGAAACCCGAGCAGACACTAACAAAACAAAGCAGATATTAAGTAATGTAGAAATGAACACTTTAAGAACAATATGGTGCATAACACTCAGAAGCAGACAAACATATAAGATCATATGGGAGTAATGTAACATCCAGGATATCTTTAAATGGTTAAAGGCTAGGAAAAGAAACTGGAATGAGCATGTGAATAGAATGACGCCTGACAGTCTAGTTAACATCTGCAAAAATAATAAATCGTACAGTAAAAGACAGATAGGAAGACCAAAAAAGAGATGGAAAGATAACTTACTAACAACGACAGCAGAAATGGTTTAAGAGGCAGACAAATAGGAGCAATCCTAGTCATGTGAAAAAGAAAAAGACCAATTTTTTCATCGAAATTTATTAGTAAATTATTTTTTGTACGCTAAATAGAAAACTTTTAAACCGGCTGCCAAAGAGGTAAATTTCCATTTAATAACTTGAGTGCCCTGTACATCAGTAACAACTGAAAATAAATACGAGTATCAAGAGTGATATATTTTGGTAAACGGACCGAAAAATATTTTTTGATATGTCAAGTAGCAAAATATTAAATCGTGTGAGCCACTTTAAAATTCCGTTCAATATCAAGAGTTACGTATGTTTGTAAACGGACTGTAAAATTCTATTTAATGGTGTAACTATACAGAATTATTGCCGTTTTAAAAAAATCTTAGTTGTCTCTATAATGTGTCAAATCGAACGGCTGGCGTTTTTTTGAGAGTAACATATAGTTAGTTTCCTCATCGAAATTAGCTACTCAAAAAAATTCTTACTAAAATAAAGCTATGCATCTATTTTTTGGTTAGATGACTTTTGAAACAACTTTGACTTCTCCTATCTCGGGAACGAGTTAAAATAGTTTTTCATAACTTTATATTTTTGGAATTAGATTTAAAAGCGCTAACCAATAGTGGGTAGAGGTTACCATTCAAAAAAAAATCCCAGTTCGCTTTGTATTCTGTCATATTTGGCAAGTGACTAATATCGTATTTAGCGTCTTTCTCGAAAACTAAATTTGTTACTGAAAAATTTTTTTAGTATATCAAACAGAAAAAATTTAAATCAAGTTTGACACTTAGGATTTTTTCAAAAATGACACTGTATACATATATATATATATATATATATATATATATATATATATATATATATATATATATATATATATATAATATACATATAATATACATGTATACATGGCCAGAAAAAAAGAAAGAGTTGTCAAGAGTAAAGGTGGTTTACGTAGTGCTGCAAAATCAATGATTTCATATATTTGACTGATGTTGCCGAACTTCAGCGACAATTATTTTTTATTACAGTTTGTTAAATTAAACAAAAAAGTGATATTTTTTGATGTTGTGTGTGACTAATTTTATGCTACGCTTCAATGATTTTTAATCGCTGAGGCGAAACACCTTATTTGTTGCTTATTTTGAAGTATACCAGTATTGAAATGGTCAGTAAATTGCAGTAAAATAGATATTGGTAAGTTCAATCAGTCAATTTATGGTTAGTTAGTGACGACGATGATGTTGGAATAAAAGTTCGAGCTAGTTTTTTACGTGTTATATTAATATTTTGATACAAAAATATACCAGTTCTAATATATTAAATGAAAACATTTTATTTAAGATTTTACCATAGCAAGAAATATACCTTTACGGATTTGTAGTTGCAAATGGATAGAAAAAATCGCACATGGCAACAGGTCGTAAACCCTTCCGTTAGTATGATACTAATTGCCATTATCTTCCTTAATATTCTGTTTCTGTTCAAATTGAAAATAAGGACAAAATAACAAAAATATATAAACCTTTAGCAAGCACAAAATACAAAATAAGAAATGAAAACTAGTTTTAAAATCACTAATTTAGGTAAAAATGTAAAAAAAGACTGAATTTTGACAAAAAAATGCAATATTGTCAGGGCCTTTTCCTCAAGGGGAGTGGTGAAATGACTTTGAAATAGAAAGGAGATATCGGGGTAGCTTTAAATCAGCCTACCGTAAGTGTTCATGCAAGAAACAACTATGAATCAGCGCGTTAAACAGTTCTGTTGAACATTAGCGTCTTTCGCAAACTCTAAAAGGGATACGCGTTTTATCATACATAAAAGCTACAATTCTTCATAATATACATGCAACCTTGTGTTATAATTTGTATACCCTGTCATGGATCTGCGTTCCGTCGCCTGGTTTTAGAACGAGTTTATCCACGGTTACGCTTAGATGACAACAATAATATTTTTTTTTTTATCTCGAAACCGTATTTAGATTAGGCGGATGAATAAAACACATTTAGCAATTAATTTTTATGATAGCATTAGCGTAAGCATGTATACATAGTTAAATTAAATATTTGAAAACGGATATTGTAAGGCAAATAAATAATCATTGTTTGCGTTACACGGAAAAAAAATTGGAGCATATTGCTGCACATAATTTTTAGAAGTTTATTTTTGTTTAGAAATCAATATACCGAGAAACAGTTTGAGCGAAAATATTTTAACAGGT
This sequence comes from Pachyrhynchus sulphureomaculatus, assembly GCA_019049505.1. Taxonomy (NCBI): domain Eukaryota; kingdom Metazoa; phylum Arthropoda; class Insecta; order Coleoptera; family Curculionidae; genus Pachyrhynchus; species Pachyrhynchus sulphureomaculatus. Next base: position 78,092,207 of record CM032448.1, on the reverse strand, counting down.
CATGATTTACATATATTACAGGGACTTCCAAAAGGGTTACGGCACTATAGACCAACTCCAAACTTTACGCACATTGATCGAAAAAACAACGGAGTACAATGTACCCATTCGCCTGGCTTTCATAGATTTCCACAAGGCTTTTGACTCTATAAAAACCCGATACATCCTAGAATTAATGGACAATACCAGAATTGAATACAGATACTCATAAATCGTCAAAAATATATACGAACACGCAACAATATACGTCAAAATCAACGATAATTTAACAACAAATCCGATTAACATCAAAGGAGGAGTGAGACAGAGCGATATCATCTCACCTAAGCTATTCATTTGTTCTAGAAGATTTATTCAGGAAATTGCATTGGTAAACAAAGGGCATCAAAATTTCTGAGTCATCTACGGTTCGCAGATGACATCGTTCTCTTTTCAAGTGATGAATTAGCCGGAATGATAAATAAAATAATTCATGCATCATCAAGTGCGCTTGAAGATAAACATTCAGAAAACTAAAAGTATGAGCACAGACAATATCGAGGTTATGATAGAAAACCAGCAAATAGAAAATGTCTCTCATTATATATAGTTAGGGAACAACGTCACCCTAGGGAAAGAAAACTAGAGAGCAGAAGTAACCGGAAGAGTGGCGCTACCTGGAACGCATTTAAGAAACTGGTTTATATTCTAAAAAATCCAGAGATCCCAATGCACCTAAAACGCAAAACCTATTACTCGTGTATCTGGCCTGTTGCCCCATACGGGATGGAGACTATGGCTCTGGTAAGATAGGGTGCTAACAGGTTAGGGATCACTCAAAGGGCAATGGAGCACGCTTTGCTGAACATATCTTTGAGAGATGGAATTAGGAATGAAGAAATCAGGAAACGAACCAAGGTGAGGCATGTTATGGGGGAAATAGCGTGTCTAAAGTGGAGATAGGCAGGTCATGTAGCCAGACAAGATACCGACAGGTGGACATTGAAGATGCTATAGTAGACCTCGCAAAATTAGAAGAAATCGAGGAAGATCACAAAGAAGATAGGTAAACGACATTCAGAAGATTGCAGATAGATGGATACAATAAGCTGAGGAGCGTTGAAAATGGAAACATGGAAGAGGCCTACATCTAGGAGACGATGGCGGATGACTGAAGAGGGGGGAGGACAGGATGTCCCACGAGTAACTCCAAATTTGTCTGAAATGTTACACGAAAGCAATGCGCGGGATTGACAACCACGTTGTAACCGCAGCTTTTAGAATTGCAACCTCCTCCGTAGGCCACCGTTTCTGTAATGCAGCACTACGCATAGCGCTCCCCAGGCCTCCTATAGACTCGTCGGAGAATAAAACGGAGGCCCAGTCGACATATTGTAGGGTAAATTTGAGTCGCGCTTGTCGATGGGCTGCTGTCAATTTGGGTCCGTTAGGTGGTCTCTTCGGAGTTAGGTTAGCTTTTTTAAGTCTTCTTTGGACTGTTCAATGTCTAACAGCCGGACCACGAACTTGTCGAAGCTCCTGCTGGACCTCAACGCCGGCCCAGTGACAATTTCTTAGAGTTGTGTTGACAATGAAGCGATCGTCTTACTCCGAGGTACACCTTCTTGATCCTAGTCTCCTTGTAAAGGCGCCAGTCTCTTGGTAGCGCCTGAGGACTCTGAAGACAGCTGACTGGCTCAGGTGCAGTTGCGCAGCGACTACACGTTGACTATGCCCTTCTTGCAATAGGGCAGTGACTTGTGCCGTTTCTTCCGGGGTGGTATCCATTTTCCAACGACTTTATTATTGTGCAAGTATAGCAGAGACGTTGGCGGTTCAAGTTTCGATAAAGGAATGATAGGATAATGCAGTTGCATGTGTTTCTGTAGGGATGAATAGCGCGCAACGAGTACGTTACTGAGTGAGGAAAAACGATTCTATTGAGTAAAACCGTTTTAATCAGTAAACCTTTTTGGAAATCCAATTGTTTTTGGTATTATTGGAAAGAGTAGAAAATCAGCATTCTAATGATACCACTGTTTGAAAATTAAATTCAAGGATCGGTGTTAAATGAAGCAAAATCATTTGAATCGATTTTTTTTGCTCACCAGTGTATTTAATGTAATAAAATAATAACTGCAATTGGAAATAAACATAAAAATTTTAATTAATTTCTACATCTACTATCATAAACAATAATAGATTTTAGCCTCATTTATTGCTTTTCCAGCGATCACGATTACTCAGAATTGTAGTTTCAACACTATAATTTTTATTGCTGCAGCCGTTATAATAATAAAACTCAGAACTCATAATTGTTTTCATTCGGAAATTGAGAAATTTTGGGTTATTTCCTAAAATTGCGCTAGTCATTGTTTAAGTTCTAATTGCAGTATTTATATGTGTGTTTATATATATATATATATATATATATATATATATATATATATATATATATATATATATGTAATATTATATAATATTATTGCCGCAACCAAAAACAAAAATGTTTCCATATTACTATTTTATTGACGCCCCTTTCCCAAAGCAATATCGCTTAAAAACTGTAGGTTCCTTTCTCACTTCAAGTGTTTACATGTATACCAAATTTTTGCAGCTAAGTTTTCAAAATATCTTTAAAATTTTTGATATTCAGATAGCTTAACGTTGTTTCTTCAAAAATAATATTTTGGTTGCGTACGTTGTCGTTTTAATCCAAGTCAGAATTTATGGTTAACATAGTAGACTTTTAAAGCAACAAACATAGGCAGCATTATATGAAAAAATACTTTTGGGAAATATCCATTTTTTCCATATTTCGCAAAACCAGAGAAAAAATTAGCATTAAATCACCAGAGTACAATTCTTATGATTATGTTTGTCCACGACCTAACTTTAGTAATTTATATTGAGCCAGAGAGCAAGAAAGTGCAAAAGTTAAAATTAAAATTTTTCTGAAAAATTAAGCTAGAATATTTCAGGTTAATTCCATGATACTCGGTAAATATAGAGTATAGAAATATATAATGTCACATTGAACAATCAAGTTATGCCATTACTTCATCCCCTAAATCGTCTTCCATTGAAGAACACAGATGTTCTCTTAGTATTACTTTAATGAAAGTAAGTCACATGAAATAAGGGATGCTATTTTCATTTATATATGTTACAACTTCCACCTTAATTTAATTTAGAATAATTATAAAAATTAATTATTTACTGTGACTGGTACTTCGGCAAGACAAATCGTTTTAAACTGGGCAACATAGTTGCAATCTTCTTAGAACTTCGACCCTCATTCAGTCGCCAAAACATGGATCTGCTAACTAACTCATTAAATTGATAGTTGCTACAGTAAATAATAAATCAACTGGAATTTGAAATGATGTGACTTCATGTTAGTTTAATAGTTTTTAGATTTGTCGTCTCCAAATAATGTGAAACGGACGTAAAGCACAATGTATTCGAACCAACTCTTGTAATATTCTCCGTATTTATGTGGTTGACAATTGAAAATAATGAAGAAATAACCTAATTTTTAGATTCCTCTGTTTTAAGACTTCTGAAAAAAACATATAATATGAGAAATACGAGGTTACCCCTGTAACACTCTCACCTCTTTCACCCCTATATGATATATATATATATATATATATATATATATATATATATATATATATATATATATATATATATATATATATATATACAGGGAGTCATAAAATTATTTTAAATTATTTAAATAAATGACTCAGACATCAGACATCAAATTCATATTTTTTATAAATTTGAACATAGTTGAAAATTTGCAAAATCACCGGCTACATAAACGAAAAGAAGTTATTACGCCATCCATTTCACATTTAAAACGAATGTCGCCGAGACAGAGCGTGAATTTTTAGTGCTGGTTGAAGGGAAATGGCAAATTGCTGTCAGCAAAAAGGTAACCTTCAAACTTCTTAGACAACAATACGACTTGTTTATGTCTTGAAAAAAATGTGTTTTTGTTAAATATTGTATATTAGAAATGCAAAAAGTGTTTTCTTTATGTGGGCCAAGTTTAATCGCAGTTGGTTTTTATGACAGCTTGCTTAATTAAAATTAATTATTGAGATTTTCTATGACGTAAATCAATAACTGTGATATGTTTTAATGCATTTCTTAGTAAATAATTTGTAATTACTGCGGGAATATAACTTCTTTTACTTCATTTTGAACTGTACAAATAACAAGAAATCAATATTTTTATATATACGTCTGCAGTCGGTGTCGGCGTATATATATATATATATATATATATATATATATATATATATATATATATATATATATATATATATATATATATATATATATAACATATAAGAGTTAAAGAGGTGAGAGAGAGTGTTATAGGGGTAACCTCGTGTTTATCATATTATATGTCTTTTCAGGGGTCTTTGAACTGAGAAATCTGTCATAGAAAGTTGAAATTGGTAATAAAGGAATTGATGGCCTCGTCAGAGCTGTGGTGGTTTTGAAAGTTAAATTTCGACTTAAGGGGTTAGTTTTGGGGGGTGAAATCGGAAGTGAAAAAAAAAAATTACTAGGTCATCGAGTGTGGTGTCAAATGAAAGCTTGTGAAAACACGAGTAAAAAATATATATATAATGTAATACTTGCGCACACTTTTCTTTGTATTATTTTTAAAAAATCGCGAAGAATCGCTGCCCCCCTATCTCGAAAAGTACTGATCAAAAAATTTTGAAAAAACTCTGGAATATTCTCCATGGGGGTGTAGATTGAACGAAAATTATCACGAGTGCATTACCTTTAATAATTTATCTGATATATATAAAAAAAAACATTTCAAGGTCATCAGTTTTCAGTAAAGATTGGAAACAAACTTTGTTGAAAACTCATTTGGGTGTGTGTTTTGTGAAGTCACTGATCATTTTGTACCTCCGCAACAAAATTTTTTATTTCAAAAGCAGTCAACGCACGGAACACTAATTGCGCAAGTTCAACTTGCACTTGACCGGTTATTTCCAATTGTCAACACATAGGTACAGCGAGGGTTCCGAGAGTTGGTTAGAATACATCGTGCTTTACGTCCGTTTTTTGTTATTTGGACACGACCAGTCTAAAAACTATTAATTTAATTTAATTAGTTTTTTCAGTGAGAGCAGTAATGAGTTAATCAGCAGATAATAAACAAAGATTATAACTATTTTAAATTAAATTAAAGTGGAAGTTGTAACCTATATAAATGAAAATAACATTCCTTATTTCATGTGATTTGCCTTTATTAAAGTAATACTAAGAGAACATCTGTGTTCTTTAATGGAAGACGATTTAGGGGATGAAGTATTGGTATAACTTGATTGTTCATAGTCATTATTTATTTATATACTCTATATTTACCGGGCATCAGGGAATTAATCTGAAACATTCTTGCTCAATTTTTCAGAAAAACATATTTTAATTTTAAGGGGCTATACTAGTGCGGTAATTTCAAAAATCGATTTTTTTACATATTTCGATTCTTCTATATGTATAAAATAAGAGGTCGAAGTATCAAAGTCAGCCTATGTTTATTTTTGAAAATAGAGCTGTGCTAGGAACAGCTACTCGGGGGCTTTTTTGGAAGCGTAACGCGAACCGGAGCAGATATTAAAATTCTAATGGCGTAACGTCATCACGTAAGTGAAAGTTAAACATCTAATACTTCAGTGAACTCAAAATAGTCAGAAACGTAGGTATGTGGCAAGAGACCATTATTTGTGTGTTACACGTTAGTTATTTTTTAAACGGGTTTTTTTTTTCAAAAACTGCATTTTTTAAATTTGCTACCGCTGTAACTCGAGAACAATTTATTATATCGACTTAATTTTTTTAGTGTTCCGTACGGAACACTTATAAGATCACTTCGGTGTCTGTCCGTCTGCCCGTCTGTCACACCCGATTTTCTCCGAAACTATTTGTCATAGAAAGTTGAAATTTGGTAGTAATATAGGAATTGATGGCCTCATCAGAGCCATGTAGTTTTGAAAGTTAAATTTTGACTTAAGGGGTTAGTTTTGGGGAGTGAAATCGGAAGTGAAAAAAAAAATTTTTACTAGGTAATCGAGAGTGGTGTCAAATGAAAGCTTGTGAAAACACGAGTAAAAAATATATATATAATGTAATACTTGCGCGCACTTTTCTTTGTATTATTTTTAAAAAATCGCGAAAAATCGCTGTCCACCCGCCTTATCTCGGAAAGTACTTATCAAAAAATTTTGAAAAAATTCTGGAATATTCTCCACGGGGTGTAGATTGAACGAAAATTATCATGAGTGCATTACCTGTAATAATTTATCTGGTATATGAAAAAAAACAGAAATTTCAAGGTCATCAATTTTCAGTAAAGATTGGAAATAAACTTTGTTGAAAACTTATTTGGGGTGTGTTTTGTGAAGTCACTGATCATTTTATATCACCCTAACATAAATTTTGACTTAAGGGATTCATTTTGAGGGGTGAAATCGGAAGTGAAAAAAAAAATTTTTTACTAGGTCATCGAGTGTGGTGTCAAATGAAAGCTTGTGAAAACACGAATAAAATATATATATATATAATGTAATACTTGCGCACACTTTTCTTCGTATTACTTTTAAAAAATCGTGAAAAATCGCTGTCTCCTACCTTATCTCGAAAAGTACTGGTCAAAAAATTTTGAAAAAATCCTGGAATATTCTCCACGGGATATAGATTGAACAAAAATTATCATTACCTTTAATAATTTATCTGGTATAGAAAAAAAACCAAAATTTCAAGGTCACCAGTTTTTAGTAAAGATTGGAAACAAACTTTGTTGAAAACTTATTTGGGGTGTGTTTTGTGAAGTCACTGATCATTTTATACCACCCTAACAAAATTTTTTATTTTAAAAACAATCAACGTACGGAACACTAATTGTGCAAGTTCAACTTGCACTTGACCGGTTTGTTTATTTTTGCATGTTAAGGACATGTTTTGTCGTACCATGAACCCTGGATTTTTTGATTGGACCAAAAATGTCAATTTGGCATGTTTATACTTTTTTTTTTCTAAACACCGCCATTCTTATAATTTTCAATATCTTAAAATCCATGGTTAATTGTACGGAAAAATATCTATTTTATTAATCATTTTGTTTTTTTTTTTTTTTTTTTTTTTTTTTTTGGGGCCAAGCAATGTGGAGGCGCCAATCACGATAGCAGTGGAGCTACTCTTTTTTCGCCTGTAGGGTTAATGGGGCATAAGTCCCATAAATTTCAATATTTTGGGTGGAAAAAATTTTAGTGTATTTGTAAACAAATAATAAATAGGTACCCAACATTTTAAAACATTTGATGCAGTAGTTTTCTTTAAAAAAATTCTAGAAAAATATCATTACTTTTAAGGAGTTACCCTGGCATAGCTCCTTAACTGCTGCTACTTTCTTGCTCTCTGGCCTAATATAAATGACTAAAGTTAGGCAGTGGACAGACATAATCAAAAGAATTTGGACTCTGGTGATTTATTGCTCATTTTTCCTCTAATTTTGCTAAACATGGAAAAAATGGATGTTTTCCAAAAATATTTTTCCTATGTTTGTAGCTATGTTACCTTAAATTCCGAAAAATAATTGACTTATATTGAAAACGACTATGTACGCTATTAAAATAATATTTTTGCTTTAAGCTATCTGAATATCAAAGATTTTGAAGATATTTTGAACAACTAGCTGCTTTACTTTTTTTGACAAAGGGCATTGTATTCGTAAAAAAATCACCCTCCTCTTTAGGTTACAAAAAACCATAGTGTCGCATTTCCATCGGTCTTTCTAACAAAATGCAATGTCGATTTAAAATTTGGTATTTTGGGCCATCAGTTGCTATATTTGTACCAAATTTCAACTTTTTATGTCAAATAGATTCGGAGAAAATCGGATGTAACAGACGGCATTGAAGTGATTCTATAAATGTTCCGTACGGAACACTAAAATGATCATAAATCTATTACAGTAACTACAAATGTTGCAATTATTTTATGATTTATATTATTAAGAAAACAACAATATATTAAATGTCAAACAATTTTTATCCGCCCACTGTGCAGTATTGAATGCGATAAAAAATTAAATGCAATAAAATATTATTAATAACAGACGATAACCCTTGACATACCAGTTAACCTTTTAATTGAGAATATAATTTTTCAAATATCATTGGGCAGACTGTATAGAGTTTTTAATGTTAGTAGTGTCTCTAAATATTCGTAATAAAATCTTTTTACTTTAGCAAGATTTTACGAATCAGTAATAATTATTATTAATTAATTATTAGTAATTAATTAGTGACAAATGAATGATATGGTTTTTAGTGTTCCATACGGAACACTTTTAGGATCACTTTGGTGTCCGTCTGTTTGTCTGTCTTTCACACCCCACATAGATAGTTGAAATTAGGCACAAATAAAGGAATTGATGGCTCAGTCAGAGTCGTGTAGTTTTGAAAGTTAAATTTTGACTTAAGGGGTTACTTTTGGGGGGTGAAATCGGAAGTGAAAAAACACTTTTTTTCGCAGGTCTTTTAGTGGACAAAAAAAACTCAAAAACAAATCACACAATATTTCCCTAAAATGTAACTGTTTTTTAAATAAAAATATCTTTTTGATTATATGAACAATTTGATTTTATGAAAACCCCTGGTATTTATTGGTTCACATAATCGAGCATCTACTGTATTTACAAAACATATATTAAGTAAAACACAATGAATAATCTGTCTGTCTTGAAAACATTGTCTCTTATTGTTCTTTAACTAAGTTTAAAGAAACTCTTATACTAGTTTTAAAAGTTTTATCTTTAAAAATTACTCTAATAGCTTCGAAAAACACCTTATTTTGTTATTTTGCAAGCTAAAAAGGTATTACTAATAAACCAAATATTTCCAAATTATTTAGTAGGTTAATCATTTCATTAATTATCGTCAATTTGCACTAAGTTAATAATCAACAGTATGGAATAAACTTCGCTTGTCGGCTTATATTATGTTTATTCTTACATTAGTGGTGTAAAAAGCGTGATTCTGCAGAAAAAAAAACATAATTTTTTAGTTTAAAAATCCATATATATATATATATATATATATATATATATATATGTATATATATATATGGATATATATATATATATATATATATATATATATATATATATATATATATATATATATATATATATATATATATATATATATATATATATATATATATATATATATATATATATATATATATATATATATATATATATATATATATATATATATATATATATATATATATATATATATATATATATATATATATATATATATATATATATATATATATATATGGATATATATATATATATATATATATATATATATATATATATATATATATATATATATTTATTTATTTATTTATATATATATATATATATATATATATATATATATATATATTTATTTATATTTATATATATATATATATATATATATATATATATATATATATATATATATATATATATTTATATTATATATATATATATATATATATATATATATATATATATATATATATATATATATATATATATATGGATATATATATATATATATATATATATATATATATATATATATATATATATATATATATATATATATATATATATATATATATATATATATATATATATATATATATATATATATATATATATATATATATATATATATACAGTCCCTGGCCAAATTATTAGACGCACTGTATTTTTTTAGTAATTTTATGTTTCTTCAGAGTTTTTATGCAATAATGGTATATTTAAACTACAATATTATTGATTTTTATTTAAAAGAATTGTTGTAGACTACATATTTGTATTTATTTTTAACATATGGCAACACTGTGTTGACAAAGTGATACATGAACGTAAATAAGTAGAAACTTGTATCAGTCGCGATCGGAATCGAGTCAGGTACGGACGTGTTTCTGTGGCTTTATGGACTGTGATTGTTTGTTTAACAACTTTATACTACTCAGTTCTTAGTTTATTTTGTATGCAGTGTTTTAAAAAAGTAATTGGACTATTTTCATTATGGGTAGAAAAGGCGATCTTTCACCACGTAAAAAAGCTGAAGTGAAGGCCCTTGTGATTGCGAAAACATTTACAAACTGAGAAATATAAACGAAGATTGGAGGTTTCTGAAGCTAGTGTACGACGCATAAAAAAGAAAATTGAGTCAGGGAAGGAATTAAGCCCGAAAAGAAAGAAAAGATGCGGTAGAAAACCAATTTTCACTCCACGGTCAGAGAGATGTTTGAAGAAAATTTGTGTAGAAAACAGATTTGCTACCACAAAGGTAATAAAATCACAACTCCAGGATGCTAGCGTAAATGCTTCTGAGCGCACTGTTCGAAGAAAATTGAAAGAATTCGATTTTAAGGCCTGTCGCCCCGCCAGGAAGCCCAAGTTAACAGCTGCAATGAAAGCAAAGCGCCTGAAGTGGGCCAAACAATGGCAAGACAAAGATGTGGACTTCTGGAGATCGGTAAGATACAGCAATTTAATCAATAATTGATACATTATTATCATTTTCAGTTAAATAAAGCAAATAAACATGGAAGTTTATATATTTTTCCTATTTTTGACAGGTCTGCTTCAGTGACGAAAGCACATTCGAAATTTTGCAGAATAAAGCTCAGTATGTGCGTCGTCGTCATGGAGAAAAGTTTCATCCTGATTGTGTCGTTCCGACGGTTAAACATCCCACCAAAGTGATGATTTGGTCAGTCATCAGCGGCAAGGGCACTGGACGTCTGTACGTCGTCAAAGGAATAATGAGGCAAGATCAGTACAAAGAAGTATTACAAAATCGGTTGATTCCGCAGCTCAGAGAATGGTTTCCAAATGGGGAACCATTCACTTTCATGCAAGATGGAGCTCCCTGCCACACTGCTCGGTCTGTTAAAGCTTTTTTGGCAGAAAAAAATATCCCTCTGTTGGTTTGGCCGGGTAATAGCCCTAATATGAACCCCATTGAAAATGTGTGGGAGCTGATGAAAAGAGAAGTGGCTAAAGATGTGATTACCAACAAAACCCAGCTCCTAGAAAAGATTATTCATGTGTGGAATCATCATCCTTAAATGCAGGAGACAGTACAATCTTGCATTGATAGCATGCCGCGCAGAATTAAAGCTTTGATAGCGGCTAAAGATGGCTCAACTAAATATTGACTTTTACTAACATTAATTTCACTTTTCTTTAAAACTTAATAAACTTATGCTTTTCTAAATTAATGCTGTTTTATTTATGTCAAATAAATAGGTAATTGATTGGATAATATAAAAATAAAAATCAAATCAATTTAAAATAATAAAACGGTACAATATCACTCGGTAATTAATATTTTACATGAAATCTTGCAGTGCGTCTAATAATTTGGCCAGGGACTGTATATATATATATATATATATATATATATATATATATATATATATATATATATATATATACACATATATATTATATATAATATAATATATATATATATATATATATATATATATATATATATATATATATATATATATATATATATATATGGATATATACTATATATATATATATATATATATATATATATATATATATATATATATATATATATATATATATATATATATATATATATATATATATATATATATATATATATACATACATACATACATATATATATACATACATATATATATATATATATATATATATATATATATATATATATATATATATATATATATATATATATATATATAGTTATGAAACTAGGTGAGGAACTCGGCAAAAAGGGCATCAACAGATGTTCATACCATATCCATTTAGCCAATATTTCGGTCCTAAGTTGGGACCTTCATCAGGGCACAAACTGAAAAAGAGATAACGAAGCAACCAATAAAGAAAATTAGGCATGAGGAATTGATGTTGTTAAGTCAAGTTTTTAATTATTAATTTTAATTATTAATTTTTTAATTTGCAATTTTTAGTTTCAATCTTACAATTATTAATATGGAACTATTGTAATTTAAAAGTATTATTATTATAAACAATCATAAATTATTATTATTATTATTATGAAGAAATGTCAAAAACAAAATTCCAGTGACTCACATGTAGCATGCAATTTAATCTAACAAGAATGACCATCAATAACAATCGCCATAGTAAAGACCAACACTGAATTAAAACAACCACTATTCACTAACATATTAATATACAAACATGGCATTTACAGCAGGGATGCCATTGATAACGTTGGATGCTGAAATTTCAAAACTAATTAACCACCTGCCATCTCAAAGAAAAGTGACAATTTTGACAGGGCGCTGACAAAGGACGACCACCTGACAGATGTAAGGGATCACTCAAAATGAATAAAAAGAAAGGTTGAACAACCAGGAAAGGACCGGTTTAGTACGAATTAAGTACTACGTCATATGGTAAAATTTTTGGTATGAAGGGAAAAGGTATCTAATGGGAACGCAAATTTTCGCTGTTGTGATAATTAAGTGACATATAGAGGAAAACGATTCTACTTCATCTGGGGGGAATAGAACAAGGAAAAAGGAGGCGGCAAGTGGAAAGGGTTTTTCATTAATTGGGAACATACTAATCAATTTATCATTATAATTGTTATTATTATTAATGTTATTACAAATGGGAGTGTAATTATAAAGAATTTCAGGGGAAAACCAAGAAAAACATGTACTTAAACAAGAAGGTACCCAGAGGGCAACATGCAGAAGGACAGAGCTGTAAGTTATCAAAACGAGAAACTATTATGAGGAGTAAGACAACCCAGAGATATTATGCGAGGGATGAAGATCACAAGAGAGAAGAAAGCTATATATGCTGCTCAGGCCGTCAAGATCAGTTTTTTGTTGATATTTTGGGGATTCTCGTTGATATAGCACATCTCAAGAAAGTTTCTTTTAAGAAGGTTTTTTTGGATATGAAGGATTTTCGGTTCTCTGAAGTTGAAGAATGTCCATTATCAACAGAGTGAATTGCCAGTACACATCTTTGTGGTTGACATCTGGTGTCGCTTTTATGTAATGCGATGCGACGGTTGAGACATTGTGATGTTTGGCCAATATATACATATATATATATATATATATATATATATATATATATATATATATATATATATATATATATATATATATATATATATATATATATACACACACTAGTGACCCGCACCGGAGTTGTTGATGAGTTGAGATGAGTCGGCGATAGCCTACCCCTAGTCATCATAATTATCATCTTTTCTACAATATAAGGCTTTTCTTAATAACTTTTTAACCAGAAAATAACTCCTTTTTGACAACTTTTTTTTTTTAAAAAAAAGAACCTTAAATTAGGCCTTTTTATCAACTTTTTATTATAAAAGCAACCCCACTAACTTCGTAAACACTTTTTCCACAACTATATACGCACGTATCAACCCTTCTCTTATGCCTTTTTAACAACCCTTTTTTTCAAAAAACAACCATTAACCCTGTTCTAACGTCTTTATGACAAATTTTTTATGAAGAACACTAAACTACACACTAAAAATAACCAAACAATTCTAACAGTAAACTTCATCGTCATAATTAAGACTTTTTTATCAAATCTAAAACACCCCTTCATCATCATAATAAGGACCTTGTAACGCCAATTTGACCTACAACCAGCATCATACACACACACACACACCTCGACGAGGATGATCATCTTCAGCTGAAAAATCTCTATATATTCAACCAAGAATTTTATTGCAAAACATTTAAATATAAGTACATAGCACTCCTGTGTATATAGGAGTACTGTATAGTATGTTTTGTTAGAAAATTGTTATATGTCGATATGCTTTGTGACAAAATTCGTGTTGTTTAGGATATGGATATGAAAAACCGCTTATTTTGACACTTGGACTACTAATATATAGATGCCATAATAATCGGCCGAGGGTAGACAACAAAAAATCCATTGTATACTTGTCTACTTATTTATCTATTACATTTTTATTCTACCCCCTTAAAATATAGTCTGTATCCTTCCCAAAAGTCCAGGTTACATACCAGCAAAAGATTTTTTAAAAGCGGATTGGTAGTTTAAGAGATTACCTCCGACAAATAAACTTTCCTTCTTTATATAATATATATAATCTCAGTTACTGCTTTTTTCTAGAGTTAGTTTGTTACAACTTATTTTTTTTTTATACCTCTGCATTTGCATACATGTAAACTCAATGTCTGAGTGTGGGTAGTGGGACTTCTGTGACTTTTTTTTGTCGTGCAGTACTTCAGTAATGTAAGTTGTTTAATCTCCGTAAAACAGAGTTGCCGGTACATGCTTCTTTATAAAATGACATATCAGCTAGCAGATTAATATTACGATAGGTTCCTTTTTTTTGGACATCGTATAATAAAGTGTCAAAAATTACAATGATTTTTACTAGCGGCATCACATTTTCCTGAGTTTCATAAAATCTTTTAATATTAGTCTAGATAATATAAGTATTTTATATATATATATATATATATATATATATATATATATATATATATATATATATATGTATATATATATATATATATATATATATATATATATATATATATATATATATATATATATATATATGAAGAGAAAGAGAGAGAGGAAGAAAGAGATGATGAAGATAATGACCTCAAACAAATTAATAGTATTATTCGACTTTTTATTTGTTTCTAATTGCGAAGAAACGAATTTAAAGTCTATTTACTTTTTCCAATGTTTTATAATTAACATTTCGCTATATATTCTTCTTCAAAGTATAGGAAAATAAATATTTCCTTATTTTTTAGTGTGAGAAAGCCAAATTTAGTGTTTATTTTATAATTTCTGGTTCCGAGGAAAGTAAATAACGTTACTAATTTTTTAATTATATCCTAATTAAATATTTTATTATCATCTATCATCATTTGCGCCTGTGGATTATTAATTAATTATAATTAATTTAGCTATATTCTGAAAAACAATGTGTTGCCTAAATAAGAACATTCGTTCTTTATCATTTGACATTTTTAAAAAATGGTTAAATTATTTATCCGGAATATCCCTGGCAAATCGATCAATTTAGTCCACATCCCCTTACTTTATTGACTTGCTTGGCTGTGATTCAATATAGCGAACAATTGACCTCACATCCAAACTTCTTTACCCTAAGAATTTTAAAAATATATTCAATATGATTATTCTATATTACCTTACCTTCACCCCTTATAGTATAATAGTAGATATTGTACAATAAGAAGGAAAAAAATTAAACATTGTTAGCGAAATCGACAAAATATGTCCTTCTATCTCATTACCCTTAAGCGGTATCGCTCAAAACCAGATTTGCAAATTTAAGTAAATTTGAAATGAGTATCTCCTTTTGTTCGAAAGTTATTGCGTGCGACACACCGACGAACTTGGCAGACAGACATTCTCATAGAAACAAAAAATCGTGATCCTAAAAATGCGAAGAAATGAAACTATCTTCGAGAGTGATTTGTTTTCAGTGCAGGGAATAATTGTCAAGACTTCCCTTGATCTCTACAAAATTGAAAAATGCATATTAAGACCTACATATTCTTGTTATGTATTTTCGCTTTCTGTTTCACCCTTTATTTATATGTGTCAATAATTATGCAGTTGAGGTTCCAAACATCAAAGCCACAAAGTGCTATGAGGCGGTGAATCCTTAACGCTAAAATCAGCTAAATATTTTTCAGAAATAGCATGGGGTTTGCGATGTTAAAGAAGAATTTGGTATATAATTTGTGCATATCCTCCAGGTATTCTTTCACTTTCTATACATTTTGGTCATCTCTCAGGCACTTGTCAGATTAATTTATCCACCCTTCTTGTTACCTGTTTAAGTGGCCTGAACTGAGAATAATCCCAATATTGTTGTAAGGATCGAAGAATAACCCTTAGGAGATGATTTCCTAGGTCCTCATTGCTTTGTGAGACCGGGCGTTATTCTGCGGCAGTATCACCACCTTCTCCCACAGTCGATAAACGAACTTTCTTCAACTGCGTCACCCACATGTAGGTGGTACATTGTAGATAAAGCTCAGAACTGACGGTCTGACCTGATCGGGGCATCCCTTTCCGTTCCTCTGATTCCATTACATGCATAACAACATCTTTTTTCCATGGAAGTTGAGTTTTGGGTACTCCTTAATAGCTCACCTTAACAGAGTCATGATTTTGGCCTCTTAGGATCATCGTAGAATATCCACTTTTCATTAAAAACCTTATTTGAAATGCGAAAAGAAGACTGTTCCTTAAATGTTGTTTTTCGAATGACATCGCGTCAACAACTCATTTATATGAAGATTATGTTCTTGTAAGATTAAATGTTACACCTCCTTTTAAAGCTAAAAGATTTAAAAAGAGCACTTTTATATGACTATAGGACAGGAACAAAATTCCTGTTTAAGTAGGTTTTGTAATCGATAAAATTACCTGCCAAGAGATAGCTTGTACATTCTGTCAAGTAAGAACGTGTCCGCGATAATCCATTTTTGGTAGATGCGACTCTAGCGATTCAACAACAAATCGGTAGAGGGAACCTTTGTCTACGATGCATTTTAGTAAAAGTATTAGTCGATTCCCAACTTTCGTCGAAATCACGTAAAATCCAAAATGAGTCACCGGTTTACGCATCGGTTCAACCCAGTCTATCTCTGTTCGCTTCCAAAGGGGTCTAAAATGACACATTCTGCAGCCACTAAATATATTAAAAAGTCGGTATCGTTTGTGAGGAAGTGGATAAATCATTTTTACGACACCAAATATGTCGACGATTTGCCAAAACGTGACTCGATAGGCCAAGTCACTCCGAAAGTCAAAAAACGTGTCGGGATCCGAAATTAATGCTGCGTCATGAGACCATTCGACAATATTTTCGTGTTCTTGATATCAAATTCCGAAGCACGTTGAAGAAACCTTTGCTGGGCGAAAATCACGTCGCGTAGCGGCTAGCTTGGGCCTACGACAATATCGACCGTGACTGGCATAACATGATCTTTATGGACGAAGCTTCCTTTTGGGGATATGCGACGGCTCCTCTGTTCTGGACAACTGGCACCTATCGTCTGGTTCAGTGAACCGTCAAACACTCAATCAAATTTGGGGGTGCTTCTTCAAACAAAGGTTCGGCAATTTGTATCTCTTCACGTACAATTTAAATGCTAAGAAAATGTGTGATATTTACTGTCAAACGCTGGTTTAAAAGAAAAGACGTGGATTGGCTCCTGCAAAAAGATAATGACCCAAGCGCAAGTTAAGGTACTAGAGTAGCACTCACAATTGCTGGACGCCAACCCTATTGAAAACGAGGAAAGACTCTGAAGACTTTGACTCGTTGTCTCGCGAGATTCGACAAATTTGCAGAGTATGTCGTCGACAGCATGCCTCGTGTTTATTGATGCAGGAGGCGATCGAACAAACTAAGGTACGTACGCCATTGTTAACACACCAAAGAATACATTGATGGCAAAAAATGTTCTCATAAAAACATTTTTCCAAGAATGTGTTCTTACTTGACAGACTGTACATTCAGTATTTGAAGCGCATAAGGACTGGTGAGTTACTCTTTTTTTTTTTCACGGAATATCCAAATTACTCATATGATATTTACGTATTATTTACGGTTCAGTACAGTAAGACCGTAAAAACCCACCTATTGCAAATTACAATAATTGATCTTAATTTTTATTAAGCAGTACATACATAGGTATTTATCAAGTTGTCATATTAATATTCGAAACGTACTGGAAACATTAATTTTAATAATTTTTAGTATAATTGCAGTATTTTCCCAATAAGAAGATTGGTAGTG
This sequence comes from Pachyrhynchus sulphureomaculatus, assembly GCA_019049505.1. Taxonomy (NCBI): domain Eukaryota; kingdom Metazoa; phylum Arthropoda; class Insecta; order Coleoptera; family Curculionidae; genus Pachyrhynchus; species Pachyrhynchus sulphureomaculatus. Next base: position 78,074,262 of record CM032448.1, on the reverse strand, counting down.
TAGATATTGAAAATCATTTTTTATTGCGTTATTATTACGCAAGAAAATAAATATTTAAATTAATTATGAAATTATATCTTTTTCTGCAACCTTAAAAAATAATAATGTTTGCGCATTATATTATTATGCAATTTTTTCTTTCATTTGCAATATGTTTTTGATATATTGTGCGCCCTAGTGTGCCAATTATTTTGCACATATTACCAAATTTAAGTTTGCGATTTAATGTTTTTTTTCTTTATTTATAAACTTAGCAAATTCAACAACAAACCAACAATTATATAACGAATAACCACCTCTTTTTCTAGTTATTATTACTTACAATGTTAACACCTTTCTTCGTGCCAGGAACAGATGCAAAGAAATTATTGACGGAACCAAGGAGGCACACAATCAACGAATTAGAAACAAACTGCTCGCTTGTCCCGGCAATTCCAGGTCCTTGTGGTTACTAGCTAAGGCAGTCAGTCAAAATTTCACCAAATCCACCATACCACCACTCACACGGCCAGATAATTCTATTGCAACGACACCTGTTGAGAAAGCGAACTTGTTGGCTGAACTCTTTGCTTTACATTCTACTGTCGATTTCCAAGGAAAAACACCACCTATTATTCCCATAGTGCAGTTAAGAATACCCGATATTGTCTTCAGACAGCGTATCATAAAGCATATTTTAATGAAGCTAGACACTAAAAAAGCTTCTGGCACTGACGGAATACCTGCCATAGTTCTCAAAAACTGTGCGATGGAACTAACACCAGTTTTCTGTAGACTTTTCAACCTATCCTAGAGAAGGGGAATATTTCCTTCCTGTTGGAAATGTGCCACAGTTCAGCCGATACTTAAAAAAGGCAAGAAGACCTTGCCAAATAAGTACCGACCAATCGCACTGCTTTCAATAATATCGAAAGTCATGGAAAAGGCTATCAATCAGCATCTTCTAAAATATCTTGAAGGATTCAACATTATTAGCGATCACCAATATGGCTTTCGTAAAAATAGATCAACAGGAGATCTTCTGACTTATGTAACACACGGCTGGAATAACGCAATTGAACCCTTCGGAGAATCTCGAGCGGTTGCTCTTGACATATCCAAGGCATTCGACCGTGTTTGGCACGATAGGTTGTTGGCTAAGCTACGCTCTTATGGTATGTCTGAGAAGTTGTGTTTGTGGCTCTCATGTTTCCTCAGAGAGCCTTCGTTACGAGTGGTAGTCGACGGATTTCTTTCTAACACCTTCACTATCAACGCCGGTGTACCTCAAGGCTCCATACTATCTCCTACTCTTTTTCTCATTTAACATTAACGATCTGCTGGAAAAGACCGAGAATCCAATCTACAGCTTTGCAGATGACAGTACGCTTATCTCTTCATTCACTTTGAACGCTCGGACATCGGCTACTCAGACGAATGTCCGCAAACAGCACGAAGTCGTTCAACTTAACAAAGACCTGGAGGAAATTCTATCTTGGGGCGACAGTAACCAAGTGGAATTTAACGCTACAAAAACCCAGGCGGCAGTTTTTTCTAAAAAAGTTGACGTTGCCGAACCCGACATAATTATGTCAGGGCACTCCATTCCTCTAACATCGTCACTCAATTTGTTGGGCGTTAATTCTTTACAAAGCTCAAATTCAACCAACTATGGAATACTGCTCCCTATGGGGCTCCGCTCCCAAACATACACTGCTCTATCCATGTTTGGAACATTCGCTGGAACATCGAAAAACGGTCGGCGACTTGAGCTTATTCTACAAGTATTTTCATGGAAAGTGTTCGAAGACTGTGGCCCGCTTAATTCCTTCAAGAGCGGTGCATGTTAGAAGTACACGTCGCGCTAATAGTTCACATCCGTATGAGGTTCAGCTTGTTACTCCTTATACAACGCTTTTCCAGCAGTCTTTTATATGGAGAACATCATCCCTTCAGAATAATTTACCCAGGACTGTGTTTCCCACCGAGTACAATTTACAGCGATTCAAGAACAACGTGAATCGCTTTCTTCGCACACGTGTCGCTCCTGTAGCGCTTTAGGGACTTCCCTGCAGTACGTGTGCTAGACCCATAAAAAAAAACAATGTTAGCATTAATTGTACAACCACTACATGACCAATATTTATTTCTGAATTCGCTAACGCTGCTAGAAATGTAGAAGTTAATCAGTTCTCTATTTTTGCAGTGGATGAGATATCATCTCAATTTGAAACTGTACAGTTTTGTTTGAATTTTTACTATTAATATTCATTGAATCCACCACATCTCCTTCAGCAACAGTCCAAGATTTCCATCCTCCATAGCACTTCGAATCAGATATATCACCACTTTATTGACAAGAGGTGTGGCTCACGTTCTCGTAAAGCAATGACCAGTATAGGAATTTGATAACTTCAGGTACTTTGCTATTATCTAGGCATTTTTTCAGTTAAATTAATATCAGCAACTTAGTTAATGCATACTTTCTTCCTCTTCATAAGCTATAACTTTTCCATTGCAGGAGATAGCCCTCTTCAAGTTTTTTTCAATTGTCTCTATCATGTGCAAGGTGGTGTTCTCCCATGGTCTTCATTTGTCGTCCATCTAACATCATTCGTTCTAGCCATATGCCCCGTCCATTGCCACTTTAATTTTGCCATTCCTTCACTTATATCTGTAATTCTCGTTGTTCATCTGATATATTCGCTTTCAATGTGTTCTCGTAAACTAACTCCCTACATCTGTCTTTTCATGGCCCGTTGACTACGTTGGAGTTAACAAAAACTATTTCTTGTAAGGGTCATGGTTTGCCGGCCCATATGTACAGAGTGATTTTTATTTTTAGATGCCCTGCCCCGATTTATGGAAAATTGTTGGATACTTATTTTTTTTTAAAATGTAGAATAATATAGTACATGTCAAGGAGTGTTTTGACGTATTTGACATTTGGTAGTGAAAATGACGCTGGGCGCCGCGACGCCAAATAATTTTTTTTCCGTCGACATACCTTTTGTAAAACGACATTGGAAAGCCCTCATTTTTTTCAACATTTTTTCTTTATCTTTGATTGTATTAGCCGATACTTGTTGGAAATTCATAATCTATAATATATATAAAATGCAACGTCTCTCTGTCTGTCTGTCTCTCTGTCTGTCTGTCTCTCTGTCTGTCTGTCTGTCTGTCTGTCCGTTAGTGCGCTTATCACTGGAGAACCACTTATCCGATTTATGTACTTTTTTTTTTTTAAACATACATATGTTCTCTGGCCAGGTTATAGGCTATATTTTATTACGATAGGTAGCATAAGGAATGAGCAGTGACGTAAAATAGTAAATGAAGTCGGAAAAAAGTTTGCCGCTAGCGCGTTCGTTTGCAATACACAACCTAAACCATTAAATATGGAACAATATTATGCAGCAGAGAATATCTCTAATCTATAATATACATAAAATGCAATGTCTCTCTGTCTGTTTGTCTGTCCATTAGTGCGTTTATCACGCGAGAACCATTTATCCGATTTACCTGTCTTTTTTTAAATTCTTACATATATTCTTTGGCCAGGTTATATAATAATAATAATAATCTATATAATATATATAAAATGCAACGTCTCCCTATCTGTCTGTCTGTCCGTTAGTGCGCTTATCCCTCGAGAACCACTTATCCGATTTACGTGATTTTTTAAATTCATACATATGTTCTCTGGCCAGGTTATAGATATATATTTTATTACATCTATAATATATATAAAATGCAACGTATCTCTGGCTGTCTGTCTGTCTGTCTGTTAGTGCGCTTATCACTGGAGAACCACTTATCCGATTTTCGTACTTTTTTTTTTAAAGCATATGTTCGTCGGCCAGATTATAGGCTATATTTTATTACGATAGGTAGCATAAGGAATGAGCAGTGACGATAATAGTGAATGAAATCGGAAAAAAGTTTGCCGCTAGCGCGTTCTCTTGCAATACACTGCCTAAACCACTAAATATAGAACAATATCATGTAGCAAAGGATATCTATAATATATATAAAATGCAACGTCTTTCTGTCTGTCCGTTTGTACGCTTATCACTGGAGAACCACTTATCCGATTTACGTGCTTTTTTTTTAACATATGTATGTTCTCTGGCCAGGTTATAGGATATATTTTATGTCGTTAGGTGACATAAGGAATAAGCAGTGACGATAATAGTAAATCAAGTCGGAGAAAAGTTTGCCGTTAGCGCGTTCCCTTGCAATACACTGCCTATAGCATTAAATATGGAACAATATCATGTAGCAAAGAATATAAATATATAAAATGTAAGGTCTCTCTGTCTGTCTGTCTGTCCGTTAGTGCGCTTATCACTCGAGAACCACTTATCTGATTTACGTGTTTTTATACATTTATACATATATATATATATATATATATATATATATATATATATATATATATATATATATATATATATAATTCGATATAAGCCTAGATAAGGTGAGATAATGGGAGATAAGGTGAGATAATGGGAGATAAGGAGAAATAATGGGAGATAAGTCGAGATAAGCCTCGATAATGGGATATAAGGTGAGATAATGGGAAATAAGTACAATGGGAGATAATGAGAAATAATGGGAGATAAGCAGAGATAAGTGTAGATAATGGGAGTTATGGTGAGATAATGGGCGATAAGGAGAAATAATGGGAGATAAGGAGAAATATTGCGAGATAAGTCGAGATAAGCCTAGATAATGGGAAATAACGTGAGATAATGGGAGATAAGGAGAAATAATGCGAGATAAGGAGAAATAATGGGAGATGAGCAGAGATAAGCCTAGATAATGGAAATTATGTAGAGATAATGGGAGAAAAGGAGAAATATTGGGAGATAAGGGGAAATAATGGGAGATATTTTATTACGTTAGGTAACATAAGGAATAAGCAGTGACGATAGTAGTGAACCATGTCCACGCGAGCGGAGCCGCGGGCCCGGCTAGTAAAATTATATAAAAACAACACTATGTTTTAATTTCCAATATATTTATTTCCTAGTATCCCCCCATATGAAGTCATAGAATTAGTAGATAAGCTCTTAATCAAGAATAAAGTAAACAAAATTATTAAACGGGATATTTTAGATTTACTTACGACGTGCTTGGATCAAAACTATTTTGAATTTAACGATAACTTTTATACATCTAATGAAGGTCTAATAATGGGTAATCCTTTAACTCCGTTACTCGCGAAAATTTTCATGGATCGATCATTTAGAACTAAAAATTCATCAAAACGCGGTAAGCAAAAATATTTTTTACTGGTATAGATATGTTGACGATATCATTTCCTGTTTTACGGGAACAGATAGACAACTAACAATCCTCCTTAACTTCCTAAATAATTTGCATCCTAATATTAAATTTACCATAGAATTAGAAACCAATATACGATACAACATATCTATATCAAAAGTGAACAATAAACACGATTTCTCGATTTTTCACAAACCTTCACATACTGACACAGTCATACACAATAGTTCATCCCACCCTTATCCTCACAAAATGGTAGCTTTTAACTCTTTCATACATAGATTGTTACATATCCCTATGACTAAAACTAATTTTAACAAAGAACTCAACATAATCAAACAAATAGCAATTAATAATGGATATGACCTCCCCATTATAGATAATATCTTGAATAAAAAATCCTTTAAACAAGCAATCTCTCTAATTTATCCCACAATTAATGACAAAAAAGGAAAATTTAGTACACTCACATACACAGGGAAAATAACTAGAACAATTTCCAAACATTTAATAAAAAAGAACAATAAAATAGCATTCAAAACCAGTAATTCCTTAGGGAGTATAATTTTGAATAACAAAACCAAATCTAAGAATTCCTTAAAACCAGGAGTTTATTTATTAAATTGTGGATCTTGTACTAAAACTTACGTAGAACAAACTGGTAGATCTTTTGAAACTTTTAAAGAACATAAACATAGTTATTTAAAAGAAAAGAACAATTCACATTACGCAACCCATGTAATAAACGAATCTCATAATTTTGATGATACGTTAAAAATCCTACATGTTGAAAATAAATCTAAAAAATTTAATTTGCTGGAATGCCTTGAAATTAACAAACGGAAAAACTCCAATCAATTATTAAACGAACAGGTAGACCTAAACCATTCACCCTTACTTAATCTTTATTAGTTCTCGGAAATAGTACCACAGATTTAAATTCTTAAAATAATTCTGGCTGTAAATACGAGGCTGGTTTGAAAAGTCCGTGCAAAAATAAAAACTACTTATGTGTTTGGGGTAAACCTTTTTTATTTTTCGACATAGTCTCCTTTTAGGCTTATACACTTCGTGTGTGCAATCACCTCCTCGTTTGAGTAAAATCTTTGTCCCGGCAGCCATTTTTTCAAATTGGGGAACAAATAGTAGTCCGAGGGAGCCAAGTCTGGAAAATAGGGGGGATGTGAAACGAGTTGGAATCCTATTTGCATTAATTTTGCGACCACAACTGCTGAGGTGTGTGCTGGTGCGTTGTCGTGATGGAAAAGGACTTTCTTGTGGGCCAATCGCGGGCGTTTTTCTTGCAGCTCGGTTTTCAAACGGTCCAATAACGATGAATAATATTCACCTGTAATAGTTTTTACCCTTTTCCAGATAGTCGATGAGGATTATCCCTTGCGAATCCCAAAAGACAGGGCCATAACTTTTCCGGCCGAAGGAACGGTCTTCGCCTTTTTTGATGCAGATTTCCCTTGGTAACCCATTGTTTAGATTGTTGTTTGGTCTCAGGAGTATAGTAGTGTATCCATGTTTCATCCACAGTGACGAAACGACGCTTAAAGTCCTCCGGATTCTTCTGGAACAGCTGCAAACCATCCTTGCAACACTTCACACGATTCCGTTTTTGGTCAAGCGTGAGCAATCGCGGCACCCATCTTACGGATAGCTTTCTCATGTCCAAATGTTTATGCAAAATATTATGTACCCGTTCAGTCGAGATGCCCACAGCACTAGCAATCTCACGCACCTTAACTCTTCTGTCATCCATCACCATATCATGGATTTGATCAATGATTTCTGGAGTCGTAACCTCCACAGGCCGTCCAGAACGTTCAGCGTCACTTGTGCCCATATGACCAGTCCGAAAATTTTGAAACCACTTATAAACTGTTCTAATCGAAGGTGCAGAATCACCATAATGTTTATCAAGCTTCTCTTTAGTCTCCTGAGGCGTTTTGCCTTTCATAAAGTAATGTTTAATCACCACACGAAATTCTTTTTCGTCCATTTCTTGAAAATCACTCGACTTCCTTGATTCACACGAATGCCAAACACAAAGAAATAGACCAATATGGCTGAAACTTGGTGTGCGTTCATTCAAGAGATGCTACTAACTAAACATGACCTCGATACGCGCCGGTGGTACCATCTCTCGGACTTTGCACGGACTTTTCAAACCAGCCTCGTAATATAATAAAATGATTAACATAATCTTAGGTAATTAAGGATAGTTTTAAGCACTATTTAACCAGGATTACTACCAAATATTTTTTTTTCTGATTTACTTCTGGAGAAGCCATTGTATGGTGAAACAATTGTCAAGTGACTTTAAATATATTGGAAATTAAAACATAGTGTTGTTTTTATATAATTTTTTCTTTAAATTGTTTTTTTTTTTCTAATTTATTTTGCAAAATAGTTTTGCAGCAAAAACCCTCTAAAATATTATTTTTGGGTCATCTTGGTTACCATGGATCGTATGCCACGTTTCGCGGTTTTCAAACAATATATCTAGTAGGCGGCGGTCTTACTTTAATCTGACAGTAATTATATAATTATTAGTTACTATGCTGTTGAGGTTTTTCCTTTAATAAACTATCTTTGAACAATAAAAAAAGGAAGACATTATTTTCATTAAAACCACAAAAACTATATAACTTTTAACATCACATAACTTATTACATATTTATAAAATTAAATGTCACGCATTTTCCCATTCTTTTTATTAACACTGTATTTCCCACCGAGTTCAATTTACAGCGATTCAAGAACAACGTGAATCGCTTTTTTTTTTCCGCACACATGCCGCTCCTGAAGCGCTTTAGAGACTTCCCTGTAGCACGTGTTCTCGACCCATAAAAAAAAAACACTTGATAAGTGGCTTTGTAAATAATTTCTCCAGATATACTATTGCACCCATCTGATACTTTTGCCTTCAAAGGCCCGCTCAATATCATTTGTCACAGTTTTATCTTTAAGAGTCCGCCACAAGGAAAAATCTAATGGCGTGAGGTCTGGTGACTTAGATGCCCATTGAATAACTGGGCTCCCAACCCCCTATCCATCTTCGCTGAAACCGTTCATTCAAATATTCAGCAGAGGTGGTACTCCGTCGTATTGAAACTACATAGGCCTTTTTAAGATAATGGGAAAATTTTCTAATAAAACTGAAACCAAGAAATTAAGATATCTATTTCCAGTTAGTGTTCTTCCAAAAAAGTATGGTCCAACCAAATGTCTCTCAGTTATTCCATACGATACATTATCTCCATAATGACCTTAATTCTGAATTTGATGGATTCTCAATAGCCCAGTAATAATTTTTTCTGTTAGGTTTGCCGTTGCTGACAAAATGACTTTCATCTGTCCATAATATATAATTCATAAATTAACGTTCTTCATCATATATAATCATCATTTCTGCTACAAAACTCAGTCGTCGTTCCGAATCAAATTGTGTTAACAATTGAAGATTATGTATTTTATAGTCATGGTATTTGTTAGATTTAAGAGATTTCTGAATATCCTCATCAATTGCCTGCTTGCTTGTCTGACTGAATCATATGGTTGATTTTGAAAATATTGCATAATTTGGGCTATTTTTTCATCTGTTAAAACAGTTTTTCGTTTAAAAATACCTTTCTGCTCAGAAAATGCATCCATATTGCTCCTCAAATTTCCTTCTAATCGACAAAACATAGTGTGATCCGGGATATACCAGTCGGGGTAATCTTCTCGGTGCAGTCTAACGACTTTTCGAGTATTTCTTCTTGCTTCTCCATGAATAAGAATCATATCTACTTCTTCAGCGTGGGAAACCACTTCAAGCAGAAGATATTAACGCACTGTTTACTTAGTTTAACTCTATTAAATTGAATCATTCACTCTCTTGATCTCGTCTGTACCGATATTAGTTTTTGTGTTTTGTATTCCCCACTCTATCTCGAAAAGTATTGATCAAAAAATTTTGAAAAAATTCTGTGACAGTCTTCATAAAGTGTAAATTGAGCGAAAATTATCACGAGAGCATTACGTTTAATAATTCATCTGGTATAAAAGAAAAACTTTGTGCCTTAACAATATGGTGGAGATTTTTTTTTAATATACTTTTCAGTACATTACTGCTACCGAGTCGCGCGTCCGTCCTGAAACGAGGCAAAATAATTTTATTTTATTTGTTTATAATTAAATAAACATTTAGGTAGTAAATATGTGTTTTACACTTTTATTACTAGTTTCTAAATTGAGCTAGATTCATTTATCGGCTAGGTAGCTAAGATGCTAATAATGCTAATGATAACTATTATACACTATTGACTAAGAAAAACGGGAAAATACATATTGGATTTTAAGATATATACATACTTAGCTTAGGTAAGGATCTTATTTCATTTTAACAGCAAACGTACTTACGTACGTGTACGGAACACTAATTGAGCAAGTCCGACTTGCACTTGGTCGGTTTTTTTCTTGGAGGAAGTTTTTTTATGTTTTATGTATGAGGAGGTTCTTTTTTGTGAAAAATGTACACCTTTCGGTCATTGATTTTTAAATTGTGTGTAAGAGTTTCAAGTTCTACTTAATAAGAGTTGTTCCTTTATTTATAACAAAAAAACTTCTTCCCTACAATGCCCTCGATTTTTAAATATTGTGCATATTATTAAAGTTTCACTGTATTAAAGGGTTCTTTTTTGGCGAAAATGTTCACCCTCTGGTTACTCATTTTTAGTTTACTGTGTAGAAAAGGTGTTTGCTTGCTCTCTAACAGTTGTTTGCCCTCCCCCACGTTTTTCTCCTTAAAGAAACACCCTTTGTTTTCTTAAACCTTCCCCCACCCCGCGGATCGAACTTAGCTACAGCTGGTTAATAAAAGAGTGGCAAATTATCAAATGACCGTACTGTATATATCCTACATCTAAAAATCAGTTCTCTCAATTCTAAATAATTTAAATACAAAACGCTCTAAACTATCTGAATGATTAATAAAACAAGTCACACAAGTGAGAACCATTAATACTACTTCTTTATGGACAAAAGATTAGATAACTTTATCTATTATATGATCACTTCGAGAGAGAATTAATTTTTAAAGTTTTACAACTTCCATTGTGATGTCACTTAAAGTACTACACTTGTTCTTCACTTCTTCTGATAGTACAATGGTACTTTAAATGCCAAGTTTCTATCTGCGACAACAGTAATATACTAAAGGTTGAAAGTAAATTAATTTATGGGCGATGGTAAAATTTAAATAATATCTGCTTTTATTATTATAATATATATATATATATATATATATATATATATAATATATATATATATATATATATATATATATATATATATATATATGTACATACATACATACATACATACATACATACATACATACATAACTACGAGGCTGGTTTGAAAAGTCCGTGCAAAGTCCGAGAGATGGCACCACCGGCGCGTATCGAGGTCATGTTTAGTTAGTAGCATCTCTTGAATGAACGCACACCAAGTTTCAGCCATATTGGTCTATTTCTTTGTGTTTGGTATTCGTGTGAATCAAGGAAGTCGAGTGATTTTCAAGAAATGGACAAAAAAGAATTTCGTGTGGTGATTAAACATTACTTTATGAAAGGCAAAACGCCTCAGGAGACTAAAGAGAAGCTTGATAAACATTATGGTGACTCTGCACCTTCGATTAGAACAGTTTTATAAGTGGTTTCAAAATTTTCGGACTGGCCATATGGGCACAAGTGACGCTGAACGTTCTGGACGGCCTGTGGAGGTTACGACTCCAGAAATCATTGATCAAATCCATGATGTGGTGATGGATGACAGAAGAGTTAAGGTGCGTGAGATTGCTAGTGCTGTGGGCATCTCGACTGAACGGGTATATAATATTTTGCATAAACATTTGGACATGAGAAAGCTATCCGCAAGATGGGTGCCGCGATTGCTCACGCTTGACCAAAAACGGAATCGTGTGGAGTGTTGCAAGGATGGTTTGCAGCTGTTCCAGAAGAATCCGGAGGACTTTAAGCGTCGTTTCGTCACTGTGGATGAAACATGGATACATTACTATACTCCTGAGACCAAACAACAATCTAAACAATGGGTTACCAAGGGGGAATCTGCACCAAAAAAGGCGAAGACCGTTCCTTCGGCCGGAAAGGTTATGGCGACTGTCTTTTGGGATTCGCAAGGGATAATCCTCATTGACTATCTGGAAAAGGGTAAAACTATTACAGGTGAATATTATTCATCGTTATTGGACCGTTTGAAAACCGAGCTGCAAGAAAAACGCCCGCGATTGGCCCACAAGAAAGTCCTTTTCCATCACGACAACGCACCAGCACACACCTCAGCAGTTGTGGTCGCAAAATTAATGGAAATAGGATTCCAACTCGTTTCACATCCCCCCCTATTCTCCAGACTTGGCTCCCTCGGACTACTATTTGTTCCCCAATTTGAAGAAATGGCTGGCGGGACAAAGATTTTATTCAAACAAGGAGGTGATTGCAGACACTAGTGGATATTTTGTAGACTTGGCCAAATCCTATTATTCGGAAGGGATCAACAAACTAGAACATCGTTGGACGAAGTGTAAAAGGAGACTATGTTGAAAAATAAAAAAGGTTTACCCCAAACACATAAGTAGTTTTTATTTTTGCACGGACTTTTCAAACCAGCCTCGTATGCAAGTTCATTAGCTACTGTCACTTTTGGTAGTATGCCTTTTCAAACTCTCCTGCTGATATTGGGTGTCAGCTATTTGCTTCTTCATCTAGGCTGGCTGAAGAGCTTTGAAATGGAGCAAAACATGCACCAGACCTAGTTCAATCATTCATATATTCATATATGGCATGCCCGCGTAATCCATAGCTTTGAACCGTCGTAGTTTTAGTACAGGAGTAAAGAGCATTGTTTTCGTTAGCTAAAGTCGATATCCATCTATTCTTTTATTTTCTTTATATTTTTCACGACACACACACATATCTATCTATCTAATAAGCCTTCTTTCATCCAGTGTCGAACATAGGCCACCTTTTCTTTTCTCCATCCCTCCCGATTCTGCGTCTTTCTGGTCCATCTTAAACCAGCTGTTTTTTTCAGTTCATCTTTCCATCCTGTTTGGGGCCTTACAATCAGTCCAACGCTTTTCTAATATTTCTATACCTTTCTTGTAGAAGGATTTATCTTTGCCTTCAAAATAGGTCTCAGTTTCGGTGATAACTTCTTCATTGGAGCCAAATCTCTTTCCCGCGAGCATTTTTTTGAGGATTGCAAATATGTAATAGTCGCTGGGGACCAAATCCGGAGAATGCGGTGGATGAGGAAGCAATTCGAACTTCAATTCATGCAATTTTGCCATCGTAACCATTGACTTGTGACACTTGATGAAAGAGCACTTTTTTCTTGTTTCATTTGAGGCCGTTTCTTTGCGATTTCTGCCTTCTAACGCACCAATAACTTTATATAATATTCGCTATTGATGGTTTTTCCCTTCTCAGCATAGTCGATGAAAATTATTCCATGCGCATCCTAGCCGACTGTTGTGTCTTTGGTCGCTTCGGGCGGCTTTCACCGGCTGCTGTCCATTCAGCTGACTGCCGATTTGTTTCCGGTGTATGTGGTGGATCCATGTTTGATCCATTGATCTCATGAAGAAATCCTTTTTATTGCGCTTAAATAGGTCTAAACAGTGCTCAGAACCAGAAAGTTTTACACTCCACAACAACTGTTAATTCTTTACAAAGCTCAAATTCGACTAACTATGGAATACTGCTCCCATGTTTGGAGCTCCGCTCCCAAACATACACTGCATTTGTTGAATTCTATTCAGGGAAGAGCTGTTCGTCTGATTGGAGACCCAGAACTGACCGACGGCCTTGATTCGCTGGAACATCGAAGAACGGTTGGCGACTTGAGCCTATTCTACAAGTACTTTGATGGAAAGTGTTCGAAGGATGTGGCCTGCTTAATTCCTCCCAGAGCGGTGCATGTTAGAAGTACACGTCGCGCTAATTCTTCACATCCGTATGAGGTTCAGCTTGTTACTCCTCGTACAAGGCTCTTCAAGCGGTCTTTTATATGGAAAACATCATCCTTTTGGAATAATTTGCCTAGGACTGTGTTTCCCACCGAGTACAATTTACAGCGATTCAAGAACAACGTGAATCGCTTTCTCTGCACACGTGTCGCTCCTGTAGCGCTTTAGGGACTTTCGTGTAGCATGTGTGCTAGACCCATAAAAAAAAGAACCATCAACACGTTGTTTTTGGTTCACTGTGAGCAAACACGGTACCCAGTTCGAATAGAGCTTTCTCATGCCTAAACATTCATGGAAAATACGGCCAACACGTTCTTTTGATAACTTTAAGGTGTCAGCTATCTCACGCAATTTGACTTTATGGTAACCGAAACAATTTTGTGGATTTTTTTGATGTTTTCCGGTGTAACCACCTCATTTGGCCATCCAGAGTGTTCAGCATCATTTGTATCTGTACGACCGCGTTTAAATTCAGCATACCAGTAAATGATGAGTGTTTTTCCAGGGGCAGAGTCCCCGTACCACTTATCGAGCCACTGCTTTGCTTGAACGGTATTTTTTCCCCATCAAAAAACAGTGTTTAATCAATACACGAAATTCGATTTTTTTTTCATTGTTCTGAAAATATCAAAAGTAGCATCACTAAAACCACTGTAACTTGTAAACTAATCGTCGAAATGTCATGAAATTTTGACACGTATCGTTTGAGGGTTGGTAATTCCTAAAAATAATATGGATTTTTTGAAAAGGGCGAATATCTATGTGTCAGACCAGAAGCTTTTCAGCCTATTATGTGTGTATATATACATATATATATATATATATATATATATATATATATATATATATATATATATATATACATATACATATATATATATACATATACATATATATATATACATATATATATATATATACATATATATATACATATATATATATACATATATATATATATATATATATATATATATATATATATATATATATATATATATATATATATATACATATATATATATATATATATATATATATATATATATATATATATATACATACATACATATATATATATATATATATATATATATATATATATACATATATATATATATATATATATATATATATATATATATATATATATATATACATATATATATATATATATATATATATATATATATATATATATATAATATATGTAGGGGAAGAAAGAGATTTTCTTTAGTTGTAGGGACGGGAGGACATATCCCCTCGCATCCCCTAGTTACGCTACTGCTTATAAAATATTTCATTGTAGCCCAAAATAAAAATTTTAGCAATTAATTTGTTTGACGAATTACAATAATTCTTTGCCATGTAGTTATCTCTGTCTTCTTTAGCCAAAAATCTCTTCGCTCCTTTAAGCCATTGTTAGATTTCGGGAGTGGCATCTCCATCACTCACCTCTTATCGGAAAAGTTTAAAAGATGAGTTTTAAAAATAAAATTCATCAATGTAGTCGTTAATCTATTCAATAGAGAATAAAAGACTTGTAAATCTTGTTCGACCACTGAACTGATTGGTTGTTATTACTTCTCTAATATCCTATTGTTAAAAGTGAATCTACCTGCTTGCAAGCTCAACAGGTTTGGCTAGACTTTAAGCCTCATAAAAGAGTCGTTGTAAACTTTTCAGTCTTCGATTTTTTATTTCTAACATTAATGTCGAACATCGAATTGTGAATTCAGTATGCTGCCTTTTTATTAGTGTTTAGACGTAAACGATTAAGATAAAACTAGAATGAAATGTTTGTTGCTTGAAGTGTTGTGTGCTGATATTTACAGGAAAAAATATAGTTTGCTTCACAACCTCCAAAAATCTTGAATACTTGTAATTAAAATTGACAATTGATAGATTAGAGATTATTTACTAATATTGGTACTAACATTTTATCGAGATTGCCATCGATTTAGGAGTATGCTTCCTGCCGAAAATTCAGTTAATTTTATGATCATGTTCAAGGCTATTGGGCAATATAACGCTTACAATGCTTCTTTTTTTTTACTTCCCTCCGCTATTGCGGTATTGTATTTTCGAAAAAAATCGCCCCGAGCTTTTGAATTCCAAGTGATACAAACTAAAAAAATCCTCGTTTCCAATTTTCGTTGACCTATCAATCTACTTATCAGTTTATCGATCATGATAACTCTTGAACGTAATGATTGATGTCAATTTCAGTACACACATAATACTTGAAGCATGTAACGAGCTAGATTTGAGCGATATTGCTTCAGAGAAAGGAAAGATGCGAGGGTCAATACATTTTCTATAGTTTCAATAGTATTCTAATTTTTTTTTCTGATTTTTGGTTGAGTTAATTATTAAATTTTATGCATAAATTATTTATAGTCAACCATATAAGAGGTTAAAGGTTTAGGGAGGTTGGTTCGAATATATTGTGTTATCCGTGCTTTTTGTCGTTCTTGGCGTTAAGAAATCAGAAAATTATAATTTTAACAAAAAACAACATGTAGACGGAAAGGCTAGGTTTTAGTTGTGAATATCTCGGAAGCAGTTTCTCTGCTCATTTTTTTGTCACTAGTACCTCACCATAAATTAATTATTGCTTGAAATATAGAGTTCTAATTCTTGATTGACTTATTCTTGAGTATGAGAAATTGAATATTTATTTTAGAATTGCGTTTCTGTGAGAAAAATACTGCATAACCAAGATAAATAAATGTGTTATCCTTCATGTTTGTCATAAAATACTACTGTTATTTAACAAAGAATTACATTAGCTTTGATGAAAGTATGGAAAAATTAAATAAGGGATATCAAACTAGAGATAAGAGAGGAAAACAGAAAAAGTATCAAATATTTTGTTTTTGTCCGTCATTACTGCTACATTTTTTGCGTTATAATTTAAACATCCCTTGGTGAAGCGACACCAGAAGCTGCAAGGATACGATATAATATACAGTATGTAGAATTCAACAGAAGATCTGCTAGTAAAATAAGCGCCTTTGTTTTATGCCTTTAGGGTATTTTTATTTATTTATTAGATTTTTAAGTCTATCTAACATAACACATTTCTTTAGATTAGGCCTATAGTCTTCGGACATTAATGCGACTCACTAAAACTAATCGCTCGCGCTACTTTCTAGGCGTAGGTTTTTACCTATTCAGAACAGCCAGTTTCTTATTCAACGGTTGGTAGTTCAAGTGGTAGGAAGTTGTACCTAAAAAGGTGCGTGTGCGATTAATGGAAGTATATTCGTGAAAAAATTACCCTCCTAGATTTTTGCATTTCTTTAAGGGTAATTCAAAAATAGTTGCTAATTTCCAGCGATTTGATTGTATGTTAGCACAATGACTCTCGGCCAAAATAAAATATTGATTCAAAATTTTGTACATATGCATTACTTAAAATAGGAAAGGAATCTGTAATTTTTATTTGCGATATTATTCTAAGGAAAGGGGGTAAGGATCAATAAAATTTTATATACTTTCAATAGTATAATGATTTTTTTTTCTTGGTTATATAACAAATAAATTTTATGCATAATTATTTATTGTCCCATATATAAGAAGTTAAAGGGAGGGGAAAGAGGTTAGACATTTGAAAATTAATTCTTCCATTATTTATCGTTTTCACAAAAATTAGTCATATTTCAGTTGCAATTATCTGGAAAATCTTTTGCTTATCTTTTTATTGAGAATTATCTCACCAAAAACCATCTATCATTTAATGCACCGGGTTGTAGTGATGGATTACGTGATATTTTATTCTGAGAAAGTCAAATCCAGTATCTATTTTACACCTACATGTTTGCAAAAGAATTACTGTGTAAATCTTAACCAATTTTTTGTATATAAATCCATATAACTAAAATTTATAGTAGTTCTTTAGTGCTTTAATATACTTATAATAATCATAACATATAGTAAAATAATAAGCCAAACGGCAAAAAAAGAAAAACTTACCAAAGATTTTGTTTCCCTTCGTCATTAGTGTTATATTATTGAGGTAATAATTTTTAATGACGAAAGAAATAAAATCGTTGGTATGTTTTCCTTTTGTTTATCTCTTATTTGTTGTGCTATACTTCTTAGGGCTTTTTACGTTTATTTGAGTCTTTCTGAAAACGTCAATAACTAGCCGTGCCCGCGGCTCTGCTCGCATGAACTTGATTCACTATTATCGTCACTGCTTATTCCTTATGTTACCTAACGTAATAAACGATAATAACTTATTTTATTTAATAATATTGTTGGGTACTTGCTATAAGTAAAGGCTCTAGTCTGTGAATCTTAGGATTAAAGGGAGTCTTAAAAATACCAATAATACATTTTCCCTTTGTATAAATAAATTTGGTCTAATTTATTTATTGTAAAATATCCTTCTTCTTCTTCTTTCTTATATGGTGTGTCACATAAGTAGGCATACTGCCTGTTTTATCCCCATTAGGCCTCTTCCGATGTGGACGTCCAGCATTCCTTCCACCTTTTCGGAGGTCTGCCCCTAGTTCTTCTACCGCAGGGTTTATTGAGTTTGGTTCTTTTTACCAGTCTGTTGTTGTCTATCCGATCTATATGTTTGTTCCATTGTTTTCTTCTTGTTCTGATCCATTTGAATATTTCTTGGATCTTACTTAGTTCTTGTAGATCTTCGTTGCGGATTCTGTCGTGGATAGTTTTTCCATGTATGTCCCTAATCACTTTCATTTCTGCTGTCCTCATTATTTGTGCTATTTTACATGTGTCAGCTCTTGTTTCTACAGCATATGTGAGGATCGGTCTCACTGTTGTCTTGTATATTCTTATTTTACTTTCCACTGTCAGGTATTTATTTTTCCATACTATATCCGTCAAACAACCTGCTATTAGTGATGGCTTCATGTTTAAATCTCCGTAGCTTATTATTTAAAATTATTAACCTGTTCAATAATACTTCCTTGTTTCCAGCTTGAATCTTAATAATTGTTTTGAAGCTACCAAACATTTTGTCTTGGTTGTGTTGATATTCATGTTTAGTTTTCTCGCTTCCAAATTGAAGGCGTGAAAGATGTTCTGAAGGTTATCCTCAGAATCGGAGATGAGGGCTGCACCATCGGCGTAGCAGATTGTATGGAAGTGTGTGTTGCCCATTTTGTTTCCTCTAGTTTTTGGAGGATTCCCTCCTATTCTGTCCATGACGAGGTTGAAGATAAAGGGACTAAGTGAATCGCCTTATCTTATTCCGACGTTTATTTTTACTTCCTTGCTCAGTAAATGTCCCACTTTTATATTTGTTCTATATTCTGTGTTAATATCATGTATGATTTTTATTAGCTTATTACATCTCAGCAGATTTGTTTGCTTTTCCTGTAATAATTTTATATTATCTGTTAATTGCACGAAATATTAAAAAAACGTAATTATACGAAATCAGCTCTAAAGATTTTGTCTAAACTTTCCATAAGACGATTTGATTATTGACAGTCGAAGCTGGGCTATATGTTCTCCTGAAAAATTCTAGGGAGTCAGCTTTTCACCTAAACATTAGGACCTATTGGGTGGCAACTTATACATTACGAAGAAATGAACAATTGCCCCCAATGTGTTCTGAAATTTAAATTACTAGAGTAAATGAACATATATTCAAAAACATTTTTTAAGCTTATTTTTTTACTTTCACCGCTAAGGAAAATATTATATTCATGAAAAAAATCGTCTTATGAGATTTTTGCACTTTTTTGTGTTTTCACGAAAAAATATTGTTTCCAGTTTCCGTTGGTCTATTTCTGTGTCTTAAGTTCTACCTCTGGCTGATGTCAATGCAGTATTAAAAACGCAATTACTTTTTTTGTTACAGATCTTTTTGTTTGGTGTTCAAACTCATTATTTCTTTCCAAATAAGGTAAGTCATAGTATTAAAATTAATTAAAAACAGCTATTTGTGCCCCTTACAATCGTAAACTTCAGTATAAAAGAGAGAAAAATATTTTATTTCAAGCTCATTTTTACAGCAGAAAAATTTGTCATCAATCGTAAAAAGTCTACACAAAACTTTTATATTCTAGACAAATGAAAAGTTAAGTGCCGTTTGGTGTTCAGGCCACATCACTAAAATTTATAATTAAATGACGTCGGGAACGTGACTCTTATATTGGATAATAGCCTTATATAGTCTAGTAGATTTGAGAAATAAAATTCAGATACTGAAAGGGCGGTAAAAATATATAATTAAGAATTATGGTATTATTTCCTGTAAGAGGACTATGTGTAAATTTTAGACCCAAAATAATGGACAGCTGGGGTAGCACAAGGATCTCTTGGTGAGCAGCAATACCATAATAGACCACCACCATTTTCAGTAACCAACAACATTGAACTTTAAATTAGACCAGTAGACCAGTCAACCACACATACACACCATCCATCCGGGCACGTCAAATGATTGAAAATAGATAGTGACCCGATGGTACTAAAGGGAAGAAAAACGAGTGGTACCACGAGTCTGAAGGGATATGGACTAACTGACTTACTTACCTGTCCAATGCCAGTTCATGCTATCATAAAGTTTACGGCGCAAATATTGCATTTCGCAGAACATTTTCTTTGAGGATCACTTCTGCTCCATTTATAATGTTTCTCCCAGTTGGTTTTATATTTTTAGTGTTCTGTACGGATATACTTATAAGATCACTTTGGTGTGTGTCTATCTGCCCGTCTGTCAGTTTCTCAGTCTGTCTGTCACACCCAGTTTTCTCCGAAACTGTTTGACATAGAAAATTGAAATTTGGCACTAATATAGGAATTAATGGCCTCATCAGAGCCGTGTAGTTTTGAAAGTTAAATTTTGACTGGGGATTAGTTCTGGAGGGATGAAATCGGAAGTAAAATAAAAAATTATCAGGTCATCGAGTCAAATGAAAGCTTGTAAAAACACGAGTTCAAAAATATATATAATGTAATACTTGCACACACTTTTCTTTGCATTATTTTTAAAAAATTGCGAAAAATCGCCGTCCCCCCCCCCCTTATCTCGAAAAGTACTGATCAAAAAATTTTGAGAAAATTCTGGAATATTCTCCATACGGTGTAGACTAAACGAAAATTATCACGAATACATTACCTTTAATAATTCATCTGGTATATAAAAAAAAAAAAATTCAAGGTCATCAGTTTTCGGT
Organism: Pachyrhynchus sulphureomaculatus; assembly: GCA_019049505.1. Lineage (NCBI taxonomy): Eukaryota > Metazoa > Arthropoda > Insecta > Coleoptera > Curculionidae > Pachyrhynchus > Pachyrhynchus sulphureomaculatus. Next base: position 78,053,781 of record CM032448.1, on the reverse strand, counting down.
AAAGATTGAAAAAAAAACTTTGTTTAAAACTCATTTGGGTATGTTTTGTGGTCATTGATCATTTTATACCTCCATAACAAAAATTTTTATTTTAAAAGCAATCAACCCTAATTTCGCAACTCCTACTTGTACTTGGCCGGTTATTTTAAGTGTTTAGGTTTCATTAATTTTGCTTTCTTTGGAGTTACTGATGTATCACTATCAGAATCTGAATTACATGCCATTTTAGACAATATAAAAGAAAAATAATATATACATTAAAAAACCCTTAACAAATTCTGTTTATCATTGACATTTGATTGTCCCGACATCTTCCGTTCTGTTCAGTAATAATCAATTTAAGCGTGTGCGTTCCGTTCAGTTTTATCCTAATCGTTCGAAAATTACGTCATAAGAGCGTTTCGTTTCGAGTTTGATAAAATATTTTCACATACTTTATAGTTATGCAAAAGTTTAAAGTATATCGAGCAAAAATAAACCATACTTTATTATAAAGTATGGTTGGCAACCCTAGTCACACCTTTATCTTCAATATAAGAATTACAAAGAATACATAAAAAGCGAGACTTCTTTGTAGTAAAAGCTGAAAACAAATACTTGGTGCCTAAATATTTGTTTAATTATAAACAAATAAAATAAAATTATTTTGTCTCGGTACCAGTCATCATGGAAGTTTATTTTATCTGTGACTAGCCAAAGGCTTAGGGCAGTAATTTACTGAAGAAAAGTATTTCAGTAAATTACTGATTGCACCGAATACGTACTGATATTTCGTAGCTCTTAGTCCCGGTTAAATTCACAATTTTCTTCGAAAAAAATCGTCACCATATTGTTAAGTCAAACAGTTTTTTTTCATATCAGATAAACTGTCTAAACTTCATTCACTCGTGATAATTTTCGCTCAACTCTACACTTTATGGAGAATATTCAAGAGTTTTTTCGAAATTTTTTCATTAGTACTCTTAGAGTGGCGGGGACAGCGATTTTTGGTCATTTTAAAAAATAGCACAAAGAAAAATGTGCACAAATCTTACATCATATATATTTTTGAACTCGTTTTTACAAGCTTTCATTTGACAGCCAGCGACTTACAGCGATTCAAGAACAACGTGAATCGCTTTTTCCGCACACGTGTCGCTCCTGTAGCGCTTTAGGGACTTCCCTGCAGCACGTGTGCTAGACCCATAAAAAAAAGAAAAAAAAACACTCTATGACTCTGTAAGATTTTTTTCTCTCCCAAACATCAAAATTTAATTTTCAAAACTACATGGCTCTGATTGGGTCTTTCAGCTCTATATGTCAAATAGTTTCGGAGAAAATCGGGTATGACAGACAGACACCGAAGTGATCCTATAAGTGTTCTGTAGGGAACACTAAAAATATGTAAAATTTTTCAAGAAAAGAGGAATATACGCGGCGCATTCAAAAAGTAAGAACCGTTTCCTTATATTTAAATATTGGCGAGTCTGAAGAAAGTTGTACACATGCAGCGCCATCTATTGATTGTTTCCGAAGCCACTGAAGTTGTTGTTTTGATTCGGTAGTCGTTTGTCTGTTGGTGAATGCAGACAACAATGTCCGCGCGAATCGTTGGTTCGGCTAGTTGCGAAGTGCGTGCTGCGATTCGATTGTTGTGTGCAAAAGGATCATCAGCTGGTCAAATTTATCGGGAGTTGTGCCTAGGTTATGGACCTACAGTAATGAGTGAAGGAAAGATTAGACAATGGTGTCGAGACTTCAAAAATGACCTCACAAATGTGCATGATGAAGAGCGGAGTGGCAGGCCCAGTATCCAGGCCGATGAAATCGTTCAACAAGTGGACCAAAAACAGCGATTTGATCGACAATTGCACTTGAAACAGTAACTTCGTAGACAACGGTTTAAAGACGACGAGGAACTCAAGACCGTCGTTGTCAACTGGGTCAATTCCCAGGCAGAGAAATTCTATGCAGAGGGGGTGCAGCGTTACGAAAAGTGCTTAGAAGTGAACGGCGATTGTGTGAAAAAGTGAAGTAGGTTTGTAGAAAATTAGAACCGTCAATAAAAACTCTTTCTAACGAATATTTTTTTTTATGACCAAACGGCTTTTCGAATATGCCTCGTATTATAAATTCAAAACAAAAACGTAAGTTAGACAGTATTTTATGAAGCTAGAAGTCATTTAAAACCAAAATTGAATAACTGATTAATTCGAAGTTGATTCTCTACCGCACTTAATTAAAATATACTATTATTAATACCTTTTTAATTATTGCTTATTTTTATGTTTTTTTTTTTATATTTTTTTTGTCATACAATTTTTAGGTTCAACTCAACATTTAAAATATTTTGTCAAATTTAAAAGTAAAAATTTAACATTAATGTAATCAATATTAGAAAATTTGGCAAAGACTAAAAAAACTAACTAAGTTCGATAAATAATGACGATTGCAGTAAAATTGTATTTTATCAACTTGACAATGGAGCAAAGTAGGTAAAATAAACAATAATTTTGTCAAATTGCTACAATTGGACTTAATGTTTATGACCAAGAATATGTTCATTTGTCTATATTTTTGAAATGTTGCAGAAATCAAAAATGAAAACTGTTTTTATCTTGATAGATTGTTGTAGTGCTGAAGTGCATGTAAATAAGGACTGCGATCTTATACTATATACTTCTTTCCCTTAGGACGTTGTAAAACCTACTTTGTAAATGAGTTATAAAAAGAAATTTAGTTACTCATTGGAGACTTTACAATTCATATATTCAAAAATTTTAAGTATTACTGTTATAGAAAAATAAAATGATGGATATGATTAAAGTTTTTAGCAGAATAAACTTCCAGAGTAAACGGCACTCCTGCATTAAGCAGGCTATGTTTGGTATGTCTCTGTAGCAAAAGTAGTTGAAGAAAAATATTATTATTGTATATTATAAATAGAGCTTCTTGATAATAGCACGTAAAACATAAAGAGGTCTCAAATTTTGGATCGCCACCCCCCCCCCATTAATCAAAAAATAACGCTTTGAGTACCAATTCGAATAGTGTGATTATAAGTTATTTACAGATTTAAATTGAGTAAAAATTGAGTTTATCTATACAAATATGGGCTCCAATTAAACTAGATACATACACAGGGCAACGTCTCGAGACCGTATTTTTCCAAAATTTCTGTTGTGGATCCTACAGAAAAGAAGTGAGGTAAAGAGAGGTAATTTAAATAGTATATTATAATACTGTTTATACAAAAAGCTTGTAGAGTTATGCAGGCAACTAACAGTGAAAAAAGTGCATTGAATATGCGTTAAAGACAGAGATATGGGTCTAAACAACGAACAGAGCCGATTAATCCCAGTGAAAGTAGTAGTGAACAGTAAGAAGTTTTGTAGATTGAATTTTACTCTAACCGCTAACTTGATAAGGATTTGCGTACGACTGACGGACTACAACAACTTTTACTAAATACTAATATCAAATTATCTACCAATTATTATGTGGTTAATGTAAAATAACTGAAAACGGACCAGGACCAGTTTACCCACTGTTCTCTTATTCGTCAAATCCTTCCTGCGACGCCTTTCGCCGTATTACTGCTCGTCAGTCGGACTAGGATTGACAAAACAAGAGAACATAATTTACGGGTACTTATCCAAGAAGTTACGGGACACGAAGGTAGAATACAACGAATTGTACTAAGTACAGAACTAACATAAGGGGAACTAGTTACATATCACTGCATTAAGGACGTTTCTGATGTCATTTTGGCTTTTTTTCGAAGAAATGCCTTTCCAACTATACCACTACTCACACGGCGAGATACTATCATTGAAACAACACCTGTTGATAAAACTAACTTAGCTGAACTCTTTGCTTCACTTTCCAATTCCGTCAGAACAGTGTTGTTTATGGATCTCGTGTTTCTTCAGAGAGCGTTCTTTACGAGTGGCGGTGTCTTTCTAATATCTTCACTACCAACGCCGGTGTGTCCCAAGGCTCCGTACTGTCTTCTACTATCTTTCTCCTATACATTACCGATTTGCTTGAAAGATTTACGAATCCAATCTACAACTTTGCAGATGATAATACGCTTATTTCTTCATTTACTCTGAACAATTGATCATCGGTTACTAAAGCAAATATCCGCAGACAGCAGAGAGTTAACGTTGCGGAACCCCACGGAGATATGTCAGGTCACTCTATTCCTCTAGCATCGCCATTCATGCTGCACACATAGCAAAGAGAACTGCTCACAAACTGGGAATATTCCTTCGAACTAGAAAGGTTTACACTCCACAACAATTTTTAATTATGTACAAAGCTCAGATTCGGCCAATGGTGGAATCCTCTTCTCTCAAATATGCGCTGCATTTTTTTTTTTAATTAATTTTGTTTAATTTGTTTTGTGTTAATGTTTTGTATTTTTTTAATATTGTAAATGGAATAAAATAAAAGAGAAATTAGAAATGCCCTGAAACTCGAGTGAAAAGGCAAAAAACTTTTAAACATTAACCCTATCAACCTAAACCCACAAAAAATGGAGAAAGAAAGGTAACAAATGTTTCAACTTACCAATATCGATCAATTCATATATGGAAAAACAATAAATGATCTTTAAATATATTAGCCATAAAATAAAAATTGTTTTGTTTTAAAACAGGTGTTCTTTAAATAAAATATATAGAAATATTTTAATTAAATTTGCAAATATAGCATGTACTTTCAAATGCAGTCTCATATATCGAGTTATATTCGCCATTTATTAAAAGTGATCGAAATCAAATATTTTTCAATTATATTTCGTTTGGCACTGGTTTATATCCAATATCGTTATTTATACACGTGGAATTTTCAAATGAAAAATTAAGATAAATTGATTTTGGCAAAAACATCGAATTTTGATTTACTATCAAATATAAGTTATGAAATATGTTTAATAAAGTCACATAGTTTATAACTTAATGAATGGGGTCATACTTTTAAAATAGATATGTTTGTGACAGTAGGAGAGAATACAGCCTAACATATTAGAGGCTGTGTTAATGACAAAGAACGAGGGCGAACTTCAGAGGTTACTGCAACAAAAACAGATTTGATATGTCAATATCCGCAGCAAGAACAAAAGGTATAACAACATTTACACCCTCGACCCCACTAAGATGTCATCTTGTTATTGCCGAAAATATTATTTAACAAAGTAAGAGTATACGAGGTAAGAACCCACCTAGGCGACGAAAACTGCGGCATATTTTAACAATGTAATATAGCGAAACGAACACTAATTAAACTAAAACGAAGTATCACCTTTATCGAGCCACAATTAGTCCTATACCAATGTACAACGGCCTCCTTTTAAATTTTTACAAACGGACACTAGATGGCGCTGTAAAATTTGGCATTTGTTCTTGTTAAAACAGTGGCAGCTTAGAAATTGGTAGTTTGTTTACAGTGAGCGTTTAAAGAACAGTTTTTTGAACAAATGGAGATTTGACGTGAAGGTTTTCTTTGGATAATTTTTTACGATTTTAGTAAAGCCTAACTCAACAATAATGCCCCGAATCACTTCGTTCAACTTTTGATAATGAATTGCCATCAGAAAAGACTGTTTACAATTGGTTTGCAAAATTTCGTCAGACTCTTACTTTCGTCAGCGATGAATTTCGTGAAGGTCAACCAAAATAAATAAATAAATATCGTCTTTTTAGGATGTTAATTACATGTGATGTGAGTACATATTACCCACACACATCGTGTAGTAGAAGAGGCGAGATTTAATCATCGGTTACTCTTACATCTAACCTCTTCAACACACAACGCGCTTACAAACAAAAATGAAGCAACAATTACATACTAACATAGTAAAATCAATAATCGACAAGATACATCAAAATACAAATAAACTACGTCTGAGAATTCTGCTTATTTAACAGCTCTTCCCTATATAATCGACGAAGTCGGCCAATAGTGCACTTTTTCAGTTCTGGATTCATAGTATTGTTATGTATTTACTGCATTATATGTAAAACTGCGCTGAAACAAGGCAGTGCGCAGTGGCATAGTCAAGCGATCAGGCCGTCTAATATACCTATCATGTACCAAATTTCGGGATACTAGCTTCTCCCTTAAATAAATCGGGACTGAAGTTCCTAAGAGCCTCATTAAGAATATTACGAAGTGCAGTTGCACAGTATTAGCAAAATTTAACCATTTTAACTCATTTATTTTTAAAGATATATGATCATATTTTCTCAAATGGAATATAAACCTACAGCAGACGTTCTGTACATACTGCAATCGTCTCCTTGAAAGCGCATCCAAGCAAGGATAGTACATAATACTACAATAATGAAATGAAGACAAGACCAAAGATTTCCACATTTTTTTCCTCATCTTAAAATTCAGAATAAAACGATTTGCATATAAAACCTTCATTTTCGCATAACTTTTTTGTAGGAGCACCCTAACATGTTCCCTGAATCTGAGATGTGTATCAATGCAAAGACCCAAATTCTTGGCACAATCAGAAAACAGCAAATCCTGATCAGTCATCCTCAGTCTCAAAGCCATGCTCAAGGTTGGTCGCCGATTTTCCTTGCAAAACAATAAAACTTGAGTCTTGTCTGGATTTAACCTCAAATTATGTTCATCCGAGTAAATTGACAAAGCCATGAGATCCTGATTTAAATTTTCCGCTGCAGACTCAGGATCCGATGGTTCAAAGAAATGAAGCAACTGTGTCATCAGCATACGACTGAACCGATGAATATACAGCTGCTTGGAATATATCAAAAGTATATATAAGAAACAGAAGAGGCCCCAGTATTGAACCCTGGGGCACTCCGGAGATAATTTTACCAGCAGCTGAACAAACATCATTCATTCGCACCCTCTGCCATCTACCCGACAAATAACTATAGAAAAATTGTACGGAGTGATCAGCGAAGCCCAGATAGTGCAGTTTAGCACAAAGTAGGTTATGATCCAGCATATCAAAGGGTTTCGAATAATCCAGCGAGACTGATATAACAGCCATATTTTTATCAATAGCTCTGATTATGCTATCCGTTAAATTCAATAAAGCCGTTGATGTGCTATGACCCCTCCGGAAGCCAGATTGATGCAAGGGGAGCAACTCATTTGTCAAGACATATTCTGAGACCTGTGTATGTACTGCCCTCTCCAAGACTTTTGACATAACTGGTAACAAACTAATTGGACGCAAATCTCTGACGGTTAAAGGATTTTTTTAACTTTAGCAACAGGGCACACAATAGACTCTTTCCAGCTCTCCGGAAAATACCCACTCTCCAGGCAACAATTAACAATATGGGTTAGATGATATAAGATAACAGGTAAACTAAGTTTAAGCATAAAAAGTGTCAAACCATCATTTCCAGCAGCATTGGACTTTATACTATTAACACACCTGCAAATTGACTCAGGGGTTTCCATTAGGAAATTAAAGTTCAGATCTAAATTCCTCTTATTGTTACTGTAATAATATATTTTACCAGCACAGTTGTCAGACTTTCTGAAAACGCTCAAAAAGTATTCATTTATATCATTCACATTGGCCAAATGTGCAGGCAGACGAGGGGTATCTTTTGAACCCGTGTGAACATTGCATTGCTGAAGTCCCTTCCATAATGATTTTGCATTCTTTTGTGTCTCTAAATATTCAAGATATCCCAATTTTTCACGACGCACACTGTAAAGGGTGAGATTTCTCATTTCTTTGTAATATTGATGACTCTCCTGAGTTTAAATCGGTTGTTGTTCCAAGAAACATCGATGCTATGTGCAACATGATTGAAAAGGATACGCATGTGACTTGCTGTGAGATAGGGGCATCCTTAGGTATATCGAAGACTGCAGTACATTCAATTTTGCATGAACATTTAGCTGTGAAAAAGATCTGTTCCCGTTGAATTCCCCATAATTTGTTCGAAACTCAAAAACAGGCTTGTGTCAACTAGTGTGCTCAAAAAATTCGACCGAGGACATGCAAAATCATAACTGGATCCGGAAACTAATCAACAGTCAACTTTTTAGGGGTTCCAAGATGAACCGAATCCAACAAAAGTGGTTCGTTCGCGCAGCACTTCCAAGAAAATTATCGCTCATTTCTTTGGTGATACTGGACATGTTGCAAACATTGCTTTAGAGGATCGAAGAACAGTTAATGCTGAATGGTATACAACAATTTGTTTGCCAGAAATCATCGATGAATTCAGGAAAAACAACTGAAAATTTGACGGAGAAAACATCGAATTATTGTCTCATTGCCCGTATTTTACATGATTTATCGCCTAACGACTTTCTGAATCTCAAAACAATGCGTGGACAGTGATTTTCATCACCTCAAGAAGCTGTTGAATCCTTCCAAAACCATGTTTTTGAGCGTGCAAAAAATGTTTCGAGAATTGGTTCGAACGTATGCAAAAGTGTATAAATCTTAAAGGCGAATATTTTGAGAAACAATAAAACGATTTGTACCAAAGAATTTGTTTTCTTTCATTGTTTTTGTAAAAACTTAAAAGGTAGCCCTCGTATACAGCGGAAGCTTGAAGCTCGAAATATAAAAAGACGCTATTAAATAGACAGAGACAAGGATTGACAGACATACAAAATAAATAATATAAATGGCTCGGTATTAAACAGAAAGATATAATGGAACAAACGTATACATAGGTTTCGATTTTAAGTTCTATAATGGAGAAATTAGTGAATCAGTCAAAATTTACAAATATGGCAATTACATTAACAAATGATGGTCAGGTATGCATTACGCGTGAATGATAACTATTATACTGGATTAGCGGTGAATATATCAGTCGGGTACAATTACTCATTCAGTGTTCTAATTTCGAGAAACAAAGATCCCCAAAGATGTCTCTTACACTCCAGTTTGTCACATTCTAATCCAAGATACTGTAATTTTGATGCTGATAGCACTAAACTTCGAATTTGTTTGTTTGAATTTGATGATTACTTGAGAATTAAAATAATAAAAAAATAAAAAAAAAATTTTTTTTGGCGAACATTTTATCTTCTGTAATTACGCGACTAAGGAATTCCGGCTTCTTTTCAAGGTGGTGCAACGATACACAGCCCTTTGATTGGCCTTTTACTTAATCGTGAAGTTTTTTGGCACATGTCATGTGTAAATTCTATGTTAAATCGTACGGATATTTAATTGGTTTAAATTACTTGACTACTGATCATAATCCATGCTAGGCGAAAATCTGACGTCACTAAAAACCTCACTCTCTCCACATTGTTATCCATATTTAAAATTTCCAGCACTAGGTTTACCTTCCATTTCTTCTTGGTTCTCTAAAAAGTTTCTATGCTATCTGAAGATTTGTGCTTTGGATGGGGAATTCCTTCGATGATCCCTCTATAACTTTCTGTAAGTCACAGTAGCAAATTTGCCGCGATAGGCACAAAATTGAATAATATAATATTCCTCAAGATTTCTTCGGTCTATTTTCGACCTGTATAGCAACTTCATCAAGTTCAAACTCGTAACTGTGTATCCTTTTTCAAGTGCTAACTTTTGAACACTTTCTTTTAAATTGTCGCTCAAAATGTTCAGATAAACATGCTGATCCTTGGTACCATTATTAAAATGTAAATTTCCAATCCCTCCAGCGGACATGCATCACCAAAGCAGAACACTGCCACCTCCTTGTCTCACCGTGGAACGAATGTTTTTAATTCCTAATGCGGTGTTCTTCTTTCTGCAAACTTTAGTTCTGCCATCAGACCCAAAAAGGTTAATATACTTTCATCACTAAACATTACGGATTCTCAAAGTTTAGTAACGTATACCCCAGCAAAAGCTAACCACTTTTTGCGATTATCTTCCGAGATGAACGACTTCTTCCTGGCTGCACACCCCTTATAGCCTGCCCTGTGTAAACAATTTCTCACTGTTTGTGAAGGAACATTTTTCGAAAATAGTTCCTGTACTTCTTTTAATTTTGGTGCACTTTTCTTGGGATCTATAATTATTTGTCTAACAATACTGGCATCTTCACGTGAAGTCAATTTCTTGGAACAACTCGAGAGTGGTCGAATTTTATAGGAACCCATTGATTTATACTAGTTTATAATGTAAAGTAGCATGCGACTTTTTAACAGTTTTTCCTATATTTCTATACGATTTTCCATCTTTCCACAAATCAATTATGATCTTTCGAGCTTGAAATGGAATTTCACAATTTCTCTCGTTCATTTTTAATACTACTTTGGAAACCCACTGCAAGATTACTAGCAACAAGTGACAGAGTATAAAGTATGGCCGAAAATTATTTATTTGTTTTCAATTTAGCAAAATTAGCAATAGATAGCTTGATAAAATGCGGCTGATTATAACGTGTTTTTTTCAATGCAGTTCTTGAGGAGAATTTTTTAACATTAATTTTGTTTACATTTTTATAACAATGATGCAACTTCTAAATAAAATGTTCCGTAGTTGTTTTTAATACTAATCTTCGTTGGTTAAGTTTCAAATATTAATTTAAACATGTTTTCTCATAGTGCCAATTAATTAGTTACACATAACAGAAAAATAGTATTGCAGCTGGTGTATGGATTATATATATATATATATATATATATATATATATATATATATATATATATATATATATATATATATATTACATGCATGTATTCACTATATCACTATATGCCGAATGTAGGCCTTCCTCCTAAATTTCCATCTCAATCTATTTCCAGCTGTTGTCATCCATTTAATGCCCGTAGCCCTCTGTATATCATCCCGCCATCTTGTTTTGGTATATCCAACCCTCCTTTTCTGTTCTCGTGGTCTCCATTCTAATGTTCGCTTGGTCCATCGATCATCCGTCGTTCGTGCTAATGTCCAACCCATTGCCACTTTCTTTCTGCTACATGTTCTGTAATATCCTTTAATTTCGTTTGTTCACGTATCCACTTGTTTCTTTTTCTATATTTAAGCTTTATCCCCATCATCTCTGTTTCGTGTACTCTCTGGGTCCGAGTTAGTTTTTGTATATCGAGTTTATTCAGTGTCGCAAGTTTCAGCGCCCTATGTAATTACGGGTAGAATGCACTGATCGTAAACAAATGCGCACCTTCCAAGCCTGATTCTTCTTGAAATTTCATCCGTCTCTCGTCGTAGTAATTTTTTGCCCGAGATACACATAATTCTTAACAATTTCGAGAGCTGTTCCTTCTAAATTTATAATTATGCTCTTATTAGTGTTGGTTAATATTTTTGTTTTACTTTTATTCATCTTAAGACCAATTATGTTATTATGTTTGAGTGGAAATTTAACTCATTTATCATTTCTTGATACTCATGACTACAATATCGTCTGCGAACCCTAATTGATTTAGATTTACATCATCTATCTTTAGGCCCTTCTTTGTCCAATCTAGTTGGCAAAATACGTCTTCTAGAGCAGAGAGATTGTGTCTCCCTGTATTACACCTCTTCCTATACGTATTTTTTCTGTACTAGGTTTTATGTACATCTTTGCATTTTCGTATATATCTTTGATTGAATATACAGTTGTTCAAGCCGTTGATGATCAGAATCAAAAGCCTTCTCATAGTTCATGAAGGCTGTGTAGAGTTCGAAATTGTTTTTATTGCTCTTCTCTTGGATATTTCTCATTGTCTGTAAGTGGTCGTATGTGCTATTACCCGATCTAAAACCAGCCTATTCGCATGTCTGGTAGGAATCTAACTTATTTTTTATTCTATTGAGAGATGATTTTAGTCAAAAGTTTATAAACACACACCCATTGGGCTACTTCATGCTGTTTTATTGGTCCAATTAAAAAAAAAAGACAGGAATATATTTGCGCCAGAAATTTTTCTTTCTACAAATCACAAATCTTGAAAGGTTTTTTACGCTACTAATATATTTTTTCTCGGCGATTATTTTATCGTGTAGGTCCACTATATCATGACCAATATGAAAAACGATAATATTCGAATGTCTGTGCTTTGAGACCCTAGACAAACCATCGTAAATTTCCATAGTGGACCATGACTTCTGTCAGAAACAGCAAATGGCCGCTCTATTCTAACAAGATTCAAACTATGACATGGTTTAAATCACTATAAATTTTGTCGAAAATGTAGTGAATGTAAAACCTTTTGTTTCCCATGATAATCTTTATTTTTTTCCTATCTTCAATCAGCGTTTTTAATAACTGTGTATTTTTATATGTTATCGAGTACTTTTCATCTGTCTTGTATTGGATTTTACTTACTAGTCATTATTAGATTTAAAACGTTTTTCATTTTTAGGTCAAAAATGGTTTGGACATGTTATTTTGCCAAATATTTAAGTTTTAGTTTGTCTCTACAGCATTAGTTGATTTATTTTCATTAAAAAATATGTGTCAACTACAAGAATCTTCAAAATTCTGAGGCAACTGTATTAACTCAGCCATTGACGTACATTCCAAAAAACAAAAAAAGTTGAGAATTAATTTTCTACTTTATTATTTAGTTCCTGAATTTATACATATATGTATGTTATATATATATATATATATATATATATATATATATATATATATATATATATATATATATATATATACACACGTATATCTACACTACCATCAGAAAGTATTTACCCACCTAGAAATTTCAATGTAACTGCCAAAATTTAATACCTAATTAAACCCTTTTATTATATTAGGTAATTTAATTGTTCATAACAAGTGTCAATCATAAAATTGTTTAGATAAGCCTTTTTGGTGAAATTACAAGTTAAAAAACCAATTAGAACAAATTTCCATGTTTTGCATGTAATAGCTTTGTGGCGATTTCTGAGAATTCCAGTTGAAGTAAGAACTCATTTCAAGTTTCTAGGGATTATGGAAATTCCTAGTGACATTTTATGATAAAAACTATGATATAAATACCATTGACCTTTTGGAAATTAACCATTCACAAGCAGTACTTTCTCATTGATACAGGCTCAATTGTTTTGTGAAAATGCCAAAAACGAAAGAAGTTTCCGTTGAAAATAGGGCTCTGATAATTGCGAGACATCAAAATGGTCACTAGTGATATGCGGATGCCAAGGAGAATGGTGGACTACATCGTAAAAAAATTTTCTGCGGGACGTGGAATTATCAACCAAAAACGTTCAGGAAGGCCTCGAAAAACGACTCCCGCTGAAGACAGAGCTATAACAATGTCCAGCAGACGTAATCGCCGCCTAACAGCACCAGAAATCACGGCTCAAGTAAACCTGGAGTGGCCCATCCCCATCAGCGTGACAACCGTGAAGAACAGGTTAGCAGAAGGTGGACTACACGGGAGTGTTGCAGTGAGGAAACCACTTCTTAGGCAAGTGAATAAACGTAAACGATTAGAATGGGTCCGAGAACATGAAAATTAGACATCAGACCAATGGAATTCCGTCCTTTGGAGCGACGAATTTTAATTCGAAATTTTCGGTTCAAATCGACGAGTTTACGTGCTGCAGTCACCTGGAGAGGAGTTGCCTACAGTAAAACATGGTGGAGGTTCAGTAATGGTTTGGGATTATTTTAGCAACGGTAAAGTTGGAAGAATCTTTAGGATAGAAAGAATCATGCGAAAAGAACAATATCTAGAAATTTTGCTAATTCAAATGCTTCTTTCTGGAAGAGATATTTTTCAGGGGAAATTTATTTTTCTGCATGACTATGACCCTAAACATTCTGCTAAACAAATTAGAGAACTTTTGGACCAATGGAAATCCGATAACGTCCTGGAAGTGATGACTTGGCCTCCACAATCACCCGACTTGAACCCCATCGAATTGCTATGGGACCATTCGGGCAGGTATGTTCGAAAGTTTAATCCAAAATCACTTGTGGGAACTTTTACAAGCAGAATGGGTCAAAATAACTGAAGAAACTTCTGGACAGAATGCCGAAACTGTAGAGCAATAATTAAAAAACAAAAGAGGTCACATAGATGAGAGAAATCTGGGAAAATCATGAATATTTTTCTGATTTTCTAGACTGTAAATAATGTGAAAATAAATAATAATTCATTAACATAAAAAAATATATATTATTTGGGTTTTTGTTGCCTCGGGACTGAAATAACTAGGTGGGCAAATACTTTCTGACTGTAGTGTACATATATACATATACATATATATATATATATATATATATATATATATATATATATATATATATATATATATATATATATATATATTTTTTTTTTTGAAGTGACTCTATAATCAGATTACTGCCCGAGATATTTGCTTTTCTTTGCGTTTTAGAGTTTCTATATCACGAAAAACATCAATCAATCACTCATTTTTGTCCGTCTGTCGGTCTGTTGGTACGCAATCCGGTTGCCTCAATAAGTTTTTGCCAAATTCAGTCAAATTAAAGTCAATCAATTAGATCAACCGTTAAAAAAAATTAAGTGGCTATCACCAGTTATAAAATTCGACATGGGTAATTGGAAAAAGTGCAAAAATATGTTAAATTGAACTAAATTTTCTGTACTATTAAACTCTCCGTAAAGTCTCCGTCACTGTACTTTAGAATTAATGGTAAGTCGGTTTGTCAAATAAAAGGAAATTCCTGGAGCAGAACTAATAAAGTCTGTGTAACAAGTTTCTGTCGTTTTCAGAAGCAGAATTATTGAAATTGTCAGCTGAGGACTTGTTGCTGCGTCACTACATTTAAGTTTAATTTGTTTTACGTGAAAATATTGATTTAAAGTTTTTCCGTTTTAAAAAGAATAAAAGAAAAATAATTTAATAATGTTTATACGTTGTGTTTTTCAAATTGGGGCTTTCTCTTTACTCTCCCTAGATATAACCTATGGAAATGTGTTCAAAAAACTGTTTTAAAAAAGTTAATCTGAAGTTGTATTAAATTTTGTTTAGCACAGTGGTATATAGAGGTACACACTGGTCTATGGTATCAAGACTTATTCAGAAGCGAATGTCGTACCATAAAGAAAACAATAAATAAGCTCATCTCAACGCTCATATATATATATATATATATATATATATATATATATATATATATATATATATATATATATATATATATATATATATTAGTACAGCCTTAAAATTGACTTTGGATGAGTCTATGAACAATCGGCACTCATCTGGCTGGTGCACAAACATCATTACAAACAACTACATGGCCTTCTTTAGAGAAGTGGTCACTGAAATCACTATGTCGTCTACGATAAATGCGGATCCTTATATCTTTTTATAGTAGATTGCAACCTTTGAGCCTGGAACTTTTTTTTTTTACTGGTCTAGCACACGTGCTGCAGGGAAGTCCCTAAAGCGCTCCAGGAGCGGCACGAGTGCGGAAAAAGCGATTCACGTTGTTCTTGAATCGCTGTAAATTGTACTCGGTGGGAAACACAGCGCTGGGCAAATTATTCCAAAGGGATGACGTTCTCCATATAAAAGATTGCTTGAAAAGCGTTGTACGCGGAGTAACAAGCTGAACCTCATACGGATGCGAAGCACCAGCGCGACGTGTATTTCTAACATGCACCGCTTTGGGAGGAATTAAGCGGGCCACATCCTTCGAACACTTTCCATGAAAATACTTGTAGAACAGACTCAAGTCGCCAACCGTTTTTCGATGTTCCAGCGAATCAAGGTCGCCGGTCAATTCCGGGTCCCCAATCAGACGGACCGCTCTTCTCTGAACAGAATCCAACAAATGCAGTGTATGTTTGGGAGCAGAGCCCCAAACGTGGGAGCAGTATTCCATAGTTGGTCGAATTTGGGCTTTGTAAAGAATTAACAGTTGTTGTGGGGTGTAAAGCTTTCTGGTTCTAAATAATATTCCCAACTTTTGAGAAGCTCTCCTTGCTATGCCTGCAACATGTTCATGCCAAGACATATTTGCTCCCAAACTAACTCTCAACAAATTGAGCGACGATGCTAGGGGAATGGAGTGCCCCGACATAACTATGTCGGGTTCAGCAACGTTAACTTTTTTAGAAAAAACTGCCGCTTGGGTTTTTGTAGCGTTAAATTCCACTTGGTTACTGTCACCCCAAGATAGAATTTCTTCCAGGTCTTTGTTAAGTTGAACGACCTCCTGCTGTCTGCGGATATTCGCCTGAGCAGCCGATGTCCGAGCGTTCAAGGTGAATGAAGAGACAAGCGTACTGTCATCTGCAAAGTATAGATTGGATTCCCGGTCTTTTCCAGCAGATCGTTAATGTAAATGAGAAAGAGAGTAGGAGACAGTATGGAGCCCTGGGGCACACCGGCGTTGATAGTGAGGGTGTTAGAAAGAAATCCGTCGGCCGCCACTCGTAAAGAACGCTCTCTGAGGAAACATGAGAGCCACAAACAGAACCTTTCAGACATACCATAAGAGCGCAACTTAGCCAACAGTCCATCGTGCCAAACACGGTCGAATGCCTTGGATATGTCAAGAACAACCGCTCGAGATTCTCCAAAGTGTTCAATTGTGTTGTTCCAAACATGTGTTACATAAGTCAGAAGATCTCCTGTTGATCTATGTTTACGAAAACCATATTGGTGATCGCTAATAATATTGAATCGTTCAAGATATTTTAGAAGATGCTCATTGATAACCTTTTCCATGACTTTCGATATTATTGAAAGCAGTGCAACTGGTCGGTAGTTATTTGGCAAGGTCTTCTTACCTTTTTTAGGTATCGGCTGAACCGTGGCACATTTCCAGCAGGACGGAAATATTCGCTTTCTGTAGGATAGGTTAAAAAGTCTACAGAATACTGGTATTAGTTCCCTTGCACAGTTTTTGAGAACTATGGCAGGTATTCCGTCAGCGCCAGAAGCCTTCTTGGTGTCTAGCTTCATTAAAATACGCTTTATGATGCGCTGTCTGAAGACATCGGGCATCCTTGACTGCAATATGGGAATAGTAGGTGGTGTTTTTCCTTGGAAATCGACAGTAGAATGTAAAGCAAAGAGTTCAGCCAACAAGTTCGCTCTCTCAACAGGTGTGGTCGCAATGGAATTATCTGGCCGTGTGAGTGGTGGTATGGTGGATTTGGTAAAATTTTGATTAACTGCCTTAGCGACTGCCCAAAAGGACCTGGAATTGTTGGGACAAGCGAGAAGTTTGTTTCTAATTCGTTGATTGTAAATTAAATTAAAAGCTCAGCAGACTGTTTCGGTAAATTTAAATCCCGTATAAGATCGATCTTCTTGAGATAAAAAGTGAGGTTCTGATTAGCTACTTGCTCAAATGTAGGGTCACTTCTCTCCCTTTTTCCGTCTTCAGTATGAACTGGGTCGGAGTCGGAGTTACCACTTAAGGTCATGAAATCTGGAAACTTTGGTACAGGATACTCTTCACTATGTGGCACAGGTCTAATTGCAGATGCCAAATTGGGGTACTTAACTGTATATTTTGTTTTGGACGTAATTCTTTTAATGTTAGTTAAGCAGAAATAACAATCAGTTAAATGGTCCATCTGTTCCCTCCAAATCATAGGGACTGAAAACGGCATATGATGAGTACCATTTTTCCAACCGGTGAGAAGCCTAACATATGATACACAGCATAAATTTGGGGCCCAGTCTTTATCAAAATCACCAGCTTTACACCCAAAATAAAGCTCATAACATTTTTTCACAAGCGGTGTAAAATTTCGCTTCTGAGACTTGAAGGTCAGTTCACCACACACGTAGCAGAAATTGTTTGGTTGATATACACACTTTCTTGACATTTTGAAATGTTTATAAAAAACTTAGAATAAAAACAATAAACAGCACAAAAATAAGTAGGTACACGTGTTACCAGACTCACTAGAATTACAATACTGGCTACTGGCCCTCTGCTTGCTAAAAAAGTGCAATATTTGTACAAGATAGGCTAGGTTTGAACATCATTAAGCCTGGATAGAGTTAAAACATGTTTCAACATGAATAAGTCTGCCTGGTGCCAAATTATACTGAATACAAATTCCCACTTCTATATTTACAGGAATTATCATATAACAATGAAATCCTAATATAGAGAAGTATATTACACAAAAATCACTGTCACAAGAAAGCTATGCCTGATAGAAGAAATCTGATAACATATTTGAATTCACCATAAAAAACTGAACTAGGGTCTCTATTCAGTTTCCTTATGAAAAAAATCATGTTGACCAGTGTAATCAGTTGTTTGACCTGCTGCGTGAGAGCTGGCATTATCATAACGAAGAATGATGCGACGTTTTCGGTAGTTTTTCCTGATTGATTTCATCGATGTCTTCTGGCAAACCAATTGTTGTATACCATTCAGCATTAACTGTTCTTCGATCCTCTAAGCAATTTTTGCAACATGTTCAGTTCATCTTGGAACCCCCAAACAGTTAATTGTTGATTAGTTGTTTCGCCTCCTGTTACGATGTTGTATACCAATTGACACGAGCCTGTTTTTGAGTTTCGATCAAATTATTAGGAATTCAGCGGGAACAGATCTTTTTCACAGCTAAATGTTCATGTAAAATTGAATGTACTGCAGTCTTCGATATGCCTAAGAATGCCTCTATCTCACCGTAAGTCACATGCCGACCTTCTTCAATCATGTTACGCACAGCATCGATGTTCTGTGGAGCAGCAACGGATTTTGGTCGACCTTCACGAAATTCATCGCTGTTGAAAGCACGACCATGATGATATTCTGCAAACAAATTGTAAACAGTCTTTTCTGATGATGATTCATTACCAAAAGTTGAACGAAGCGATTTAGGGCATTGTTGTTGAGTGAGACCTTTACTAAAATCGTAAAACATCATCCAACGAAAACCTTCACGTGATATTTCCGTTTGTTCACAAAACTTTTTTTTAAACGCTCACTGTAAACAAACTACTCGGTCAATTTCTGAGCTGCCACAAAAATAACAAATGTCAAATTTGTCACATCTCAATAGCGCCATCTATTGGTCGTTTGTAAAAACTGAAAATGCGGCCCTCGTCAATATATATATATATATATATATATATATATATATATATATATATATATATATATATATATATATATATATATGTATATGTATATAGTATGTACATATATGTATATGTATGTTTAAATTAAATTACTGACCACTTTATTGTTAAGCTTAGCTACATTAAAGTGAATATTTATTTTGACCAAGTTAGAGAATTTATTTATTCAGAAATTTATATTATATGGTCGTAAATGTCAATTACAATTTACTAGCGTGACATAAGTAACAAGACAGTAAATGACCGTTTTTTCGTTTTTCAGTCACTGCCTTTTAGATATGTATGAATTATACAGAATGTAAATGAGTAAATTTAAGTAAGAACTTTTTAACGAGGGTCAATTAAACTATGGGATGTAACAAGAAAATACAAAATGATCTTAAAATGTATACAATATTTGGCAATACCCTATTCGTTTTTTTGAGATTTCTATATTTTATAAGAAAATTCAAGAAAATGGCGATGAGACAATGTTATGTTGTAATTAAAGGTAAAGTAAAAGGTTAAAGTAATTAGAGGTTTGGTAAAAATTAATAAAATATATATTTTTTAACAAACATTAAAAATGAGTACGATTACACAAATAATTACTATGGTCTTATGTACTTGTGATGTAGTTAACATCCATTAAGCAATAACTTACACGCCAGATGTTTTGTATTTTATCTCAGAATAAAAGTTCAAACTCCTTTAAAGTCAAACTTCTTTTTATATTTTCAATTTCAGTGTTTTGACCCAAATGGAAATAAAAACACATGTAAATGTAAAAGCCGATAAAACACTTCAATTAATAAAATTCAAGATACCCAAATAGTTGTATAGCATTTTTCACTTCGGTGAAGTAACATTTCAGTTCTCTTGTGGAAGTATTCAGAATCGTTTCCCTTAAAACTGACTGTCTGCAGATTAATATCATCGAAAAAATTCTTTTCACGGAGGTCCCTCTTTAAATTCGAGAAAAGTATACGGTGGATGATCTAAATCAGTAAATCAACTGTCTCGAATCATAGCATTTGCAGCATCATCTGTAGCATTCTCCTGTAACAGATTTAAGTGCTGTAATTATCCCCGACTATGTAACTATTTCATTCCTGCCTTCGAACAGCTGAGCATGTTAAGATAATTTTGCAGGGCACGATGAAAAATTTTTTTTGAAAGCTCTGGTCTAGCCGTAATTTTTCTTATCTTATCACTTAACTCTGCACACTGTTTCCTGTGAGCACTTCAACTGGACAGATTTCATGTGCAACATCTTTCACAAACTCTCGTCCAAAATGAAACTAGTTAAACTGAGTTATAGTTGCACATTTTACTCAATACTCACATATATCGGTAGTTATCGAGTAACGATCAGTGAATTCAAAAATTATCGATGTATCGAAAGACGTCACTTATTTTCTTACCCCTTTATGATATTTTAAAAAATGTTTTTTGGGTGGTCGCTCCCTCCCTGGAAACAAATTTTTGGTCAATTTATCGATAATTATCGATATGTCGATAGCTAACAATAACTATCGATATATCGATAAGTTAAAATTATCAGTAGATAGGTAGGTTACCATCGATTGTCAAAAAGTAAAATCAATTATCTCCTATCGCTACTTAAAACCCTCCTGAACAGCCACAGTTCCTTACAAAGCATTGGGCAAAAATTGGGCTACATCTCAGAATTAGGCTAAGTCAAGTCATTATGAAACTTACTTCGTATAATAAAATTATGTTATACACACCATTAAAATAAAAATGAAAAAAAAAACCACAACACATTACAAAATAAAATTTGATATAAACATTGTACATAAACGATTATTACGATTTAATTTTATTAAAGGACCCATTCATTGGGTATGGTTTCAGATCGCAAAGTATATTAGAAATTGCTCTTGATTTTGAAGTGAAATAGAGATGTTGATCTCGTTGTTATAATGTAACAGCTTTCTGAAGTAATCTTGACAAGCATAACGAGAGCTCATCCCCAACATAGTACCTACTATTCACTTTTATATGGTAAATACTCTCTGAAGATCTCCGATAAACCCCAAAAAATGATATAAGTTTAAAGCCGGAGATGTATTGCCATAATAAGTTGTTCTAAGAACCATGAAACGCATGTGTTTAGGTAAGTAATGTTTAATGTTTACGAAATTTTCTATAGCGAATCTAGTATGTTTATAATGTATGTTTAATATGAATAATCGTTTATACGTATGATTAAACGTGAACATAGGATCGATGCGCATAGATTTTTCTGAGTAAATAGTAAGGGTTGATAGCAGTTTTTCTGCTATCAACTAACAACTAACATCAACTAACATAGACTTAATCTTTAAAGAAGTCTTCTCGTTCTATACATTTTTGCCGTTTCCCAGTCAATTCCTCCGATTTCAGATCCTTAAAATTATGGCCGATACTATGAGTTTATTGAAGATTCTTTCGACTTATTTAATTGACTTAAACTAAGAATCAACCAGGTGATATTACTGAGATCGCAATAGGTGGTAATCTGACAACACTTGGCATGAAAGAGAATTTCCCAGTCCAAATTTGAGGTGGTCTCCAGAGTATGTTTGCTATGTGGGGCCGGACGTTATCCTGCAGTAGTATCATTGTTCCTCTCCTACTGCCAGTAAACGGTCTCTTTTTCTTTCAGTACGTCACTTACATGGTACTGGTGTTGTTTCTTGTAAGTAGCGATCTGACTCAATAAAAGCATCTCATAGGAAATGAATCACTCCGCTCTGATCCCATGATTTTTGCTTTCACTTTTGATCACAATTAACATTGATGTGGTAAAAGTCCTTCCTGATTCTGTAAAGAAGGAAGAAGTATCGTAGCCGCTGCCGGGACTCCTTGCGAATCCTCCCCAGGCTTTGTATGCGATGACAAACAGCTCGATAGGTTACTTTGTCAGTATTTGCAAGAATTTGGAAGAATTATTATCGAAAATTTGCTGCAATTCTTCGTTTTCCACTCTTTTTAGTTGGCCAGGGGGTTCAACATAGTGAAGATTGAAATTTCCTTCTCAAGATTTCTAGGTCCATTTTTTACACATGTACAGCAATAAATAATTACCCGATAATCCTGGATCAATAGCCATCAATTATTCATGTAATTATACACAAATTCTGTAAAGTTTTATATAAATTTCCATATATATTTATGTAAAATTCCATTATGCACAGGTATATTTACATTTAAAATGTGCCTTTTATTATGTGATCTAGCAAAGGAACGGGAAAAGTAAAATAAACCGGTGAAGTTCTTTATTACTCTACAGTTCTAAACAAAATTGAAAGATACACATACAATACTTTACCTAGTTTAGTAATACGTGGAACACAAGTATTTTATTCAAATTTTTAAACTGCACAATCTAAAGTAAAAAAAAAATAGCAATATTAGTGACATAATAACTGTTTTATAGATCACGAAATATTTTCTCTAAAGTACACTCTCGTCATTTGTATTACAGGTATAACTACATATAGCACAGATAATAATTTATATTAAATAATAATTAGTAAGAAAAAAAAAACTCCTTATGATGTAAACGTGAGTAAATATGTTGAGACTCTGCCATCAATCAACTCCTAACAACACGAACAAGACTAAACATTTAAATTTCTGATTCATTGACGATTTAAAACAGCAGCGTCGGGCGAATAGCAAGACTACGCTTCGCAGACATAAATATGAAGTCTAATTTATATTATATATATATATATATATACATACATACATACATTATATATATATATATATATATATATATATATATATATATATATATATATATATATATATATATATATATATATATATACCCACACTCTCGAAATAGAGCAGGATCTTAGTGTTCCTTTTTTTTTGGAAACCAGAGTAATAAGAACGAGTGACAATAGTATTATACTGGTATAAAAAAACTTACAGTGTCAGGCAGATTTATAAATTATTTCTCCAATCATCCAAAAAATCAAAAATCTAACACCGTGACAGCAATGAAAAACAGGATCATTCACATTAGTAATGATAGGTTTCGAAAAGGAAACTTAGACGATCTGTACATCATTTTTATTAACAATGCCTATCCTAAGCACATTTTACGTAAATTATTTTATAACTCTAATATTGTCGATGGCCCTACTGATGCGGTGCATGCGCAGCACACAATATACAGGAAGCTTTAATTTATAAAGCCAATCACAAACTTAATTGTCGCCTTATTCAAAGACTTTCCAGATATAAAAATGCCGAAATATAACAGCAGACGAAGTTCTGAAATGTTTTCAAAATTAAAGGATAGAACGCCTATTTTGTACAGTAACTGCGTAGTTTATAGATTGCCGTGTTTGCAATGCAAGTCTTTTTACATTGGACAGACATCGCAGTGGTTAACAGGTTGACTGCCGACCACTCCGATCGGAGTGCGTCGGGTCTCTTCGCCAACGCCGTCTACTCCGATCGGAGTTCGACATGCGTTCTTACGAAACGTTTTAGTATTCCATCGGCGTTGTATATGAAACGTGTTTCTAGTGGTGGCGTTGCTTAAAAACGCAAGTTCTAACAGGTGCTTAAGTGGTTCCGCGGATTTGCTTTTGGTTTGGTTGTAATCTGCCGTACAATATGGACAATCAACCTGGGCCTTCTGGTATTAAAAAAAGACATTGTAGTGATGAAAAAAAGGTATATGATAAGAAAAAGAAGCTAACTGACACTGAATTATTGCAGCTATTGGAAGAAAGCGGAGGCAGTAGTGACGAACATTACGTACCAGACACAGACGATAGTGATGTAAATTCAAGCTCCGAGTCCGAAGAAGAGAATTTTATAGACCCTATTCGGCCACATCAAACACTTCCTAGCCTTGATGAGATAAAATGGAACGACAGAGGTGCGTTAAAACAAATTTTGTTCCAGAAAACCAGGAATTATTGGTGCAAATTCCAGGACAGGGTGCACCTATCCATTTTTTTCGAAATGATCATTGATGATGATTTTTTACAAACTATTGTAGAACGAACGAACTCTTACGCAGTCGAGGTTTTGCTGCGCCCAGAAACAAGTAAAAAAATCACGTATTACTAATTTTAAAGATCTTACTCTTGACGAACTAAAAATTTTTTTGGCCCTGTTACTTCACACTGGCACAATATCCTTGAGCCGTCTTAACGATTATTGGAAAACTGATCCGCTATTTAATCTACCTGTTTTTAGAAAATATATGTCAAGGAATAGATTTTTGCTTATCTTGAGGTGTTTGCATTTTACATCTCCAGATATGGATCCGGCAGATCGGCTAGGAAAGATTAGATTTGTGGCAGATTTTTTTAACAACAAGATGGGAGAAATTTACTATCCTGGAAGAGAGTTGTCTTTGGATGAAGCTATGGTACTTTATCGGGGTCGTCTCCAGTTTAAACAGTATGTCAAGAATAAGCGTCATAAGTATGGTATGAAGTTATACATGCTGACAGAGCCTAATGGACTTATTTTGAAATTTCGTGTCTACGAAGGTGCGACAGATGTTTATGGTGGAAGCGGACATACTGAAAAGATTGTTTTACATTTATTGGAGGAAAAATTGGGTGTGGTACATGCTGTTTATCTAGACAATTTTTACAATAGTGTTAATTTAGCTAGGAAATTACTTCAACAAAATACATACTGCACTGGTACGCTGAGAGCTGAGAGGAAAGATAATCCGAAAGAGGTAATAAGTGCAAACTTAAAACGTGGTGAGAATAAATCTATGTTTTGCAATGGAGTGCATGTCGGAAAATGGCGCGATAAACGCAATGTTCAATACATTTCAACAGAATTTGGAAGCGAAATGGGCATTTTTAAAAACAAAAGAAATCAAGAATCTGAAAAACCTTCCGCAATCATTGGATATAATGCTTTTATGTCCGGTATAGATAGACAGGATCAAATGATGGCATATTATCCTTGCAGCCGTAAAACCATTCGGTGGTACAAAAAGTTATTCATGCATGTGCTGCAAATGAGCATGATAAACGCCTATTTTTTGTACAATAAATATTCGCGGTCTGACCAGTTACGATTATATGACTTCCGATTGGATGTCATAAGAAATTTACTAGCCAGACGACCAATTACTAATTTGCCGCAAATTCCTCCAGGCCAAATAAATGTCCACAGCATTAGCAAAGTAGAAAAAATTGTTAGTGAAAAAAAAGGAACTAAAGAAACAAAACGGGTAAGCAGAAAGGAATGCAAAGAATGCAGGAAAAATAAAATAAGAAAGCAAACAGTGTATGAATGCAAAATGTGCCCTGGACAACCAGGTTTTTGCCTTAATTGCTTTGAGGATTACCATAAAAATGTACAAAAATGATTTAGAAATAAATGTTTTGAGTTCATGAGTTCGATTTATTATTTCTTTACTTATTTAATTGGACACTCCGATCGGAGTGTTCGGCATCTAGTAAAAATTTTCACTTGCAATGCCGATTACTCCGATCGGAGTGAAATTTTTTTTTTCTAATATTTTGAATGGCACATAAAAAAAACACATCCAAGACTCATTTTAATTCATATTTACCACAATAAAATAAAAATATTTGGAAAAATCTTACCGGCGTCAACCACAAACTCAAAAATATAGATCGGCAGTCAACCTGTTAAAACAGAGGCTACACGGCACAGGAGTGACTGTCGATTGGGAAAGAATTCATGTGCTGTAATGTAACATTATCAGGTCATAATTTTGACTGTAACAAAGTTAAAATTTTAGTTCATGACAACACCTATAAAGGGAGACTGTTTAAAAAAATGTACCACAGAAATAGGGGACCCCAGCTCAATCAGCTATAAATCAGACACTAATCAACTTTAGTGTAGAAGGATGGAGATGTTGAGTTTTGATTTCGAAGACTAACTCACATTTTCGTACGTTGTTTTATTTATTCATTCGTTTATTCATATTTTAACATTTTAATACTTAAACTAAAAAATAACATTGTTTCTAATATATCAAATCCGTGTACAAATATTTTAGTTACTCTTGAAGAAGTTATCAAATGATAACGAAATATTGAGTTTTAAAGAATAGTCCAGACTGATTCCCGATAATCAAACAAGCAGCATATATATATATATATATATATATATATATATATATATATATATATATATATACGAAATATGAGAATTTATAATAGTACATACCATTTTTTTTTTTAAAATTTTTCTTCGTAAAAATAAATATTTATATAAAATTTAAATAAAAACTATGTACGTATGTTTTTCTATGTTCTTTTACATATACTTTTTATAGTGTCCTCTACAATACAAAATTTACACCCCAACCCGAACTAACCTTATACTTCAGTTCCATTCTTTTTTACAATTTAAAATGGGAACGTTTCTACAACTGATTTTTAGGTTTGGAAATTTTTTACCCAATTTCATCTAAATTTATTTTGTTTAACTGACAGTTAAGATTCTTGAGATTAGACCATATCAAACTGAAGTGACTTTCCGACGGTTCATCTTAGGATTCAGCGAGGCATATTTAGGAATCTTCTGTTCATCTGTCTGTCACACCCGATTTTCTCCGAAACTATTTGACATGTAAAGTTGAACTTTGGCACTAACATAAGAATTGATGGTCCCGTCAGAGCCATGTACTTTTGAAAGTTAAATTTTGACTTAAAGGATCAGTTTTGGGGGGGAGAAATTGAAAGTAAAATTGTTTTTTTTTTTACCAGGACATCGAGTGGGGCGCCAAATGAAAGCTTGTGAAAACACGAGTTCAAAAATATATAGCCGATCAAGTGCAAGTTGAACTTGCACAATTAGTGTTCCGTACGTTAATTGCTCTTAAAATAAAAAAAAATTGTTACGGTGGTAAAAAAATGATCAGTGACTTCACAAAACACACCCCAAAGGAGTTTTCAACAAAGTTTGCTTCCAATCTTTACTGAAAACTGATGACCTTGAAATTTTTGTTTTTTTTTATACCAAATAAATTATTAAAGGTAATGCACTCGTTATAATTTTCGTTCAATCTACACCCCGTGGAGAATATTCCAGAGTTTTTTCAAAATTTTTTGATCAGTAGTTTTCGAGATAAGGCGAAGGGACAGCGATTTTTTAAAAATAATACGAAGAATAGTGGGCCCAAGTATTAGATTATATATATATACTCGTATATATATATATATATATATATATATATATATATATATATATATATATATATACTCGTATATATATATATATATATATATATATATATATATATATATATATATATATATATATATATATATATATTTTACTCCGTGTTTTCACAAACTTTCATTTGACACCACACTCGATGACCTAGTAAAAAATTTTTTTCTTCACTTCCGCTTTTCACACCCCCCAAAACCCTTAAATCAAAATTTAACTTTCAAAACTACACGGCTCTAATGAGGCCATCAATTCCTAAATTATTACCAAATTTCAACTTTCTAGGACAAATAGTTTCGGAGAAAATCGGGTGTGACAGACAGACGGACTGACAGACAGACAGTCATCTTATAAGTGTTCCGTACGGAACACTAATAACGTAATACTTGCGCACACTTTTCTTTGTATTATTTTTAAACAATTTCCAAGAATCGCGGTCTCCCCTTTATCTCGAAAAGTACTGATCAAAAAATTTTGAAAAATTTCTGGAATATTCTCTACAGACTGATTGAACGAAAATTATCACGAGTACATTTTCTTTAATAATTTATCTGGTATATAAAAAAAAAACAAAAATTTCAAGGTCATCAGATCATCAAAGATCGGAAACAAACTGTTAATTATGATATTAATTTTTAATTTCCTCGAATTAAATAAAATAGTTTGTTTGTTAAATTATGAACTTTTATTTTTTCAGAATTAAGTATAAAATATATCAAAATAACATCGGTGTAGTCATGTGGTTAAGAAAAGAATAATCTCATCCTCAGCATTCACAACGGCCGAGGCCCAGTTTAAGTTTCATCAACAAAACAATAATAATTAATAGTATAAACAACATGTGAAACGAATTAGTTATCATAACAGTGCAAATTCTGCGCGGTACATTCGTGTGATTTGTTTATTTTGGTGACTACAAAACTTTTGTTGAAAACTCATTTGGGGTGTGTTTTGTGAAGTTATTGATTATGTTATACCTCCGTAACAAAATTTTTTATTTTAAAAGCAATAAACGTACGGAACACTAAGTCCGACGTGCACTTGGCCGGTTATTTTTCAAAATGAGAACATTAAATGGTCTAATGCCAGGATTCCTGATTTTTCACTTAATTTTCATCTGTTAAAATATTCGCACTATTACGATTTACGTCCTGTATTGTTATAATCAAAACCAAGAAATCAAAAGCTGTGTCCACATGCCAGTTATTTTTCATAATAAAATTGTGCAGATACACTCTCACATTAATAATAATAAATTTTAATATAGCTTAGACACAGAATCTAACAATGTACGCCTAATATAATAATAATTTCAAGCTGACTGCTCCATATGACTCATAAAACGTCAATAAGTATTAAATCCAAAAATAGTTTCATGATCGGACGCCGTGGTGCCAATGATCCAAGATCTAATAAAATTAACGAGTTAGTATTAGGTATTATTTAATATTGTATAGTCCGGTTGATATGAAGTAAAAGCTGCCAGATCCCTGTTGGCTGTATTAGAGTGTTTTCGCTCCAGCGGAACTGTGGAACATCAACAGCGCAAAAACCGTACGGTTTTTGGCATAACTGTGGCCCTTTTTAGTAGAATATATTGCTGAATGTTTACGACTCTGCTATGCAACTCACAACCGCTATCACTACTACACGAAATATTTTATTTCTGACCTGGACGCATGTGTCGCTAACTATGTTAGCAACATCAGGGTCGATGATTAATTAAATCGAAGGATAAAAACTAGAATAGTTAGTGTAAGGCTGCGATTTCTGAAGAAAAAGCGACTGACTAATCATAGACATCGGTTTAATTGCGCCCAAGAACCGATCCTGTAAGGGATAGGTTCTCAGTCTTTATTTAGACCATTTTTATCATCTTTATCATCATCAGCTATGCAGTCCATCGTCGGACCTAAGCCTCCCCTAAGTACGTCCATCTTCTTCGGTTTGGGCCTTGTTTATCCAGTTGTATTCCACTAGTCTTTTGATGTCGTTAGACTATCGGGTTTGCGGGCGTCCTCTTGTCCCCTTCTTTTCTCATTACAGAGCTTTCAGTTGGGTCCATCGATTATCAGAGAGTCTCGCGATATGACCCGCTCATCTCCACTTCAACCTGCTTACCCTCTCAGCTACATCGGTTATCTTGGACCTTCCTCGAATTTCTTCCTTAGTCAGCCTATACCACAACGATATTCCCAACATCCTTCTTTCCGTCGCTCGTTGAGCTACTTGTAGGCGATTTATAATGTCTTGATTCAAAGCCCACGTTTCCGTTCCGTATGTCAATACTGGCAACACGCATTAATCAAATGTGTTCGCTTTTAGTGTATTTGGGATATTGAAAAGGAAGATGTTCCACAATCTGTCAAATGCTGACCAAGCTAATGATATTCTTCTTGATAGATCCACTTTCAAGTTTTCCTTGGATATTACTATTTTTTGTCCAAAATATACGTATGAAACCGTTCTTGAGATTTTCGCGTTTTCAATGTTCAGTTCTGCTTCTTTATCATAATCATCATTTGTCATGAACATGGTTTTGACGATGTTTATCTTCAGACCAATCTCTCTGGACTTGTTAAGTTCGTTCAGCATTTTTTCCAATTCTTCTTTGTTGTTAGATATAAACACAATATCTTCTGTGAATTGCAAATGATTGAGTTGCTCTCCTCCTATATTTATACCCTTACTTGTCCATGAAAGTTGTTTGAAAAGATCTTCTAGCGCCAACGTAAACAATTACGACGAGACGGTGTCCCCTTGACGTACCCCTCTTTTCGTTTATATTTTGGTGTTTTTTTTCAATACTATTTGAAATGTTTTATATATATATATATATATATATATATATATATATATATATATATATATATATATGTTAGACTATTTAATGTTGCCCAGATTTCAAGGGAGTCAAACGTTTTCTTGTAATTCACAAAGGCCATCTGAATCTAAAAATTATACTCGTTTAACTTTTCTATTAAAGTTCTTAATACTTGAAGGTGGTCCGGTGTAGTAAAGCCTTTTCTAAATCCCGCTTGTTCTCTAGGTTGGTATGCATCTAATTTCTTTGTGAGTCTTGCAGTTATTATTTTCATAAATAACTTATGCATTACGGATAGTAGGCTAATTGGTCTATAGTTGGTTAATTTAGACTTATCCCTTTTTTTATACAATATAACTAGGATTCATAATATGTGCTCTCCGCCCTGTTGCAACATTTCGACACGTACGCCGTCTTCACCTGCTGTTCTTACTCTTGCCATTTTATTTAAAGAATCTTGTATTTCGTGATGTTGGGAATATCTTCGGATCACTTCATTCATTACTCGTATTCGAACTGACTCGCTTTTATCTGGTGGTGGTTCAACTTTACTCTCATAAAGGTCCTTGTAGAATCTCTTTATATTCATTCGTAGTTCAATCGTTTAAATTAGTATTTGGTTGTTCTCATCTACTAATTTTGTTATTTGTAGTTGTACTTCATGTAATGATCTTTGTAAAAGTTTTATACCCTTCTTGTTCTCCGGAGTTTCTTCAATTTTCTCTTTGTTATAGTTTCTTACATCTCTTCTAATACATTTCCTTATATCTTTATTTAAAGTTTTTAACTTATTTTCACATGCCACCGTGTCTTGTTTCATGGATTTTCGTTTTTTTTTGGAGAGCTTTTCCTCTTTGATATTTCTCGTGAGAGCTACTTCTTTTGCAGATTCTACTATACGGTAAACGATTTTTCTATTAATTTCGTTGAGGGATGAAGTATCCTCTTTGATTTCATGTTCTTCGAGTTTATGTATATACTCATTTTTATGAAGGTTATAATTTCAACACTTTCGTATGGGTCGAATCAAATACACTTTCCATTAACCTTAAATTATCAAATATTATTGTATGATTAGGTTCAATGGCATCTTCTGCTTCTTAAAGTGCCATATTCAATACGGACGTAGGCAATCCTCTCGCCTTTGTTTGTGGATGGTGACTTTTTAAATATGTCCACAGACAAGGGGGACCTATAGTTTGATGCCGGTTCCGAACGGCCAAAGTGAGAGGGCTTTACTAGGCATAATACCACGGGTGGTTTGCCATTGCCCTCCGGAGAGAGGCGACCGTCACGTGGTAAATTTTATTTTAATTTATCATTTATTTATCTTTTTTATTATTATTACTTCTCGAGATGAGATAGGAACTCGGGTTCCTGGCGTAGGAAGTAGACACCTTAACTACTATGCTATAGCTGCCGCTCTACTAAACCTTAAATTTGAAAATATTTCTTAAATATTACGTAAATCGATCTTCTAGTTTGTCGAACTTGTCACAGTTGCTACAACTTTACTTTTTTACGTTGTTCCGTTTTGGTCTCTGATTTCTTAGATCTTTTTCAAGTTATCTAATAACTTGTAGACTAACGTGGGGTCTACCTTAATAAATGCCTTATTAAGTCCCCTACTGAATTTTGACTTATATGGAATGGAGATATATTTCGTCTTCTCAAAGTGCTGAAATATACTTACATTTTACACACAAATTATGATGAACACCTCCTGGGGGGAAACCGAGTTGAATTTCAAAAATCGGCATCGTTGGCTTGTCGAGGAGGGCCAATAGTGCATAAAAAGACAAAAAAATAAAAACTCGCCAAGTGCAAGTCGGGCTTGCGCAATTAGTGTGCCGTACAGTGACCTAGGCTAAGTTAATTGGGTCCTTGACATGTAAATATCTTAAGATCCAATACGTATTCTCGCATTTTTTCTTAGTCAATAGTGTATAATAGTTATAGCATTTCAGCTACCTATTAACTAATAAATCAATCTAGTTCGATCTAGAATTTAGTAATAAAAGTGTAAAACAAATATTTACTACCTAAATATTTGTTTAATTATCAACAAATAAAATAAGGTAATTTTATCTCGGTACAGGAGCGACGTGCGACTGAAAAGTATATTAAAAAACACTCCACCATACTGTCAAGGCACCTAATTTTTTTTATACAAGATAAATTATCAAGCGTATGCACTCGTTATAATTTTTGCTCAATCTACACTTTATGAAGACTATTCCAGAATTTTTTCAACATTTTTTGATCAGTACTTTTCGACATAGAGTGGGGGACAGCGATTTTTGGCCATTTTTTAGTGTATGGAATAGTTATAAGATCACTTTAGTGTCTGTCCGTCTATGTAGTTTTGAAAGTTAAATTTTGACCAATTCATCGAGTGAGCTGTCAAATAAGAGCTTGTAAAAACACGAGTTCAAAAATCTATATGATGTGATACTTGCGCACACTTTTCTTTGTATTATTTTTAAAAAATTGCCAAAAATCGCTGCCCCCTTCTTATCTTGAAAAGTACTGATCAAAAAGTTTTGAAAAAAATTCCTGAATATTCTCCACAAGGTAGAGATTGAATGAAAATTATTACGAACACATTACCTTTGATAATTATAATTTATCTGGTATATATATAAAAAAAAATTCAAGGTCATCAGTTTTCAACAAATATCGGAAATAAACTTTGTTGAAAACTCATTAGTGTGTTTTGTGAAGTCTAAATAAA
Source organism: Pachyrhynchus sulphureomaculatus (assembly GCA_019049505.1). Lineage (NCBI taxonomy): Eukaryota > Metazoa > Arthropoda > Insecta > Coleoptera > Curculionidae > Pachyrhynchus > Pachyrhynchus sulphureomaculatus. The sequence continues at coordinate 78,021,036 of CM032448.1, read as the reverse complement.
ATTTTATTTTTAGAGCAATTACAGAACGGAACACTAATTGCGCAGGTCCAACTCGCACTTGATCGGTTTTTATTTAAAAATAATGCAAAGGAAAGTGTGTGCAGGTATCTTCATATATATTTTTTAACTCGTGTTTTTACAAGCTTTCATTTGAAAACCCACTCGATGACCTGGTATTTTTTTTTTACTTCCGATTTCACCCCCCCAAACTAACTTAAGTCAAGATTTAAATTTCAAAACTACACGGCTCTGGTTGGTCCATCAATTTCTATATTTGTGCCAAGTTTCTACTTTATATGTGTAATAGTTTCGGAGAAAATCGGTGTGACAGACAGGCAGACGGACACTGAAGTGATCCCATAAGTGTTCCGTACGAAACAGTAAAAAATCACGAGAAATTGGATTCTCAATACAACTGCTTCCTTATTTAAAACGTATATTTTATTATTATTACAGTTACATTGCCACAGGCTGCAATATCATTGATATACACAAAATAATTTTCTGTTTTACTATTTTTCAGCCTGCCAGACTAGAAGAGGAATATAAACCGATAAATTATTTTTCTAACTGAAAATTTCAAATTTATCCTCAGCAATATTATAGATGACGAGGAAACAGGATCAATTTTCACAACTCGCTAGTTTTTAAAGAACTGCAAAGTTCAAAGTTGAAATTATGTTTTATTTCAAATATCTATGTCGCTAGCAAAGAACTTCTCTAACTTTTCCACTTTACGTCATATATCTTTTTTAGACAATTTATTGGTTTATTTGACAGAAGAAAAAAAAAACTTAAATTGGAGGAACTTTCGACTCGTTAGATTCTTGAGAATAAACGGGAAAATTTTTTGTATAGGAAGAGACGAAGCACCTTGTTTAAAAATATTCTTATAAAAATAGTAATCTGAATAGTGTTTCTTATTTAATGGGTAATTAACACTCTAAAAGTTTAAGAGTTAAGAGCATAGTTCTTTTTAAGGTAATTTTTAATATGTTTAGCTGATCCCATTCCTAGTGCCAAGTGTAAATTATGCGGTTACCCATTCTTAATTTTCTTTTATGGCTAATTTTATGGTTATTATCAGCTAGCATGGTGGCTCTTCCTGTAACTACGCGATTTGCATCATTGAAGTAATAAAGGACAAAGAAGTCCCATAACATTCTACTCATCCAAATTGACCTTCCAGGTTTTCAGCGTGGTTGTTTCAAGACTATTAAGTATATTTATTTATTTATTAAGCAGCGCTACAGGCCTTGTAGGCCTCGGGCTTCATTTACATTTGATATTCACAATAATCTTCAAAATTGTCACAACCACTCTCTACCGGTCTCTCTCCATTGCCTCCCTCTTCCACTCGCCGACACCCATACTCCTAAGATCTTTCTCCACCATCTCCATCCACCTCATCGTCGGTCTTCCCCTCCGTCTTCTTCCGATAGGCTTTCTATGTAGTACCATCTTCGGCATTCTCTCTCTCGACATCCGCTGTATATATCCCAGCCATCTTAGACGTTGTGCCTGCACATATGTTGTTATTCTTGGTTTCTTATAGAGTGCATAAACCTCCAGGTTCGTTCTTCTCGTCCATCCTTCTTCCGTCCTTATTCCTCCCAGGACAATTCTCAGCATTTTTCGTTCCCATGTTTGTTGTTCTTTTTTTTTTGTTAAGCATTCAGGTATGCATACGTCACCGGTGGTCTTATTATAGTTTGATATATACGCATTTTGGTCTTCCTAGATAGGTGTTTGTTCTTTATTAACATTCTCAAGCTCCCAAATTTTTGGCTTCCTTTCGCTATTCTCGCTTGTATCTCCCTAACCTAATGCGATTCTTCTCTAGTACTACCCCTAGGTATGTAAATTCTTCAACTTTTTGGAATTCGTAATTTTTAACCCTCCATGAGGTTATCTTTAGGTTTTCTTCATCTTCCTCTCTGCTTATCCCCATAATCATGTACTTTGTCTTCTTCTCATTTATTATTAATCCATATTTTCTTGCTTCACTCTCTAATTTTGCCATAATTCTCTTGAGTTGATTCTTCGTTTTCGCCAGTAGCGTTAGGTCGTCCGAATAAGCAAGATATTGGTGGTTACTTCTGAAAATTCTTTCTCCTCTTTCCATTCCACTATTTCTTATAATTACCTCCATAACTAAATTAAACAACGTCATGAACAAGGGGTCGCCCTGCCTTAAGTCATTTTTAACTTGAAAACTCTCCGATCGTTGTCCACGCCACATCACTTCATTCTTCGTTTCTTTCAGTGTCATTTCCGTCAGTCTTATCAGTTTTTCTGGGACGCCCAACTGAAACATTGCGTGATACATTTTTTTTCTGTTTATTTTATCATATGCCTGCCTAAAATCTATAAATAGGACATACAACGTCAGGCTGTAGTCGTAACAGCTAGTCTGAATCTCTTTTAAAGTAAAAATTTGATCTGTTGTTGACCTATTCCTGCGGAAACTGGCTTATATATTTATATATATATATATATATATATATATATATATATATATATATATATATATATATATATATATATATATATATCTATATATATCTATATATATATATATATATATATATATATATATATAGGGTATTACCGAAATCACTGCATATATTGAAACGGGTACCTCTTTTTTTTTATCGCTCACCTCCCCGTCTCAGTAGGGATTTTTCCATATCCCAAGGATATTGGCGAGGATGTCGTAATACCCGTCAACGTTGTCCAAGTGCCGAAACATACGTTTTTGTATTTCACGGCACCTTTTAAGAAATGCGGTAGTTCTGCCACGGACGTTATTTGCATTTCTGCAAACAACTACTACCTATGTACGTGGCCAGGCCAAATATACTTAAATCAATTAATAAATAAGTATACCGACCTGCGGGATTAAACCCTCGACCTTCTGCACAGTAGCAAAGTACTACACCACGAGCCACGGCCAGCCAATGGGGTCATATAGAAGCACAATCAGTACTTTTTTTTTCAAATTCAAAAATGGAAAATCGAAGTCTCTTAAGATTCTTATTCAAAGATGCTCACACACCAAGCGATATAAAAGATCGTTTGGATGAGAGGTAGTAGTCTCCTTCATACAGTACAGTTAAGAACTGGATACAAGAGTTTTGGACGACAGACCGAGGAAGATGTTCTGCTTGAGTGCCGGCCAATTAAAGGGCTCACTTTTGAAATAATTTGCCTTATTGAGGAGAAGTGTTGAATAATAGAGAATTGAAGACACGAGGAATTGCAGATAGACTGTGTCCTTCAAGGACTAGTGTTCACTGTGCTCTAACAGACGATATTCATATAAACAAGGTTAGTGGAAGATGAATCCCAAGACTTTCGTTTGATGTTTAGCGGTTCAGTGCCTTTCGTTTTTTTTACCTCTATGGCGACAACCCTGAGCAAATATTGGATCGTATAGTGACCGGTAATGAAACTATGCTGCTTTACTATGATCCTGAAAATAAGTGAGATTCGATAGAGGGGAGTTGTAAGGAAGAATTACCCTCACGAACGGTAAGAGTGCTGCAATACACTCTCAAATTAATGTATACAATTTTCAGGGATTCATAAGAAATTCTAATGGATTTTAAAAAACGAAATAGCACAGTAAACGGAGCTTATTATGCAACTTTTATGAATAGGCTAAAAGACTACTCTAAAGAAAAACGTCAGAGAAAATTTCATCAAAGTGTTCTTCTGTTGCTAATACTACCGTTAACACAGTTTTCTCTTGTAAAGGCTGCGATGCTCTAAATTATTCCATTCACCTTTCCAGGCGATTACTTTTTATACCGGAGTTTACATATAGATTACCGTGGAAAGAAATTCTTCAATACTGATGATCTAGTCAGCGGTTTTGAGCGAAAATAGAGGACAAACAGTGGCCAGGGTGGAAACTGGAGATCGAAAAAACCCGAAAATTATAAATCAAGGGGACAAAGGAAGAAAAAGTTCGTATTTACTCGAAATCGGTTTATTCACAGGGAATATTGATTTAGTTGGGCATATCAGTGATTGGTTGCACATCTGATCGATTTGTAAAATAGACGAAAGATTGACTGTTGCATTAGCAGAATTTTCTGTTCATTTTTTCGATTTTATGCACCGGAATAGTACCCAAAGAATGACTACTTTCTTAAGCTGATTTCATTTCGAGTCATGGGTCAAAAAAACCTAGGAATTTCTGACATTGAAATTTAGGCGTTTTTGTAACTCTTGATCAGTGGTTGCCGAGCTCGTCTGATTCACCAATGGGCTTTTTAGTGTTGCTTACGGAACACGTATGGAATCACTTGGGTGTCTGGCTGTCTCTCTGTCTGTCACACCCGATTTTCTCCGAAAGTATTTGATATATAAAGCAGAAATTCAGCACAAAAATTGATTGCCCAATCAGAGGTGTTAATTAAATTTTAGCTTAGTTTTGTACAATGAAATTGAAAGTGGGAAAAAATTTGTTATTTAAAAAAATGGCCATAATCGCTGTCTCTCCTCCTTATATCGAAAAATATTGATAAAAAAGTTTTGAATTAACTCTGGAATAATCTTCATAAAGTGTTGATTGAGCGAAAATTATCACGTGTGCATTTAGTTTGATAATTTATCTGGTATAAAAAAAAATGGCAATATGGTGGAGGTTTTTTAAATATACTTTTCAGTACATTACTGCTACCTGCGTCGCTCTACCTAGACAAAATAAGTTTATGTTATTTGTTGATAATTACACAAATATTTAGGTAGTAAATATTTGTCTAAATTTAATTAGACATCCCAAATACAATAAAAGCCAAAATATTCGGTCAATATATACTGCCGGTATTAACATATGGCACTGAAACGAAAATAGAAGTATAATAAATAAACTCCAGGTAACCCAAAGAGCCATGGAGAGAAGAATACTAAATATTTGACTCCAATATTGTATTCCTAACATCGAGATACGAAGACGATCAAAAGGGACAGATGTAATATAACGAATATGTATATTAAAGTGGACTTGGGCGAGGCATGTCGCAAGGATGAATCATAACAGATGGACACGTCGTATAGTTGAATGGAGGCCTAGAGAACACAAAAGATGCAGAGGCAGACCATAGACAAAATGGATGGACGATACAATTAGATTAGCAGGATACGATTGGATGCAAAAAGCAAACAACAAGCTCATTGGAGACAACTTGGGGAAGCTTACATCCGACTATGGATGGAATAAGCTAATGATGATGATAAAATATTTGTTTTACACTTTTATTACTAGATTCTAGATTGAGCTAAATTGATTTTTTGGCTATTAGGTAGCTAAATGATATAACTATTATACATTATTGAATAAGAAAAAACGGGAAATTAATATTGGATCTTAAAATATGTATATGTCGGGGACCTAATTAACTTAGCCTAGGCAAAGATTTTATTTTATTTTAAAAGCAATCACTGTACGGAACACTAATTGCGCAAGTCGGACTTGCACTTGGACGATTTTTTTTTGTTTGGTGTTACCTCAAAAAGCGAATTAACAAATTAACAATCCTAACAATTAAGAAAACCATTAGAGATGATATCATGAATCTCAATCAATAAGTAAAGCTTTGAAGCTGGAGTCGGGAAATATACAACAAAAGTCTGGATATCAAGAATTAACACTAATTCAGTAATAATGAAATTATTCTAACTGAAATATGTTCAAATAAATTGCTTCAGAACCTGTATTTAACGAGATTAAAACTCGTTATTTAAATGTATTTATTTTGTTACAGATTCTATTGAAATTTAGACAGCCTGTGGAAATGGAAGGAGCTCTCTCTTTGTAAGTTATTATTGTTAGTAATACTTGTAATATTAAGCCTACCACATTAGGCAGATATATACGGCTAAAAGGTGGTTTGAGGGACACGGCATTTTGGCGTCTTAGGTGCCCGTTGTATATCTAACTCATTTTAGAGTTGTGAAAGGCCTTTAGTCTTTAAGATTGGGCTAAAATTACGGGCATCACTTGTGAGTTTATCTGGCTCGTGTAAATCCCGAACAAAAAATATTCAGATGAAGAGTTGTTTTTTATCTCTTTCAATTACCATCTGGTATGTTCAGGGTTAGGTCCCTTTAAGGTAGCACCATCTTATCCCTGGTGCCTCATACCGGTCTCTTTCGAACACAGCAGATCTACGATCATTACACTGCCGATATTATACAGAATACCCAAAAGAGTTGAGGTCCCGTGCAGCACGCTAGAAATTTTTTTTAGCCAGTATCTCATTCCCTTGGACACCTGTATGGCTTCAGACAAGAAGCAGGTCCTGCGTATTATTTGCAGCAAAAGGAAATTAAGGATATTGAAAGTATGATGAAGTCTGGGTTAGAGAGATTAATTACAGAAGATGTATTAAAACGCGGAATTAAGACGCACACCTTTTTTATTAATTTATTCACTTGGATTGTCCAGGAAATTGACTCTACCATTCATGTTACAGGCTATTTTTTGTAATATCTTAAGACTTAGACCTAAAAGGTGATTCACTAGTCTTGAGACTAATTTTAGGAGTTTGAGTAAATGCTGAACCATTGACAGATAGCAGTGTTGTTTACGCTGAAGGTGTAACGGTACCTCTACTCTGATTTCAGAACTTGCGCATTTGATTATTCGCATTGGAAATATCATACGGGGATTTACGAAAGTGTTTTGCTTCCTTGTTTGGACAACTCTTCTCGAAGCAAATTCTTGAAGTGTTTGAAGATAAGCCAGTATCTCGCGCCATCATATTTCGTGTTTTGCGTGATTGCTGTGAAGACAAAGCACCTGAAAATAAAAAAAAAATCTGGTCGGCCACTTGTTCTTAGCAGAAGAACAACGAAAAATCCTCTGTCGAGCGTAAGTTGGGTGGTCGCAAAGGAAATTGCCGAGACAATACGGTGTTTCGCAATTAACTGTGCATCGAATTTTGAAGACAAAAAACGTCCAAGTTCGAAAATGTAAAAAGGTACCGAAATACACCGGAAGACAGCTCGAAAAAAATACCAAAATGTTGCCGTGAACTTCGTGTTAAGCATTTCACGCATGGGAATTTCATCGATATGAATGATGAAAAATACTTCGGATTATCGAACAGTTCTCTCAGTATAAATGTTTCCTTCTACACTAACGATTATGAAGCAGCACCAAACAACGTCAAATACGCCGAAAAAATAAAATTTGAACCAAAAGTGTTGATGTGGATTGCCATATCATCAAAAGATATTTCAGCTCCATATTCCCAACCAAGCAGTGCTGTTGCAGTCAATTCTGATGTGTATATCAATAAATGCTTGACTAAATTGAAGCAATTTATCAAAGAAGGTCATGCCTGCAACAAAATAATCTTCTGGCCAGACTTTGCACATTGTCATTATGCAAAAAAATCATAAGAGTGGCTCAAAATTCAAAAAATTGAATTTGCACCGTAAAATAACAATCCACCAAATATTCCACAGGCACGACCAATTGAAAGATTTTGGACAATACTTTCACGTAAAGTGTATGAAAATGGTTGGGAAGCACATAACTACCGGCACATGATTGACAGAATAAAGAAGTTAAAAGAAATCGACGTTTCAGTCGTCCAACGCCTGATGGATGGCGTTTCAAGCAAGCTGCGTAAAATCGAAGATAATGGTCCATTTTTCCTGGTTTCATTTATACACGCGCCTGAAATTAGCCTTAAGACTAATGAATCACCCTTTAAAATACCTGTTTTAAATATGACTTACAAAATGCATTTTATGTAAATATCCTAATTACACAACTACTTTTAGTATTCTCTGAAAAATGCGCTTAAGCTCTAATTGCTTTCCTAAAGAGACCTTTTAAAATTCATAAACTTTTTTATGCCAGTGCTTACAAAGTGACGGCTATAAAATCCCTAAAAAATGGTAAAACTCATCCTACTTTTAAACTAGCTTTATTAGAAAGTTACAGGGCATAAACAGATTAAAAGCGGTTCTTGTTTTAAATATTTATAAAGCAATCTGTGCAAAAATTGTTGTTAAGATACTTTTCAGTTGTTAATAGAAGCAAAAGCTCCTTTAAAGTTCGTTTAGTAGTTTCGTGCATGCAACATAATTGAATATTCAACTATATATTTTTGTGCTTGGATAGTTGAAGGTCGCTTCAAATTGAATTTTAAGGGCTAGTAGTGCAGTAAAAAAAGATTTTGAAATTGCACTGTTTAGATACAGCAATATTATGATTTTTCCTCTCTGGGTATCACCAGGAGTATTGACTTGAGTTGTGGACCTCGAATAACTTGTGCTCTTTTGTTTATAAACAATTGAAGTTTTCAAAACACGTTTTTAGTGTTCCGTACGGAACACTTATAAGATCACTTCGGCGCTTGTCTGTCTGTCTGTCTGTCACACCCGATTTTCTCCGAAACTATTTGACATAGAAAGGTGAAATTTGGTAATTATATAGGAATTGATGGCCTCATCAGAGCCCTGTAGTTTTGAGAGTTAAATTTTGACTTAAGGGGTTAGTTTTGGGGGATGAAATCGGAAGTGAAAAAAAAAATTTCTTACTAGGTCATGGAGTGTGGTGTCAAATGAAAACTTGTGAAAACACGAGTAAAAAATGTATATATAATGTAATACTTGCGCGCACTTTTCTTTGTATTATTTTTAAAAAATCGCGAAAAATCGCTGTCCCGCGCCTTATCTCGAAAAGTAATTATCAAAAAATTTTTGAAAAAATTCCGGAATATTCTCCACGGGGTGTAGATTGAACGAAAATTATCACGAGTGCATTACCTTTAATAATTTTTCTGGTATTTAAAAAAAAACAAAAATTTCAAGGTCATCAGATTTCAGTAAAGAATGGAAACAAACTTTGTTGAAAACTCATTTGGAGTGTGTTTTGTGAAGTCACTGATCATTTTATACATCTGTAACAAAATTTTTTATTTCAAAAGCAATCAACGTACGGAACACTAATTGCGCAAGTTCAACTTGCACTTGACTGGTTATTTGAGCTTAAAATGCGAATAATCCGGTTATATATGTTGGATCGAGACAAGAAGAAACCAAACTCTTCATAATGAAATTTCCAACAAATCCTTGTTAGTTTTAAGTCGCTCAAATGTGTACATATCCTACAAATTGAAAAAACCGACAAAAAACTGTTTTTGTTTTCATTTTACGAGGCTGGTTTGAAAAGTCCGTGCAAAGTCCGAGAGATGGCACCACCGGCGCGTATCGAGGTCATGTTTAGTTAGTAGCATCTCTTGAATGAACGCACACCAAGTTTCAGCCATATTGGTGTATTTCTTTGTGTTTGGCATTCGTGTGAATCAAGGAAGTCGAGTAATTTTCAAAAAATGGACGAAAAAGAATTTCGTGTGGTGATTAAACATTACTTTATGAAAGGCAAAACGCCTCAGGAGACTAAAGAGAAGCTTGATAAACATTATGGTGACTCTGCACCTTCGATTAGAACAGTTTATAAGTGGTTTCAAAATTTTCGGACTGGCCATATGGGCACAAGTGACGCTGAACGTTCTGGACGGCCTGTGGAGGTTACGACTCCAGAAATCATTGATCAAATCCATGATATGGTGATGGATGACAGAAGAGTTAAGGTGCGTGAGATTGCTAGTGCTGTAGGCATCTCGACTGAACGGGTACATAATATTTTGCATAAACATTTGGACATGAGAAAGCTATCCGCAAGATGGGTGCCGCGATTGCTCACGCTTGACCAAAAAACGGAATCGTGTGAAGTGTTGCAAGGATGGTTTGCAGCTGTTCCAGAAGAATCCGGAGGACTTTAAGCGTCGTTTCGTCACTGTGGATGAAACATGGATACATTACTATACTCCTGAGACCAAACAACAATCTAAACAATGGGTTACCAAGGGAGAATCTGCACCAAAAAAGGCGAAGACCGTTCCTTCGGCCGGAAAGGTTATGGCGACTGTCTTTTGGGATTCGCAAGGGATAATCCTCATTGGAATCTGGAATCTGGAAAAGGGTAAAACTATTACAGGTGAATATTATTCATCGTTATTGGACCGTTTGAAAACCGAGCTGCAAGAAAAACGCCCGCGATTGGCCCACAAGAAAGTCCTTTTCCATCACGACAACGCACCAGCACACACCTCAGCAGTTGTGGTCGCAAAATTAATGGAAATAGGATTCCAACTCGTTTCACATCCCCCCTATTCTCCAGACTTGGCTCCCTCGGACTACTATTTGTTCCCCAATTTGAAGAAATGGCTGGCGGGACAAAGTTTTTATTCAAACGAGGAGGTGATTGCAGACACTAATGGATATTTTGCAAACTTGGACAAATCCTATTATTCGGAAGGGATCAACAAACTAGAACATCGTTGGACGAAGTGTATAAGCCTAAAAGGAGACTATGTCGAAAAATAAAAAAGGTTTACCCCAAACACATAAGTAGTTTTTTTTTTGCACGGACTTTTCAAACCAGCCTCGTATTGTACAGGTCGACTAAGTGAAGCGATCGGCTTGAAACTTTCAGAAAATATTTGTTATAGCAAAAATACCCTAAAATTTTCGTTTAAAAATATTGAACCCAGCGGGTACAATTAAATTTGTTATTTAGAATTTGAATTGCCCGCCATTTTATGCCATTTGGTCCAAAATGGATCTTTTTTTTTCAAAATTTAGGTCTTAACGCCTGTTTTCCGATGCAATTAAAAAAAAAAATGTGGAGTAATTTTAACAGTTTTTTTTTTACATTTGTTTATTAATCATCATTAAACTTCCATCCGGTTTTTCATGGGGCGGATGCGCTTTTTCACCACTGTCTGTGAGATTTTTTCCCACTCTTCCATCATTTAAGTCCCTCAGCTAAGCAGGGACTGAATTTCTGGCTCGAACCCTCTTTTGAGCTCATCTCACATGTGCTCGATTGGATTGAGGGACTCTGCGTAGGCCAGTCTGATGTGGGTATTCCTACTTCCAGCAGGTATTGCCGCACCGATGCGGCAGTATTGTCGTACATTAGCACGAAGCTATCCCCAACAAATGCGTTTTTTCGGTCATTTTGAAAAAAATAAAAAACTTTTTACATCTGGTAGAGAATCGCAAAACATTTATTTTAAAAAAAAATCATTTTCGTTAACAATTTTTTTTTTCAGAATGTCAATTGTTATTTGATTAATAAACAAATTAAAAAAATAACGGTTAAAATTACTCCAAAAAAAATTTTTTTATTGGCATTGGAAAGCTGACGTCGAGACCTAAATTTTGAAAAAAAAGGAGGTCCATTTTGGACTAAATGGCATAAAATAGCGGGCAATTCAAATTTTAAATAAGAAATTCAATTGTGTCCACTGGGTTCAATATTTTTGTACCAAAATTTCAAAGTATTTTTGCTATAACAAAAGGAAAATGTTCTGAAAGTTTCAAGCCGATCGGTTCACTTAGTCGACCTGTACAATAATGAAAAAAAAAGATTTTTGTCTGTTTTTCAATTTTAAAGGTTATGTATGTCATTTGAGCTATTTAAAACCAACGAGGATTTGTTGGAAATTTCATTACGAAGAGTTTAATTTTTGGTTAGTCCCGATCCGATTGATATACCCAGGGTTATTCACATTTTCAAAAAACGCGTTTTGAAAACTTCAGCTGTTTATAAACAAAAGAGCACTAGTTTTTCGATGTCCAAAACTCAGGACAATACTCTTGGTGATACCCCAGAGAGGATAAAATCATAATATTGCTGTATCTAAACTATGCCTATCTCATCATTATTTTGATCTTTTTTTACTGCACTATAGGGAGATAAGACGGTTTTTGATAGGATAAGCTGTATATACACTGGTGAGCAAAAAATCGACTCAAACTATTTGGCTTCATTTTACACGGATCCTAGAATTTAATGTTCATATATTTTTACGAATCTGAGTATCCTCCCCTAGCCCTTCCCATCCCGTTTCTCATGGGGCGGATGAGCTTTTTCACTACTGTCTGTGAGATTTTTCCCCACTCTTTCATCATTTAAGTCCCTCAGCTATGCAGGGGCTGAATTTCTGGCTCGAACCCTCTTTTGAGCTCATCTCACATGTGCTCGGTTGGATTGAAGGACTCCACGCAGGCCAGTCTGATGTGGGTATTCCCACTTTCAGCAGGTATTGCCGCACCGATGCAACAGTATTGTCGTACATTAGCACGAAGCTATCCCCAATAAACCCAGTGTAAGGAACGACGTGTTCCTGCAGAATTTCCTTGATGTACCGGTGAGCAGTTAATCCACCGCTACGAGTCTCATTAGTCACGAAAACCAAATTGGTTTTTTACATCCAGTGAGATACCACTCCAAACCATGATAAAACCTCCTCTGTAGGTGACCGTTTCAGTAATGCAGCACTGCGTATAGCGCTCTCCAGGCCTCCTATAGACTCGTCTTCTTCCATCATTGCCGTGTAAGCACATGCGGGACTCGTCGGAGAATCAAACGGAGCGTCATTGCTCTAAGGTCCAGTCGACATGTTTTCGGGCAAATCTGAGTCACGCCTGTCGATGGGCTGTTATCAATTTGGGTCCGTTAGCTGGTCTCTTTGGAGTTAGGTTAACTTCTTTAAGTCTTTTTCTGACCACGAACTTGTCGGAGCTCCTGCTGGATCTCAACGCCGGTCAAGTGACGATTTCTTAGAGTTGTGTTGACAATGAAGCGGTCGTCTCGCTCCAAGATACACCTTCTTCCTAATCCTGATCTCCTTGTAAAGGCGCCAGTCTCTTGGTAACGTCTGTAGACTCTAGAGACAGCTAACTGGCTCAGAAGCAGTTGCGCAGCGACTACACGTTGGCCATGCCCTCCTTGCAGTAGGGCAATGACTTATGCAATTTCTTCCGGGGTGGTATCCATTTTTCTATGACGTAATTAGCAAGTATAGCAGAGATGTTGACGGCTCAAGTTCCGATAAAGGAATGATAAGAAAATGCAGTAAAACTTTTTGAAAATCCAAATGCTTTTGGTATTATTAGAAAGAGTAGACCTAATGATACTAAAAATAATACTACTGTTTGAAAATTAAATTCAAGGATCGGGTCAAATGAAGCAAAATCGTTTGAGTCTATTTTTTGCTCACCAGTGTATATACTTTTTGTGCCTAGATAGTTGAAGGTCGTTTAAAATTGAACTTTGAGGACTAGAGAGATAAGACGGTTTTTGACAGGATAAGCTGTGTATATTTATAAGTTGGTGTAAATAACTTGGTAACTATTTCAAAATAGAAATTATACTTGGTACAAGAGGAGGGTCAACCGGTCTAAATGCTTTTGCATTCGATTTAGTTTCACTAACTTGTTACGATTGCATGGAGACATCTTAGAAGCCGACTCAAGAATGCCCACAAGTAGGAGTGCTATCGCCACTCCTCTGGAACTTAGTGATGGCTGAGCTGCTGACTTGGCTTAACTCATAGGGCTTTGACGCCTTGGTATATATTGATATAGTTACATTTATCCAAGGGAAGCATACCGCCACTATGGCAAAACTCATTCAAAGAGCACATTTTTTTACTTTTTTATTATCGGGTTAAAACCCTTACGATTGAGCTGCTGAGCGGTAACTGTTAGTAACGATTTATCTATCGGTCTGTGGCCTTAAACCGCCTCCAACGAAGCGCAGCCATGCTTTTAAATCTTAGGCTTTTCCAAGCCAGAGATACAATTTGTTGTATCTTACAGCAATGTTACGCCAGTATTGCAATAAGTACTTCGAGTTTTTTCGGGTTTATCTCGGTTGATGAGCCGTGATACGGCAAAATGCGTACCGAGATGGATTGACAGATGCGAGAACAGTTGTCAATACTGAAATATGAACTTTGTGCATTTTAGTAGTTGACATAGATATTTTACTTATTAAAATGTTAACACTCTGGGCAAAAGTCAGTAAAAACTTTTTAGTAGTAGGCATATGATGCCTTTAAGTTAAGTGCAAGCGAATAGTAATTATTTTAAATACGTTAATGCAAATTCCAATTTGGACTTAATTTGTTCCCACAAATTATGAAATTATAGTTAAAATACCTTGTATTTTTCCTCTCTATAAGCCACAACTGCTCTGCTCTTCACTGCAGAAGATAGGCCTCTTCAAGTTTCTTCCAATTGGCTCTCTCCTGTGTAAGATAGAACCATCTATTGCCTGCTGTCAACCTAATATCATTAGTCCATCGTTTCATTAGTCTTCAGACACTTCCTCTATTCTCCCAAGGTTTCCATTTAAGTCATCTTGTTGTCCATCTACCATCATTCGTTCTAGTCACGCGCCCCGCCCATTCCCACTCTTTCACTGATATCCTCGCTTAGATTGGAGTCGATAAAGACTATCTTTCGTAAGGGTCATGGTTTCCAGCCCATACGTACTTACTGGCAGTATACAGCTCTCGTACACTTTTCTTTTTAAGGTCATGGAGATATCTCTGTTTTTTAAAATGAATCTGAGTTTTTGAAATGTAGTCCAACTAAGACCAATTCGCCTTGGTATTTCCCCCGTTTAATTGTCCTTACCTAGTCTAATTTTATGTCCCAAGTATCTCCCTCCCTCTTCCACTCTCTGGATCCAACTTTGTGTGAAGCTTGATTTAGTTGTTCTGTCATAATTTTGAGTTGTTCGAGATCTTCGCTAATCAGTATCACATCATCCGCGAATTGCAAGCGACGTAAATACATATATGCCATCGATTTTAATTCCTTACTCATCTCATTCGAGACTTTTGAACACATCCTCCAAGGCCAGGGTAAATGCATAACACCTTTTTTGATCTTTATGGGTTCTGTTTTTCGATCTTTATCTAATTTAACCATTAATGTCTCATTTTCATATATGAATTTTAGGAGTTTGGTATATCTTGACTCTATTCTGGCATGAGCTAAGCAATGCATAATTGCCCAATGTTCCAGGGAATCGAAAGCCTTCTTATAATCGATGAGAGAGAGGTGCACCTTAATATTATAAGCGGTCGCTTTTTCTATTAAATGTCTGTCTGTTGTTCCAAATTCCTTGCGAAAGCTCTCCTGTTCGACTTGTTGGTACTCATCGAACTTATTTGTTAGACGGTTTGTGACAATAGTAAGAAGCTTGTACAAAAGCGATAACAAGCTGATGGGGCGATAGTTCTCAAGATTTTCGTGATCGCCTTTCTTGAACAAAAGTATGACCACACTGTTTTGCCAATGTAAGGTAGTCTGTGTTCTTCGATGCATTTGTTAAGTAATATCCGTATCGTTCATGTTCTCCCATTTTTAATATTTCAAATGTTAATTTAATTTCACCTGGAGATTTCCTATTTTTCATTTCTTTTAAAGCAGTTTCTAATTCACTCCGACTTACCTTAGGAATTTCCTCCGAACCAACGTCAAGAATATGTTTTTGCTGCTGATTCGGATTTGATATAGTACCTTTTTTTCATGCTGGGTTAGATAACTTTTTAAATATCACGTCGTAGTGAATTGTCTTATACAGTGTGTTCCACGTTTTCAAGCAATGGCATATGTTCAGGTTAGTTCAGGTTAGTTTAGGTTAGTTCAGGTTAGTTCTAACTTTTTTAAACTTTTAAAAAATTTGCTCATCCTTAATTGAATATACATTAAAAAATACGTACTCATTTATTTAATAAATTTTAATCAATCGTTTATTCTTTATTTAGGTAATTATACCTTGATAAATGTTCTAAATTATTTCTTATTCCATTTCGGTCGCACAGTACTTGTTGACAAAAAGAAAATCGCCATAAACCAAATTAAATAAACGTCGGCACAAAATTTAATTAAATTGAGTAGAACTTGATTAAACGCCTAATTTCAGTTCACGCTTTTTATCTTTCACCCTAATATCAACAAAACCACCGTTTTTTTACTCAACGAAATAAAAACAAATTTTCCTTTTTGTTCCCGTACTAATGGTTTGATCAACAATTTTATTTCTCCATTCCATCGTTATTTGACAATGGAAAGGCTTCTATTTTCCCTAAAAACCTTTAAAACGGTGAAAATTGAGTTACTTCAGAAAATTTCTCAGGGGCGTTTTATTTTATAAAATCCAAATAAGAAATGTTTTTTAAAGTTTTACGTCAAATAACTTCAGTAATTTATTGAAATGATATCCCCCTTTAATATATATTTTTCTACACCACATTAATAGTTTTTGAGATATTGGTAATTAGAGGTTCTGCTCCACTTCACCTTTCATCTATTCCATAAAAAAATTATTTAATGCTGTACTTTAATCTAAGATGGCTGTGCATATTGAAGGGCGGGTTATTGGGTTTCAATGATTTCAGTTGTTTTATGGCTCCATTACTATTGCATAATATAAGCTGTTCTTTTGACGGTGGTGGATCGTAAATTAAGACTGAATTTATTTATTATAAAGTATTCTAATTATAAGTTTTATCACTTTTAATTAAAATATATCTTTTTTGTTGAGAGCACCAAGTTGTATAGTATATGTTTTTCAAAACATATTTGGAATTAGCGTTTGGTTTGGCGTTATAGCACGGCGAATAATAGGACCAATTTTTTTTGAAGAAACTTTAAATACTGAACAATATTCAATTTTTTAGAAAACTAAATAGCAAATTGTATTCAAAATTATTTACCTGTTGCCGACGAATTCGTATAAATTAATTATCAACAGAACCTCGCCCCTAATGCTAGAGTAGCACTTATCTATTTAAATTTAACATTAAAATAGCTGCCAAGGTTACCAGGTCTTACACATTTTGATTTGTTCTGCTATATATCTATACAAGAGAACAGCAGAGAATATTCCAAACATTTGAAATAGGATTACTCAAGCCATTAATTCTATTACGTCACTTCGAATGGAAAATGTCTTTTGCGAATTTTAATAACGAGTTCATTTAATCCGGGAGGTGACTGGTCAACATTTTGTACATTTAAACTACATATAAGGTATATGAGGGTGGCCTTTTAAGTTTTTACAAACCACCAGTAGATGGCGCAATTGTGATGTGATATTACCATTGTTGTAAAATTTGACATTTGTTATTGTTAGAACAGTGGCTGCTCAGAAATTGGCCGGGTGGTTTGTTTACAATGAGCGTTTAAAAAAAAATAGTTTTGCGAATAAATGGAAATTTCACGGTTATGTTTTCGTTGAGTGATTTTTTGTGATTCGCTTCGTTCAACTTTTGGTAATGAATCACCATCAGAAAAGACTGTGTACGATTGGTTTGCAGAATTTCGTCATGGTCGTGCTTCCGTCAGCGATGAATTTCGTGAAGGCCTACCAAAATCGGTTGTTGTTTTAAAAAACATTGATGCTGTGCGCAACATGACTGAAGAGGATCGGCATGTGACTTACCGTGAGATAGAGGCATCCTTAGGCATATCGTAGACTGCAGTACATTCGATTTTGCAGGAACATTTAGATGTGAAAAAGATCTCTTCCCAATGGATTCTGCATAATTTGACCGACACTTAAAAAGAGGCTCGTGTCAAGGTATAAGGAAATGCTCAAAAAATTCGACCGAGGTCATGCAAAATTCGTATACAGCATCGTAATAGGAGACGAAACGTGTATATATTCATACGAGCCGGAAACTAAGCAACAATCAATTGTTTGGGTGTTCCAAGGTGAATCGAATTCAACAAAAGTCGTTCGTTCGCGAAGCACTTCCAAAAAATGGTTGCTTTTTTTTTGGTTGTACTGGACATGTTGCAACCACTGCTTTAGAGGATTGAAGAACAGTTAATGCTGAATGGTAAACAACAATTTGTTTGTCAGAGGTCATCGATGAAATCAGAAAAAAACAGTCGAAAATGTCGCATCATTCTTGATCATGACAATGTCAGCTCTCATATAGCACGTCAGATAATTGATTATTGGACTTAGAAAACATGGAATTAATGTCTCATTGCCTGTATTCACCTGATTTATCGCCTAACGACTTCTTTTTGTTCCCGAATGTCAGAAAAAAAAATGCGTGGACAGCGATTTTCGTCACCTCAAGAAGCTGTTGAATTCTTCCAAAGCCATCTTTTTGAGGTACTTCACAGTGGAAAAAAGTGTTCCGAGAATTGGTTCGAACGCATACAAAAGTGTATAAATCTTAAAAGCGAATATTTTAAGAAACAATAAAACTATTTATACCAAAAAAAAAAAATTCTTTCATTTGTTTTATAAAAACTTAGAAGGTAGCCCTCGTAGGACGTAATACATATTTTAAAATAAGTTATTTCCTTAGAATTCAAAAATTATATAATATATGTACAATAAGAAATAACGGAACTGATTGCTTTTCTTGCTAAACCGAAAGAGACTAACTTGTCACGGCCAAATTCTTCATTTATTTGAGCCTGATAAGTCCCTAAAATTTGAATTTAAGTGTTATAAAACAAGTTATTCTTTTGTAAATTTTTACATCAGTGTTCTCGATTATAGCGGTGAATTCAGTTTTTGCATTTTTAGCAGTTTTTCACATTATCTCTAAAAAACAAAATGCTTGTTTCCGTTAAAGAATCTTAATTGACAGTAAACTCATCATACTATTGCCCTTTTAAAACTCAAGTCAGTATAACTTTCTTTTAAGGACAGTAAAAATAACATTCTAAAATTTTGTTACTCAGTTTGCATCTCTTGCAATTAGTGAGAGTTGTATTTGCGATGGTCAAAATGACGAGAAAAAAACACTGTTTTGTTACATTTGTTGATTTTGTTATGTTGCCAGGGAATTGAATGAAATAACACGTAGACTGAAAAGTTCTTGGTCTGACACATAGATATCGCCCTTTTCAAAAAATCCAGATGATTTTTAGGAAGTACCAGCCTTCAAACAATACATGTCAAAATTTCATGACATTTCGACGATTAGTTCCAGTTACAGTCGTTTTAGTGACGCTACTATTGATATTTTCGAAACAATGGAAAAAAAATCGAATTTTGTGTGTTGATTCGACACTATTTTTTGATGGAATAAAATACCGTTCAAGCAAAGCAATGGCTTGATAAGTATTACGGGGACTCTGCCCCTGGAAAATCTCTCATCATTTACTGATATATTAAATTCAAATGCAGTCGTACAGACACAAATGATGTTGAACGCTCTAGACGCCCTAATGAGATGGTTACGCCGGAAAACATAAAAAAATCCACAAAATTGTTTTGGATGACCGTAAAGTGAAATTGCGTAAGATACCTGACACCCTAGAGATATCAAAAGAAGGTGTTGGTCAAATTTTGCGTGAGCATTTGGGCATTAGAAAGCTCTGTTCGAAATGGGTACCGCGTTTGCTCGCAGTGGACCAAAAACAACGTGTTGATGATTCTGAGCGCTCTTTAGATCTGTTTAAGCTCAATAAAAAGGATTTTTTCATGCGATATGTAACAATGGATAAAACATAAATCCACTACTACACATCGGAATCAAATCGACAGTCAGCTGAGTGGACAGCAGCCGACTATTATCTATTCGCAGACCTCAAAAAAATGCTCACAGGAAAGAGATTTGGCTCCAATGAAGAAGTTATCGCCAAAACTGAGGCCTATCTTGAAGGCAAAGACAAATCCTTCTACAAGAAAGGTTGGACGATTCAATATTATTAGTGATCACCAATATGGCTTTCGTAAACTTAGATCAACAGGAGATCTTCCGACTTATGTAACACATGTTTGGAACAACGCAATTGAACACTTTGGAGAATCTCGAGCGGTTGCTCTTGACATATCCAAGGCAATCGACCGTGTTTGGCACGATGGACTGTTGGCTAAGGTGCGCTCTTGTGGTATGTCTTAAAAGTTCTGTTTGTGGCTCTCATGTTTCCTCAGAGAGCGTTATTTGTGGCGGTCGACGGATTTCTTTCTAACACCTTTACAATTAACACCAGTGTGCCCCAAGGCTCCATACTGTCCCCTACTATCTTTCTCATTTACATTAACGATCTGCTGGAAAAGACCGGGAATCCAATCTACATCTTTGCTGACGACAGTACGCTTGTCTCTTCATTCACTTTGAACGCTCGGACATTGGCTGCTCAGGCGACTATCAGCAGACAGCAGGAGGTCGTTCAACTTAACAACGACCTGGAAGAAATTCTATTTTGAGGTGACTGTCAAGTGGAATTTAACGCTACAAAAACCCAGGCGGCAAAAAGTTAACGTTGCTGAACCCGATATAGTTATGTATTCCTCCCAAAACGGTGCATGTTAGAAATACACGTTGCGCTGGTGCTTCACATCCGTAAGAGGTTCAGCTTGTTACTCCTCGTACAACGCTTTTCAAGCAGTCTTTTATATGGAGAACATCATCCCTTTGAAATAATTTGTCCAGTGCTGTGTTTCCCACCGAGTACAATATACAGCGATTCAAAAACAACGTGAATCGCTTTTTTTTTTTTCCGCACGTGCCGTTCCTGGAGCGCTTTAGGGACTTCCCTGCAGCACGTGTGCTAGACCCATAAAAAAAATAGAAATGTTAGAAAAGCGTTGTTCGGATTGTATCGCTCTTGAAGGCGATTAATCAATAAAGTTGAATTTTGCAAAAAATGTGTTTTAAGTAGCTAGACCAAAAACTTTTCAGCCTACATCTTTGGTGTACAGCCATAGTAGAAATTTTTATTTTAATTTCGTTCTTAGCAAGTTATTGAAACATCCTATGGGAACTGTTAAGTTTTTTAAGTTGTTTTCAGGCAGCTAGACTATAAATCCTAGTCTTAACTTCACCCATAACAAATTATTTAATCCAATTTATAAACACACAACCGAAATCTGATTGGCAGAAAATTGTCTTGTCTTCCAAGTCCTCAACGTTCACTTGGAAGCGACCCTCAACCACTTATGCTTACGTCACCAAATTGTCAAACAAAATAATGACTTGGGGATCGAGTGGCAAACGCTGGTAAAAAGGGGAGAATTTCGGTCCAGGTCAGGACCGTATCGAACCCTTAGGGCCTATAAAGGAAATTAGGATTCTATAGTGGGCCGTATGGGTGTCATTGAAGATTATTGGTATTGGGTTTTATCGAAGAGAAAATATCTAGTAAAAAGGAAAAACTATATATTTAATACCAGTTTATGAATTTGAGTTTTTGTTGTTTATGTCCACATTGTACCCAAAAAGTACTTTCTGTATTTGCTTTAGGCCTATCTTGAAAATATCTAGTAAAAAGGAAAAACTATATATTTAATAGCAGTTTATGAATTTGAATTTTTGTTGTTTATGTCCACATTGTACCCAAAAAGTACTTTCTGTATTTGCTTTAGGATGTCCTTCATTTTTTTTTATTTACCGCTTAAACATAACTCTTTTCTTTACTTATATCTTCAGGCTTACGTTTTGTTTTTCTTATACTATGTTTCCCTTTGCTACGTGCAATCTTAGAATAGTGAGCTGCTGGTTCTTAAACTTTATATCCACCTCTCCCAGTATTGTAAACACCTTTTTCAATTCTGTTTTGTCGAATAAAGCCAAACTACTATTAGCATAAACTATTTTTTTTGTGCTTCTGAAATTTTTTCTTCTTCCTGCTTAGTATAGACACAATTGCCTTTTTATTACCGACTTTGCCTTTCTTACATTGAGATGTTTGTTGCTCCCCATGCTGCTCCTACTGGTGACCTGTTTCCTGTGGTTCTAACTAGTATCTCCTCATCATTCTAGTTAATACCCATTCACTTATTTATTTTGCATGTTTGTCTAATATTGTCGCTTTTTTCTTTGCCCTATAGGGTCTTTTCTGCTATGCTGTGCCAAATGTTTATTGTTTCGGGTCCGGTTTCCGCTGTGTGTGTTAATATTGTGGTCTTGTAACTTCATTTCTTAGATATTTATTTGCTATATCACATTGTTTAAGCATGCCGCTGTTTTCATTTCATTTGCGGCTTTTTCACTTCCGTTTCGGTATCGCCGAAACTTGATATATCTAAAGGGTGTCCCAAAATTTGGCGCCATTTGTATGGTAAAGTGTTTCCAACAAAACAGAAACTACAGCGTGACAGCTGACAATTCAGGGTTATTAAAAATCAAGCGCTACACTAAAGAACAACGTGTTTTCATTGTTGAGCAATATTTTAAAAATAATGAAAGTTTGGCAGCTATAGTTCGGAATTTTCTTACAAAATATGGTCGGAATAGTGATTTAACCTCATCAACTGTGAAGAGATTAATTGAAAAATTCAGAGGGACTGGATCAATTAGTAATCCTAAATGCTCCTTCAACAAGTCGTTCGACATAAAACATTGAAGCAGTTCGTGAGAGTGTTGCTGAGACTCCAGGAACATCAATTCGGCACCGTGGTCAAGAACTGGACATTTCGAGAAGTTCTCTACAGCGTATTCTCACGAAAGATTTGCATCTTCATGCTTACAAAGTTCAATTGACTCAAGAACTGAACCCTACTAACCACGCACAACGAAGAGAGTTCGTTGAATGGATTATGGAATAACAAGTGGATACTGATTTCTCGAAGAAAATCATCTTCAGCGATGAGGCTCATTTCCATCTTGATGGCTTCGTTAATTGACAAAATTTGCACATTTGGGGTTCAGACAATCCACACATTACTGTTGCGAAACAAATGCATCCGCAACGTGTCACTATTTGGTGCGGATTTTGGGCTGGAGGCATCATCGAACCATTCTTCTTCGAAAATGCGGTTGGTCAGGCAATAACAGGTGATCGTTATCGCGATATGATAATCCAGTTTGTTGTGCCTAAATTGCAAGATATGGATGTGGACGACATGTGGTTTCAACAAGACGGTGCCACATGCCACACAGCCCAAGAAACAATTCAATTACTGCATTAGTAATTTCCTGGTCGTGTAATATCCCGTTTTGGTGATCAGAATTGACCGCTCAGATCATGCAATTTAACGCCGTTGGACTTTTTTCTTTGGAGTTTTTTAAAGTCTAAGGTTTACGCCAACAAGCCCACGACTACCCACGACTTGAAGGGGGAAATTAAGCGCTGTATCAACGAAATTCAGCCAGATTTATGCAAAACGATCATGGAAAATTTCGACAAAAGAGTGCGTATGTACCAGCAAAGCCGTGGAGGCCATTTACCCGATATGTTATTCCATACATAACCCTATACTTTATGGATCAATAAAAAAAAATTACAATTTTTAATTAAAAACTTGTGTTTTCTATCAAAATTACTTCTTGCGTGAATTTTGGGACACCATTTATCTATGCCCAGATATTTAAACGTCATTTCTTGTTAGGTAACTACGCTAGCATCTTAAAAGTGTTTTGGTGTTTTGTTAAACTGGTGAAAAGCCGCTGAAGATCATCTTGTTTCTCTGCTGTGCACACGACATTATCATCATAGCATAATATTTTTATTTCTTTATCGCTTATTTTACAACCCTCAGTTTACGAAATTCTATATTTTTCTCATTCACTGTTAGATTGCAAATTCCCCAGACCAGCAGCTTTCTTTGAGTACATATTTTCTATGGTTTTGATGACGTTGTACGGTAGATGTCTCTCTGTAAGTTTCGCTGATTTGTCTTAAGATGAAAACAACATCGGTGGAAGACCTCTCTGATCTAAGTCCCTGTTATTTCTTTGCCAGTGCATCGAGCCCATTAATTTTATTTGTTATTAACTTTGGTGTTAGTTTTAGAGTTGTAGTTAGGTAGTTTGCTATTAAATTCAAAACAATAAATTTTAGTTCTTTCAGCAAACAATAGCAAATGATATGTCATACTTGGAAAATGCTATTTGACAGGAGGAGTGAGAATGTTTTAGGGCGACGCTACATGAGAAGTCGCACCATTTACATATGCGGCATGAACATGCCGCTAATAAATATCATTGTGGATCGTCCTCGAACATTAATGCGTACAACTTTCTAGGTGTAAGTTTTTATCTATACAATACATAAAATTCCTAATATTAAATTACCATAGTAAAAGGCAATGTATGACTTTTGCATACCAGCTAAATATCCAGTTTCGTTATTCAATGATTAGTATGTAGATATTTGTGTTATTAATTGCGATGAGTTGCTCTAATCCTCAATAACTTGTATGTAAATTGTTATAGACTAAGATAAATAAATAATTATTGATTTGTCAAAAAACTGGGCGATTGCAAAAGTTCGTGCCCGATTTTCATAGATGACAGAAGCATGCACTTTTGGCTGTGCTGATGTTTCTTTTATAATCATATTATTAACTGACAGTTATCTGAATGCGTCGTGAGTTAACATAACCTTAAAAAGGGTTTATTTAAATTAATTTGTGTGCAAGGCAATTCAAAATGGAAAATGAAAAGTTACATTTTGTGTTATATGAATTTAAAAACGGAGTGATTGTTCGAACTGCAACAGAAAATATTCAAGACGTTTATTTAGATCGTGCTCCTGCTCTTAGGACAGTTAAAAAGTGGCCGATTTTGAAATGGTGACTTCAATCTAAAACTTCGTTGTGGGTGATCTCCCGGCATTGATAGTGACTTTATCCGTGACTTAGTGAATAATAATCCACGGATTACCACTAAGAGACTAAAGTTGACAATTCGACTGCATTTCATTATTTAAAGCAACTTGAATACACTTCGAAACTCATTATATGGGTTCCGCACGTTTTGACAGAACGGAACAAAATAAACCGTGTTTCCACAGATATTTCTCTCCTCGCCCGTCGACAAAACGAACTTTCTTGGATAAAGTCATGACTGGAGATGAAAAATGGGTTGTGTTTAACAACATAATAAGAAAATGAAACTGGAAGTATGGGAGTGAAAAAGCAAAATCTATGGCAAAGGCTGAATTGCATCCAATGAAAGTATTGTTATGTGTCTGGTGGTATTGCAGAGGAATAATTTTTTACGAGCTTGTTCCACGTAGCCAAACAATAACTGCGGAGAAGTACTGTCAGCATCTCACCCAACTCAATGTTGAAATCCAAGCAAAACGTCCAAATTTGGTCAATCGAAAAGGCATCATCTTTCACCATGACAATGCTAGACCACATGTCGCTCAACAGACACCGCAAATACCGAGAGAGTTAAAATGGGAAATCCTACAGTACCCGCCGTAGTCTCTGACTTCGCCCCTTTAGATTTTCATCTGTTTCGTTCTCTACAAAATAATTTGAATGGTAAAAAATTTGATTCTATGGAACAAGTCAAAAACTACCTTACGACTTTCTTTAAAGTGGAACCACGCAGTTTCTATAAAGAAGGAATTAAAAAAACCTGTAAAACGATGGGAGGCAATTATAGAAAATGATGGAGAATATATTATTGATTAATAAATACTATTTTTCATAAAAATGTGTTGTATCTAATTTGGTCTCCAATAAGGCACGAACTTTTGCAATCACCCAATATATATACGACTTATTGACAAACATATTCATGCATAGCCGATTACTCCGAAAAATTGTACTTTCCACACAAGAAACTGCTCAGGAAGTTTTTGTTTTCATATACAAAGAGAAACAAAATCATTATTATTCAACCAAAAAAGGAATAACATTCTTCAAATACATTTCTAACGTTGTTAAATCACTTGTCTTTCACATAAAAGCAGAAATAGAAACTTTTTATGTACGATTGACAGACATAAAGAGAAAATCTCTACCAATGAGATTTATCTTTCCAATCTCTCCATTACTTTTTATTTTATCAAATGATGTTTACTTTTCATTCTCACTTGGTTTTTCTTACGTTTTCCTTCTCTTCGCTAATAGCTATGATATGTAAATTCAGCTATTTAGACTCTCCTGGAATTTACTTTACCGACATCGTAAAACTGCCACTTGAACCTATGCGACTTGTTTTTTGCCTTATATCCTACATGCTGTTTGATTACAATACAGTAGTCATTGAAGAGTGGAAATTTCAAGCGTTTCATGTGCCGTTTGTTAATTAGAATAAAAGATAATAATTTTTGCATTAGATTAGTATTAACTTTTTTAATAAGCGGTTTACTCTTCCCTTGTGGGCACGCAGTTCTGAAATAAATACTGAATTATTCTTTTTCTCACTAAAGAACAACCTAATCCAAGAAAGTATTACAAAATGTATACATACATATATATATATATATCCTCCTCCTGTCCTAATGCCCTTCGCAGGGCGTGGTGACTACTCATGAGCTGGTTTTTTCGTATCTGATTCTTCCAGATCTTTCGGTTTAGAACCATTTGGCCCGCCTCAGGTAGAATTTTTCCAAGAAGGTACTGAAGTTGGTCTTTCCATCTTGTAGGAGATCTGCCTCTTTATCTTCTGTCGTTAACTTTTACTTCGACCACCAGATTCTTCATGGTGTCTCTTCTTCTGGCGATGTGACCAAAATATGTGATGCGTTAGTCCGGTGCTCTATCAAGGAGATCCGCAGATACCCACAAATATATATGTATATACTACTGTGATCAAAAAATAGTAAGACTTTTAAATTTAAATCGTCCGGGCTTTTTCCAAATTGAATTAATTTTTTTTCGTTAGGTTGGTAGGACTTTAACTGCCATCTGTGTCAAACTTTAAGACCATAGCGTCAGTAGTTAATAAGATTCGCTTGCATTCGTTCAACAACAAAAGTGCGTTTTTCGATTTTTAACATGAGTGAAAAAATTCAGCAAAGAAGTTGCATTAAATTTTGTTTTAAAAATGGTTTTTCGGCTTCCCAAACGTTCGAATTTGTCTCAAGAGGCCGGAATTATGGGCCGATAACTCTTGGTTTTTTCATCACGATAATTCGCCTTCTCACACAGCATTGGTGTGTGGTGGACTTTTTCGTCAAAAATTCAACTCATATCATTCCGCAATCGCCCTATTCGCCTGATTTAGTTCCGTCTGACTTCTGGCTATTTCCTAAACTTAAAAAACCGCTTCGAGGACATCGTTTTGTGTCGATTGAGGAGATTAAAACCGAATCGAAGAAGGCTTTAAAGGCCATTTCAGAAATCGAATTCAACAATTGTTTCGAAGACTGGAAAAAACGTTGGCATAAATGCATTGGGGATTACTTTGAAGGGGACGAAATAAATTTGGAAAAATAAATAACCCGTTTGCGTTTTATTTCAAAAGTCTTATTATTTTTTGATCACAGTAGTGTATATACGAGTATATAAATATATATATATAATCAGTCAATCTTAATTTTTGCTGGATCGTCAGAAAATATGTGGTCTGGCGTAGTCGCAATGAAAAACAGCGTCTTTTCTGTTGTTCAATTCCGTCTACTATCTTTTAGTTGCTTGTTGCTAATTGATTAATTCTTGACAACAGAGGTAGCAGTTGACCGTTTGGCTAGGTTAAAACACCCCATGATACACGATTCCCTTTCAATCACACCAAACACACAATATCACCTCTCTTGGCGTTAATTCTGGCTTTGCCACTGCTTGTGCAGCTTTACTAAGCTTCCACCACAATCTTTTTTGCGCATTATTGTCGTACGTGATCCATTTTTCATCTCTCATAATGAAACGTTTGGAAATTCAGTAAATTAAAATTTTAAACCGATAATCATGGGATACCCAAACATCAATCTTCTTTTCATATCTAACATTCTCTAAATGGTCTAGTAGTAGTACTAGTAGTAAAGTGAGTGGGCGGTACATTGTGTCCCTGGTGTCACCTAGATCTAAAAGTTCTTCTGTAACTCCCCACTGAGTCGAGTCCCGGTCGCGGTCCTAGTCCGGTATTTTCTGCCAAGAGACATAGGCTACTCACTCTGTCCACGCTTTCTCCCTCGCTCAGCCGACATGTTTTCCGCTCAGCCAATTTGAGGTTATATAGATGGGCCTGTAGTGCCACATGTTCCGTAAGGAGTCCTATGCTGAGGCGTAACCTTTGTTTTGACATCGACAACAGTTCCTTTGTTGTGGCTGTCGTAGTATGTTTCATAAGGAGTTTGGCTTGACGACACCCCGCTCCTGTGCTCCAAGAGAGTTGGTGTTATTTATCCAACCATTTCCTCTAAAACCGGAGAGCAAGAAGTATTTTGAACAACCAAATTTCCAGGACGAACCATCTCTTGACTATTGTTTTTGATAGAGTGTCTGGATTGTAAACAGCACAAATTTGTTTACGACCCTGCGACGCATTCTTTTCTCTATCGTAGTGAAATGTCAAAATATTGCAATTTTTTTTAGAAACTTCCCTCGTTTTTAAGACTTACGAATAAATATGACAACTTTTTTTGTATTTCTGTGAAATTCACCTTTCAAACCCGTGACAGTTTGATCTGAGCCCATTCGTGTTACTACAAATAGGCGACTTTAAAGCCATCTAACAACAATAAGACCTAATACTTTTTTGAGAATTTATTATTTAAAATGGGGCGTTGGGTCGTTTACATTTTACAGTGATATATAATATTTGCATTTTCTTATATGTCCTAAATTCGTCTATTTATATCTGCCGTTTGCAGTTATATATATATATATATATATATATATATATATATATATATATATATATATATATATATATATATATATATATATATATCTTCATACCAATTTGTGTTCGCAACTTCTTTGATGTCGTCCATCCATCGTTTTGGAAATCACTCAACGTTTCATTTCTGTAATCTTGGCCTCCATTGAATGATACACCCTGTGTATCTTGTTTGATCTTGTCTAGCCATATGACCTGCCCAAGTACATTTCATCATCACCTTTTGTTCGTCCGCGAATTTCTTCAGTGCGAATATGGTCACTGATACTAATACCAAGCATAAGCCTTTCCATTGAGCGCTGTGTTGTTCAAAGTTTATTTGCTGCTCTGATCACCAGTGTAGTTGTTTCCAATCCATAAGTTAAAAACTATTAAAAACCTTGGTTTTCAAATTTATAGGAATATCCTGGTTCCATAATATGAACCCTAGTTTTCCTGCAGCCGCCCAAGTCATTCTAATCCTTCTGTTAATCTCTGCTTGTTATTTTCGGTCCGTAATTTCGTGTTATGTCCGAGATATACATACTCATTAATTACCAGGTGTACAAGTACGAAATGCGGATTTCAGACAACAGATAGTGCCCCAATGCAGTTTGTGCTAAAAAGATTTGACACTGCGCCATTTTGTTGTGTCATCAACAAGTGTCAGACGCGCACGAGTGATAAATTGGAAAAGTGTGTGCATAGTGTTGTGTTGTGTTCAATATGTCGAAATTTATACCGAACAAAGAGCATTTGCGGACAGCATTAATTTTTTGTTTTCATTTGAAGAAAACTGCTGTTGAATCATACCGATTACTTCGAGAAGCTTATGGTGAACATGCTCCATCGCAAGATACGTGTGAACGATGGTTTTGGCGTTTCAAAAATGGTGACTTCGATGTTGCAGACAAGGAACGTGGAAAACCGCCAAAAAATACGAAGATGTGGAATTGCAAGCATTGTTGGACAAAGATGATTCGCAAACACAAAAACAACTCGCCGAGCAATTGGGCGTTAGTCAAAAAGCTGTTTCCAATCGGCTGCGAGAGATGGGAAAGATTCAGAAGACCGGTAAATGGGTACCACATGAGTTGAACGACAGGCAAATGGAGAAGCGCAAAAACACGTTTGACATTTTACTCGCTCGGTACAAAAGGAAGTCGTTTTTACATCGTATAGTTACAGGGGCTAAAAAGTGGATTGATTTTGAGAATCCTAAGCGCAAAAAATCATGGGTAAATCCAGGCGCACCATCTATATCGACCGAATCGCTTTGGCAGAAAGACGATGCTCGGTGTTTGGTGAGACCAGAGAGGCGTGGTCTATTATAAGCTGTTAAAACTTGAGGAAACGGTTAATACTAAACGTTACCAACAACAATTGACCGATTTCAAGCGTTCGCTGCTTGAAAAAAGGCCAGAATACCGAAAGAGGCAACACAAAGTGATTTTTCTTCATGACAGTGCTCCATTACATACGGCAAAACCAGTTCGCGACACGTTGGAAACACTCACCTGGGAAGTTCTACCCATACGGCTTACTCACCAGACTTGGCTCCTTCCGATTACCACTTGTTTGCATCGATGGGTCAAGCACTTGCTGAGCAACGCTTTGGTTCGTACGAAGATGTGAAAAAATGGCTCGATGAATGGTTCGTAGCAAAAGGGGAATATTTTTACTGGTGTGGTATTCACAAATTGCCCGAAAGATGGGAAAAATGTGTAACAAGCGATGGAGCATACTTTGAATAAAGCACTTTTTATCAATCTTCCGAATTTAAGATGTTTTTTTTTAGAAAAAAAACCGCATTTCATACTTGTACACCTGGTATATCGATCACCTGGTCTCTGATAGTTATTGGTGTTGTTCCTTGATTAAGATGGGTCTTTGTCAGATTCATTGTTAGTCCCACTTTTTCTGAAGCTGATTTCACTTCGGTTATTATTTCTTTTAGTTCATTTACGTTGGTACTAATCACAACTATATTATATGCGAGGCGAAGAGGATATGCATATATATATATATATATATATATATATATATATATATATATATATATATATATATATTTAAATTCTTTAGCTCATGTACTTCCTTATGGTGATGTATAATTAAAATTGAGTATTTTTTATAACGTTCACTTTGCTCATTTTTATATTTATTCCTATTTCCTCTAATTTTCATTTTACTTCTTTTATTATGTAGTTTTATGCAGTTCCAAGCGATCGTCACACATCGTCTGCATATCTTAATGTGCTGAATGTTTGCTCTTTAAAGTTGATACCATGGTTCTTTCAGTTGAGTTTTTGAATACTTCCTCGATTGCCAACATGAAAAGCTTCTGTGATGTAGAGTTTCCTTGCCTTATTTCTTATAAATTTTTAATTTTTTCTATTTCTGAATGTAATTTAACTATACCGGTTCCTTCCTTATATATGTTGGCGATAAATTCGGTATGTCTTGAATCTACACGGCATTATTATAATCCACATTTCAATTTAGGTAAAAGCGTTATTGTCTATAAGTTCTTGGTATATTATACGATTTTATTCCGGTCCTGGGCACGACCGGAATAAAGTTGTTTCGTGATCTAAAAATTTTAAGACAACGTAATATATAAAGGTATAGAAAAATCTCGGAGGGTGTCCTTTTAACTAATACAATACCTCCTTGAGCGAGGAAAGTAAAAATACCACGTAAAAATCCGTCCCCTTGTTCTTCTACCTTCTAGCTTCCCCGTTACTACAAGCTTTTCCATGGCATCCACTTTCCTCATAATGTGGCCATAATATCAGGTACTGTCTTTTAATTCTATTTGAAAGTCGGTCATTTATACTAAGCTCTTCAAGAATAGATACATTAGCACCCTGTTCGGTGTATGACACTCTTGAGGATTCTTTGATATGCTCACGTCTCAAACGCATCGATTCGTCTTTTCTCAGCTTGTTTAATGGTCCATGTTTCCGATGCGTAAGTTGCTGTGGGGAATATAAGGCTGGATAACAATCTTAACTTTATGTTTTTTGTGACAGCTGTATCTTTCCAGACCTTAGCGAGTTTAATCGTCGAATTTCTACCCATTACCAAACTATT
This sequence comes from Pachyrhynchus sulphureomaculatus, assembly GCA_019049505.1. Classification (NCBI taxonomy): domain Eukaryota; kingdom Metazoa; phylum Arthropoda; class Insecta; order Coleoptera; family Curculionidae; genus Pachyrhynchus; species Pachyrhynchus sulphureomaculatus. The sequence goes on along the minus strand of CM032448.1, from coordinate 77,989,564 downwards.
TCCACTGAATTTTCAGTGTATCAAAAATTATTCACGGAGATTGAGCTGTTGCTACTTATTACAAAATGATAAAACAAACGACTTTCCCTAACAGGAAAATAGACAGATTTACAATCTTCTTGCTTTTGGCTAGTCAGAGGATTTTAAAACGAACAGTTAGGCCAGAGGTAACATATAAATTTGGAGTTACATAAGAATTTTTTAAAAGCAAGAGAAATATTTATATTCAGAATTCAAAGTTTAATATTGTTTTTATGTAAATAAGACATGTTTATTGTTTTGAGTTTCAAAATTGTTTAAATTGGAGTGGAGTACATGTGGCAAGTTTGACGACCCTGATGTAAAGTCGTTCTTTATTTATTTTGGTTACAGATCATTAGTTATTTGCGACGTTCAAAAAAAATATCGTTCAAGTCTCCAACAGTTTCACATAACAATAATTTTGTTAAGATGAGCAGAGTAATATGCTTAGTCAAATTTAGGTCTTATAATAGTAGTAATGCTTTTTCTGGATAGGTTTAACTGATTGTGTCAATATTTGTTGATAAATCTGATATAAATATGAAATACTACCTCTGCTGGAGTTTTTTCCATCTATTTTGCCATTCTATCATGAATTTTTTTACTTGTAATTATTTAGGTATCTGATCATTTTTATTGGAAATGGTACGAATTCACCGTCAATAATTGTCCCCTTCGCCGGTTGATCAATCTTTTCATTATACGTAAGACCAGTGCGGCCTTTGACCGACATAAAAACAGCCTCTTTTTTGCTCAGAGTAAGTTTCCTTAATATCTTTTCAATTTCATATAGGATATGCAATTTTCAGTGGGTCATGAGGTTTTCTAAGACTTTGAGTACAAGAGTGAATCTCTTAATATTAGTATCCTATTAGAGTCTAATTTTCTGCAAAAACCAAGCGATTGTGAAATCGCAATGGCTTCATAGATAAAAATGGAAAAAGCAATTTGAATTTTGATTCTGTTTTAATGCGAGGGATATGCCTTGCTCAATTTTTGATGCATCTGTGTTTGTAAAATTATCCAATTAACTAAATTAACTTTAAATAGGGAGGGATTCATGCTAGGATGGTCAGTAAAAGTTAAAATTTTCAGCCTCACATTCTGAACTAAGCTGTAGAAATCAACTTCTAGTTGGGAAATATCCCGAATACTTCTTAGTTCTTCCTTGTATTTTTTAAAAGCTAGTCATAAAGGTGGGGAATTTTCATGAAGTCAATAGTTATTAGTGAGATTTTTAATGTTAATCGTTACTATTTTAGACCATAGACTGGAGTGAAATAATTTATGTGTTTATATAAATTTGTAGATTGAAAATTCCCTTCTGAAATCTAGACGTCGGACAGATTCGAATTGCTTTATATTGTATGCGATTGATTTTTTTGAGTAGTGTGTTGGATGCTGTACCATATAGTGTACATCCATAATATAAAAGAGTCCCAATGTATGATTTATAAAATAATACTTAGAACTATTGAAATTTTCAGTTAATAGTTGAGCCAATGAATTATTTTTGTTACTATTGCAAAACAAAAACTGTATTTCATTGTTATCGACCAATAAAATGTCAAGATTTATATCGACAATGTCAAGAACCAATGATTTACATAAATACAAAACCAGAAATTTTTATATATAATTGACAGATGTCATGTAAAGGTAAAGATCTCTACAAATATAATATATCTTTACAATCTTCCCATCCCGTTTTATTTTATCAAATGATGTTTACTTTGCATTTCCACGTGGTTTTTCCTACGCTTTCCTATTATTTGTTAATAGTTGGCATATGTAAATTCACATATCACAGTGACAGTTTTTGTCCATTTTAATGATAGGGTATTGTGTATTTTGCGGGGAACTAATAGACAAATAGAGTGACACCATTGTTTGTTTCGAGTGAGACATATTGTGGATTATTATTTTAACAATGTGGTGATTGTTTGCGGAAAACTTAGGATTATATGATGATGTGTCTTAGTACAACAACAATTTTTTATTTTGTTTGAAAAATACTTATGTTTTATAAAAGTATGAATCATCGTCACAAAGGATAATAAATAAAGTAGGTAATAAATTACACTATGTAACAAAAAAAAAACATTTTTTTTTTCACTGGGTGTACAGTATGAAATACTGATTTCTCACCGCTAACTCAGTTAAAATTGATTAATACAATGGTCACATCACGTCAGGTGTCATAGAGAAAAGCTTTTATTGGTTTATTCAAAAATACGCTAAATTAGTGACAAAAAAATGTATTTTTCCTTAAAAAACTCCTCGAGATGTATACAATGCTGATGATAAGACATTTACTTTAAAAAACGATAAATGTGCAGGAAAGAAGGTGGTAGCAAAACAGCGCTTAACTATTTTACTGTGGGCAAATATGGAAGGAGAAAAAGAACATCCGTTAAGAATTGGGAAAAGTAAAAATCCTCGTAGTTTTAAAGGTAGTCATGTTAACAAGTTACCCTTAGAATGGGAATCTAAGAAAAGGGTCTGGATGACGACAGAAATTATGACCAGGTGGCTCCATAAATTTGATAATAAAATGAAGAAACAAAATAGAAAAGTGCTGCTTTTCTTGACAATGCTACCTCCCATTCTAAAGTACCACTAGAAAATGTTAAGCTGGTTTTTTGCCATCAAATACCACCTCAGCAGAGTTTTTGGTCGATTCGCTTTTCTCTTGTAGTCAATCCTCTCAGTATCCCTCTAAAGACATCAACAGTAGTTGGCAAGCATGGCTGATTTCCATTTACCTCGATAAGGCTTCTCAAACTCAGCTATTTCTTGGTGAAAACGTTCTCCACGTTCATCGCTAACTGAGCCCATGTTTTGGAAAGAAATTCAAATGGGAGTGTAGAAAATAGATTTTTAATGACATATTGCATCCTAGTCATGATAGGCATCCAGCATTAATTTTAATGCTGTGTTAATTCAACTACTAGCAACAAACTAGGCGAATTACCATAATGTTTTCGTGGAAACCTGGTGATTTCTGGTTGCCGAGGAAATTTTTCGTGACATCAATAAAAGCCAATCAGGCCTTTCTTTCTATGGAACTTAGACAGGATAGAAAATAGGGATGATCAATTAATTTTCTTATATCAAGCGCTACAAAAATTCCTTCTTTTATTTTAGCATCACTGAGCCCAAGAAATTTATTTTTGAGGAGCTGAAATCCAGGTCCATCGTTACGTAACGCTTTGATAAAATCCTTGATTAAACCAAGTTTGATGTGCAGTGGTGGTAAAATGATTTTTTCAGGTGGTACCAATGGTTCATTTTTAATACTTTTCAGACCAAGAACGTATCCACTTCTTAAAGGCCAGTTTTGTTTTACCTAATGTTCTGAACTCGCTCTGCTATCCCATTCATATAACAAACAACAATATTTCGTATAGCCGGTTTGTAATTCTGAAACCAAAGCCGCTACTTTTTAATCTGCACATATTTGCCATTTGAAAGTTGCGTATTTGATTTTTTCTAAAATAAGTTTTAAAATATCGTAGGTTTCTTTTAAATGAGCACCGTACGGTATAGGTGAAGATGGAAATATGTATGTTACCGTTATGGAGTAAAACTGACGTTTGGATCCGTCAATAAATAGTCTCCACTCTTCTGGCGAATGATGGTGGCCTAGTGCCGACATTAAACCATCAATATCATTACAACAAACTATCCTTTTTGAATAAAAGGTAGTTAAGTAGCTGTGACGATTCCGATAAGCTGTAATTTTAACGTCAGTTTGTAAAAAATGCCACTGTTTTAATCTCGAGCCTAAAATTTCAGATTTTTCTTTGGTCAAACCTAAGTCTCTAACAAGGTCGTTTAGTTCTGATTGACTAATCAAATGTGATTCAGTAGTTGGATCTTGAAAGACCCTCCACTAGAAGGAATGGGTTCGCTTTTTTCGTCTATAGAACTCGATGAACTTTATGGGCTCCAAGGTCGTTTCGGTACGGGAATTTCAGGAGAATGAGCTAGCGGCATTGACACTGATAGTACATTAACATGTTTTATGAAATTTTTTGTCTTTTTAAAAAAACCCTTCACACTTGTCAAACAGAAGTAACAATCGTCTGTGTGGTTCTTAGGTTCACGCCACTGCATTGGTATGCGAAAAGGCATTTCTTTTATAGTACCATTGTACCAACCCGTCAAATATTTATAACACTTTAAACAACAGACTCGGGGCACCCACGATTTATCTTGATTTTCAATTACGGTCTTAAAATAAGCTTCATAACACTTTTCAAACAGCAGGGAAATTGACTTTTTTTCACTTTTAGGGGTAAAAAAACAAACTAGGCGAATTAACACAAACGCGTAACATTTTGGGTATTTAGCACTAATCTAAATGTTTTGATCACAGTTATACACGAAAAAGTAATATTTTTATGACTAACCTCAAACAAGTGATACGAGGCGTAAATAAAACAAATTACTAGTTTTCTATGTTATGAGATGTGATGTCGACATAAAACCTTTTTTTTGTATACTAGATGTACCTAATACGAATCACTATTCGAGATGTCGCACAGTGTCTCGACTAGTACAAGCTAGCGGGACAATATTATTTCTTCACTTATTTCAATTGTTTATGTATATTCCAGGTATCTTAAGCTATTTTAAGAAAAAAAAAGTTGAAAAATGTGTACTGTATGTGTATTAATCGAAATATGTAGCTGCAAGACGGAAGTGGTTTACTAATGTGTCTCATTTGTTCACTATTGTCGCTAATTGTTCTTTAATTAGCTACATACGTCTACCTACTCATTATCTGTGAAAAGCACAATCATGTTTGTTTACAAAGAAATTTCTAGGAAAAAAAATAAAAATCATAATGATGACCCACATTTATTAATTTACAAAATATTATTTCTTTTAAAATAAATTAGTACAATAATAGTATCTATATATCAGTTATTTACAGTAACAAGGTGTATAAGTAAAATAAATATAATATTAAATAACTTATATACTAAGGCATGAATTATAAGCAACTACAACACACAATAAAAAAGAATAATAATTACAATAAAAAAATACTTAAACCTACTAATCACCATCAGATGAGTCGTCATCACCGCTCTCCCATTCAGTAGAAAATTCAGAGAGTAAATAATCCTCCTCATTTAATTCGTGATGATGACTTACTAATCGTGTTTCGGATGGCAATGAAGGTGGGATAATCAACTGCAGAACCTCCGATGGCAAAGAAGTAAATTTTCTTCGCGGTAATTCTCTATACGAGTTGATAACAGGATCAGACGTAATTAAAAGCATTCTCAAAAGATCTGTATTTGTGGCAATATGTGACCGCTTCCTGGTGTGCCGTTCACGGAATCTACGACAGTCTTTATTTCTTGCCTCCTGGGCTTCTTCGGAGAGTTGTCCAATGGGAAGAAGAAAAGACTTTATAACTTCCGCGCTGTGTACAAGAATTTTATGCACAGTAACGGACATGGAATACCACGAATACAGATCAAGGTATAATTTTCTAGTATCAACACAAAACTTTTCGAATTCTGTATAATTTATGTCATATCCCGATGACAAAGTTCTTAAAATTACATGAAATCTACGAATAAGGTTTACGTCTAATCCTGTAATTTCGCTGCTCAATTCAGGTTTGGAAAAAAATCTACGTGCTGTGTTTCCATCGTTTGTGTTACCATACCCAGGTTTTGGTTTATCTACAATGAGACCCATACGATCTTTAAACACTTTTTGTATCTCTTGTGAGCGTTGCTTCACAATAGCTTTGTCGTTATCTCCCCTGACTTGCCACTTTTTTATTTCTAAACGATAGCTGATGTGAAGCAAACATTCAAACGTGCGGATCCATGCATGTAAAGTAGATAAACCAAATGCAAGGCGTTCTTCGTTGCTGGGATATTTCTTTGACTCCTCGTTCATAGTAGACGGTGGTGGCACCGCAAATATACACTTTTGGGTTGAACTTGTGTCTGTTAAGGCATTGCACACTTTGCCATCAGTCATTGTCAACAACAAATCGTGTTTAACAGAGATTTGAGATCCAGCAACGTTACATAATGTTGGAAGAAGCTGACTTACTTCATCTAAAATTTTAGAAGTTTCTTCTTTCGTAAACCCTTTTGTCTCCTTGGCAAAAATAAACTTAATAGGACGGCAATATAAAGTAGAGGAAGGTCTTGGATTTTGCCAGATCACAGTTTTGCCATCAAGCAGTCTCAAAGGGACAAATGAGTATACGAACAAAAATTCTTCTGTAGCGTTAGTGTTCTCAAATTTCTGCTTATACGTGCTATGCCCCGAACTCCCATCACAACCCCATTTGCTTACCAACGTATAATATGAACGAGGTAACATACTTCTAATGACTTCCGTCTGAGCTTTAACTAATCGTTCAGCCGTTTTTTTTATCCAAAATCGCGTGAAGTTTAATTTCAGCTCGAGATTCAGTCACAGAAATATATTCGTCAGAAGGACAACAAGAAGCTTTGGACTTACCTAAACTATAAAACGATGGATACACTTGATGTCCCGCTTTCATTGACCATTTTCTTGTTTGTTTATATGAGTGAGAAGTCGATTTCGAGTCCACATAATAAGCTAAAGCTTCGTCTGGTGTTAACTGCCGACTTTGTTCAGAACACTTATTCTTTTCTCTAGTTTCACTGACCGCGACGTTATGGATCTGTTTAGCAACACTTCGATGCCCTTCTTTTCGAGTAGCTAACTCAGCTGCTGTAATAAGCTCACTTGCACTTCGCGATTCCAAAAGATCTTCTACTCTTCGTTTCCGTTGATGAGTCTTCAAATGATTTTCTGGGTCGCCCTACGGAAAGAGCCGCTGATGATGTTGAAATGCACGGCTGTTAACACACATCTTTATTTCGATTCCGGATCCCTCTAAACAATCGTTATGTTTGATTAGAAACATTTCTTTGTTACACTTTAAAGAAGTCCACTTTTGATTGAATTTTGCTGAAAGGCTTGATATTTTCATTTTGAGTCGTTTTAGAGAATCGTCAGAAACATCAGACATATTGAATTTTTCACTTATATAATAAAAAATGCCACTGTTTCGTTCAGTTTTGTCATGTTTTAGCCATTCTTCAAAAAACTCCATTTTCGTCATAGTCACGACTCGTTCTGAAAAAAATAAAATAATTTTACTTTCGGGCCTTTTCGGGGTCTATAATATATATGAATCTGTGCCTGAATGTTGTAGGTATTACATATAGAAAAATCTAGGTGGATATATGTGGATAAAAAAAGTTGCTACTTTTAAAGTTTACAATTAATGTAAAATTTGCTGGATTTATCTATACATTTACAAATTGATATTACACCAAAAGTATACATATTTTTTTATAAAAAATATAAGTCATAATAGAATACATACCTTCAACAGAATATTCCATCACAAAAAACTCGTTTCACTTTGCTACCAATTTTAAAATATGTTATCACAAGTGTGCATAAAATGCAACTGATTTGCAAATGAAAATGACATCTCTTATAAGGGTTACTTTGACCCCCTGATAAGATACCTTTATGAGGTGATAAACAAATTAATTCTTGGAATTCGTTAAATGGGGGGGGGGGGTTGTTTACAAGTCGTTATCAGTGGTTCCTGGAAATTACGTCATGAATATTGTCCCGCTAGCATGTTCTTGCCGAATCACTGTGTGTCGGTCGGTGAATTTTTTAGTGTTATTATTCATTTTTATTATACTCGAGTTAATCAAATTGTTACCGTAACCACCAGAGCATTAAAAAGTACACACCAGTGTTTTATACTATGTGTACTTTTTTTAATAATATTGTAGTCGTATCGCGAATTAAACCGGTTGACCTGACCTGTCAATACATAAGAAATACTTCAACTATCCTCATGATTGTAATATGTGTTATACTCTGTTTTTTAATGATTGACAACACAAGACTCATAAATGCAAAAGTGATTTTGTACTTTAGGAAAGGCAATGAAAATAGTCCACGCGTAAAAATGGATGAATGGGATATTTACTATTGCGGAGCCCGCCGTATCGGGTGTGCCTTAACTAGCTGTCAACTCGTTATTTTTAAGAAAAGAGAAGCAATCAATTAATTAATCATGTGATTTAATATCAACAAGTCAAAGGCACAGATATATAAGGAATACAGGAATGTGTGTGGACAAGGACCCTAAATCTAAAAAAAAAAACGGTAAATATAAACTAAATTAAGAATCATCTTCAGTAAAATCAAAAAAATAAATCGTCAGAATGACAGTCAGTTGAAAGGATAAGAGGTTGTACAGCTTGTTCCAAAAGGTTATCCAGATCCCACATTTTGTGTTCTTCTTTAATAATGTGATTTATGGTGTTTACCCAATCTTCGCTGCCAATTTTTGTTAACGATACGTTGAGAAGTTCACATTCTTCTTTTAGTTAAGCTATTGGACTATTTCTAGCTATGAATCCTTTTATTTGTGCCCATATAAGTTCGATAGAATTTAATTCACATTGGTACCGTGCTAGTCAAAGCATAATTATTCCAAGTTCTTTAGCCATTTCGTCAAGGACGTTTCTTAAATTGTCTTTCTTTTTCATTGTCAATTTTTTAGAGGTTCCTTCTTTAGTAGATCATTTGCAAAAGGAATTTGGTTTTGGGAAAATCAGCGTGTACTATCTCTCTTTTTTTCCAAGAAGTTGTTGGTAATATTTCCATCAGCAAAGAATGATAATTCGCATTGTCCAAAATAATAACAGAGTTTTCCAGATCATTTGAGAAAAATATTCTTCAAACACATCCGCCGTTATTTCGTCATGGTAATCTTTGGTAGATGTTCGTCTGATTGGAGAACAGGAACTGACCGGCGGCCTTCATTCGCTGGAACATCGAAGAACGGTTTGCGACTTGTACTGTTCTACAAGTATTTTCATGGAAAATGTTCGAAGGATATAGCCCGCTTAATTCCTCCCAGAGCGGTGCATGTTAGAAATACACGTTGCGCTAATACTTCATATCCGTATGAAGTTCAGCTTGTTACTCCGCGAACAACGCTTTTCAAGCAGTCTTTTATATGGAGAACATCATCCCTTTGGAATAATTTGCCCAGGGCTGTGTTTCCCACCGAGTACAATTTACAGCGATACAAGAACAACTTGAATCGCTTTTTTCGCACACATGCCGCTCCTGGAGCGTTTTAGAGGCTGTAGCACGTGTGCTAGACCCATAAAAAAAGAGATTTCGATTTACACTAAAGCAGGCATACTACTATAAATCTATGAAGACCTCCAGAATGGATCATAATTAGTCTGCTGCCCTTACCCGGTGGAAGTTTTAAACTTGCTGATATTGTCTCTAAAAATGTTTGACGAAAACCTGTAATGTTCTTATGCTACATTTTTTTCTAACTGTATGGCCTTCATCGAGTCAAGTTTCATCCATGTTTTTGCCTTCTCTACGGTATTTTCTAAGGTCCCGCAAATACTGTCGTCCCCAATATATTATTTCTTCTTCTGTCCTCATAAGTATTGAATGCCGATTTTGCTTCTCAGTTTGGTTCCTTGACAACTTGCAGAAATTTATTAAGAGTTGATATTTCTTTTCTAAAATAAAATGTGTTAAAGTATCTTCTTACTGTATTTTTTGAGCAGTCATCAATATCTAATGATTTTTTTTCTGGAGACGGTTTAGGCTTGTTCACAGTTTCATTTTTCCTTTCCCTTCCGTTTTGTTAGCTGTCAGTCATACTGATATACTTATAATCTAAGTGTAAACAGAGCGATTGTAGGTTGTATGCCAAGAGATAATAGAAGTGGTAAGGAGGAATCTTAGTATGTTGATGTACACAGCGCGACAATTATTTTTCAGTCTAATGCTATAAAAATCAAATGAAACAATTTTTTCAGTTTTCTCTTTATTCATTCAATATAGTTTTGTGATTTGTGACTGTATGAAAAAAAATAATTTCCTGCCTCATTTTGTGGGACAACCTGGAAAATACTTCTTTTCAATGGTCTGTTGTCCTCGAAAAATCACGCTTTGAACCCTATTTTAATTTTTCAAAGTGGCAAAAATTCACAGAGTGACTACAATGACTGGTTCAAAATGCAGACTTGATTTCGTGGCTAAAATTAACGATTAAATGTGACTTGCAATATCTCGTAACAAGAACCAGTTATCTAAATTACGATATTTAGGTGGAAAAATATAAATTCCATTCATCCAACGTTTAAATAATTCCAAATATTACTCGCTACTGATAGTTTGATTAGTTGTAACAAATCTGTCATTTTCACGGATGCATTACGATCATTTGCCACGGATTCATAAACTTTTTGAATTCAATTAATATTAATTTCCCATGTGGTTGTCGCCTTTAAGGTTGAAAATTGCTCTTGATAATCAATCCTTACCACAAACGTTTTCATTGTTATGAATGTTTTTATCGCATTGGTGCCAAGTTTTGTGTAAAATTTAATTGCAACTCCTCATTCCTTTTTAAAATATCCAGAAAAAAAAATGTTTTCACTGCTGAATAAAATATTGCGTATTTCTTAATAACATATTTGCCGCTAAAATTTTAAAGGTAAATCGGAATAAAACAGTAATAAAACACCAGTCAAAAAATAATTGTGGCACTGTGTACGTCCGATAAATTGGTACACATGCTGTCTACACCACATACAAACTATGATCAGTCAAAACACAAGATTTATTACTTTTATTTGGTACACAGTAGTTTTATTCTCTTCTCGAAATACCTATAACTAATTTACAGACAATTACCTAGCTATCTTTCCTTCTTTTTAGCTTTTTGTATGAAACCATTCTTTGTTCACATTACCAAATTATCGGATACAATAACGTCTTTTCGGTCAATTGACGAAAATTTATAGAAAAGGGGAGAACTTGCTAAGGTCAGGTTTGTATCGAATCCAGGGTCAATAAAGGAAATTGGGGAAAAAGAGACAATTTGTTTATTATAGCTCTTGAATATTGCAAGATCACGGAGGTAAATATGCAATATCGTAGAGATATTTTCTGGATAAATTGGAATATGTAATTTTACGATCGGTGTAAAAAGAAAGAAATTTTGCACATACTGCATACACGCCTGTCTACATAATACTAGATATACGAGAGCGGACCCAAAAGTAACGGGAATTTATTATTTAAAAAAATTTTATTAAATTTTTTTACAAACAACTATTAGTCTCCTTCAAAGTACTCTCCATTGGAGCTAATTTACTTATCCAATCTTTTATTCCATTGTTCAAAGCATTTTTTAAATTCGTCTGATTCAAGGTTCTTCGGCACCTGCGTCGTTTTTAGTTTCACCCCTTCTATGTCAGCAAAACGTCCTCCTTTCAGGTCCCTTTCCATCCTGGGTACAAAAAGAAGTTGCACGAAGCCAAATCTGGCGGGTAGGGTAGGTGGGGCAATGGGTTATGCCATTTTTTGTCAAAATTTGGCTGCCACTCTTCTCATTTCCAAAATTTTTGATAAAATTAGCTTAATCGAGCTTCACGTCAACTAGTTCATTAATAGTCCTACGTCAATATTCAAAAATTATTTTTGTTGACATTTTCGTCAGTTCGAGAATTTAAAGGACGCCCGGAACATAGTTGGTCTTTAATCGACATTTTACCTTTCTTGAAGCGGTTAAACCACTCGTAGACTCGAGTTTTACTCATAGTATCCTCTTTGTAACCACTTTTTAACATAACAACAGTTTCTACGGCACTTTTTTCAAGTAGAAAACAAAATTTTACAGCCGCGCGTTGTTCCTGAGAATCGGCCATCTTAAGAAAGGACGACTACACAAAACAATTTTTCCAAAAAAAATTCAGGAGCCTCTCACAACCCTCTATACCGATGCCGCTTGGCAGACTCAGTTGGAAGGAGTGTAACTATATCACCCTCGTGGACAAACCGTATACTACAACACAGTTTCCGTTACTTTGGGGTCCCCCTCGTACATTATAGATTAGACCTGTATATGTATAAACTACGGAGTTTTAATCAAAAAGTTTAGTGTGCAGCACATTTGAAGATCATTTTTTGCATAGGTATGCTTAACAAGTTTGTATTCAGTGTGATTAAAACTTATTAATTTCATATCTGGTGATGAAAAATTCCTAACTTATGGACGAAAATTTTGCACTTGGTGTTCATATGCCTATTCGTGCTATGTTACGCACCCATACTTGCCGTTATTAACCTGGTTTTCTATAAAAAAGTTTAGAAAACCAGATTTAGATAATACGAGGTCGGTCCAAAAAGTATCTGACCTGCGTTTATAATTTCGCACCATGGCACCCGAGCGGCATCTGTGTGGTTCGAGAGTCACCAGTTACACCTTCCGAAGTCCTCGGTTAGCCACAAAAACCTCTCGCTTTTTAGTACGCAAGCCGCATGTATATGTTTACACTGTTTTTTTAGCTTTCGTCGTATTTTTGTTATCGTTGAAAATGTCGAAGCGGATCAAACAAAGAATCAGATCAAAAACAAATTCTGTTCCAAACTTAAATTATGTGCGGAAACGATTGAGACTATGCACAAGGCCTTCGGATTGAGCCACGGCCGCAAAAAACACGTCAAAGTCAGAGCAATGTTATGTTAATGTTGAATTTTACTCCAAAAGGGAAAACAGTCAATAAAGAATTCTACTTTCAAGTGTTAAGACGATTGCGTGCGCAGTGAAAAGGAAACGACGGGATTTGTAGATGAGTGGATACTGGCTGCTTGATCACGACAATTCTCCAACGGACTCATCGCATATTGTACAAATTTTTTTGGTAAAACATGGCATAACATAGCTTTATCAGTCTCAAAGGGAAACGATGTGACGATGTTGAGATAATCCAAAAAAACGGGACGACTGCACTCAAGACCATTCTAGCAAAAGACTTCCAGACATATTTCAATACTTGACTATACCGATGAAAGCATGTTATGCAGTCAAATGGGGACTATTTTGAAGGAGGCCATCCTCTGGAACCTGCAGAATAACGCCAGTACGCAGTTATTAGTATAGGTCGGATACCTTTCGGACACACCTCGTATGTTAAAATTTCTAAAAACTTGTTTGGCATTAGGTTGGGCGCCAAAATATTGGGATCCCGCTGGATGTTTATTCAAGAAAGCTTCTCAAAAAAGTGTTCAGTAGATATAATTTGGTTTACTCCTCCCAGAGTGTTGCATTTTTTTTTTTATTGATCACCTCCCTACCTGAGTAGGGATTTTTACCCTTTTTCATATTCTGAGGATATTGGCAGGGATGTCGTAATACCCGTTAACATTGTCCAAGTGCCGAAACATACATTTTTGTATTTCACAGCTCTTTTTAGACGACACGGTAGTGCTGCCACGGAAGTTATTGCATTTCTGCAGATAATATACAGACAAATATACTTAAATAAATTAATAAATAAAATATACCGATTTGCCGGGATTGGAACCTGAGACCTTCTGTGCCGCAAGCATGTTATTACGCCACGGAGCCACGAACCGTCACTAGGAATACACTTGAGACTTCGTTGAAAATCAATGATAAGATAATATATCTATTATGTGTTAGTTTTACATTTTCGCACTCCTTTATATTGACTCATCCCATATGCTTGATTATTGTAAGGACTGAATTTTGCGGAAGCCCTTTCGGTGTTATCGAGTTTCCCTAGGTAATGTAATGCGTTGTTACTGCTTCTCTAATAAATTATTTTGGCTGTCCGTGCGGCTGCCAGTTGCACGACCTGCCGTATGGTGTTGAACAAACATTCCTTCTTCGTATGTCTCCCGTAGGATCTTATTTTTGCCGGTGATGAAATAACTTTTTAAACACTTCGAATCCTTGTCACAGTTTTTTTTTGCCTTTCTTGCTAAAGAGAGGTACTGTATTTGTGAAAAATCAACCTCTAAGATTTTTTATTCCTTCAGGTTTGACAGTCGCTAGATCAAGAAAAACATAGCGTTCCAGTGCCATTGGTCTGTTGCCACAATAATTCTCGCATGAAATGAAATGTCGGTTTGAAACTTAGTATACATATAATATTGAAATAGGAATGGAACCTATAGTTTTTCAGTGATATTGTTTCAGACACAAGGAACGAAAGAGGGGAAGGGGAAGGTCTATAAAATTCGTATATTATCATTAGCATTGTGAAAATAGTTCCTGGTTTTAATTGTCAGAGTTGTCGTAATTCAATTACAGTTATTTAAAAAAGTAATTAAATCACTCATTGTAATTCAATTATTTTAATTGAATTACGATGTTTTAAAGCGTAATAACAATTTATTTCCTCGCAATTAATAATAAAATATTTGCTGATTGATAATTAAAGTTCACTTTAATATCTTCATTACTTACAGCCAAAGCTGCCGGTAATTTCATTACAGTAATTGAAAAAAGTAATTGATTCACCCTTTGCAATTCAATTATTTTAATTGAATTGCGGTGTTTAAGGGGTAATTAAAATTCCTTTCCTCAACTAATTTTAAAGTAGTTGGTAATTCTGGCTTTTCGCAGTAATCGAATTACTTTTACCATAATTGAATTACTTAGCGGTAATTCAACTACTTCTATTATAAGTTAACCGCTATAAAAATAATTAAATTACCAACTAAATTATTACGAATATAATTAAATTACCAAAAAAGTACTTGAATTACCATGAAAGTAATGTAATTACTATAGAGGTAATTGAATCCATATAAAGATAATTAAATAATTATAAAGTTAGTAAATTATTGTGAAAGTAATTATTACTATGTGAGTAATGTAATTATCAAAAAATAATTGAATGGCATGGAGATGCAATTGCAGTAATTCATTGTAGAACGAATTACATTGTGTGGATAGGGGCTAATTGATCTACTTTTGTCAGATTATCGAAAACTGGTAATTCATTTTGGAATAAATTAAATTGTGTGAGTAATTGATAATAGAACTACTTTTTTCAAATTAGTAATAATTTATTTTTTTTATTATTAGAAGCATTCCGCCGTTGAAAACTTACAAATTAAAATTATTTTGAATTTATGCTATTAAATTTATATAATGGCAACATCTTATTTAATATACGAACGAAATCCTATGTATGAAATGGTTTTATTTCTTGTTATTTCTGAACATTATATTTTAAACCATCTTAAACCTTTGCTTACGTCATCAAATTACCAGGACAATAATGACTTCTCGATCCACTGGCGAAAATCCGTGGAAAAGGGGAGAATTTTACTCTGGAGTCAGGCCCCCATTAAGGTTGAAGCCTTACTAAGAAAATTAAAAGGGACCCTGTTGATAATCACTAAAGATTTGTTGTACTTCTATTTATTTTTTTGTCTAATCTGTCACTTTACTTCATGTTTTGTGGTATTTAGTTCTGGAATAGAATAACTGTGAAACAACAACAATTTATCCAAAGTTCTTACTTTTTTCTTGTAGTACACGAGGTAACATTAAAAAGTCAATTTTCATCTACAAGACAATTTTATTATTCCAGATGGATTATCCCCAGTGGCGTAGCCAAAGGGTGGCGAAGGATGCATAATGCCTCCTCTGTCCGTAAACAGGTTTTTTTTTTATTAATGAAAACTTACCGATTTTTAAAATCTATCTGCTTCCACGCCTCTTAGACCTTGTTACATCACCGATAATCCTTTATTTTTTATTTATTGCTTATTAAAATTAAGGATTTTATTTTCACAGGAAACTGTTCTGAAAATCGTTATAACGTATCAAGTACGAATGTGAATGTTTCGCGACGATTAGTATACAGCACGCCTTCACCATTTATCCCAATATCGCCAAAGTGCTTTCTTCAGCATGTCTGAATGTTGTCGCAGCGTCTGTTATACCTCACCAGTTTGTTGTGTTACGGATCCACGAATGTTGTTTTTTCGATCTGATCGGTGTAGCACTTAGATTGTCTCTTTAACTACACGCTTTGATATGGAGTATCGAAATCACTCTTTTCAATATACAGTCAGTCCAAAAAGTTTCAATACACGACCTGCTTTCTATACTATTTTTTGTTATGTTTAACTACTCAATTGGAACTATGAGAAATTAGAGAAAAGAAAAAATTAATATTTAAAACTTAACCAACGAGGATTAGTATTAAAAACAACTACAGAACATTTATTTTATTTAGAAGTTACATCATTGTTATAAAAATGTAAACAAAATTAATGTCAAAAAAGTCTTCATGCACTCAAGAACTGCACTGAAAAAAACACGTTATAATCAGCCGCATTTTATCAAGCTATCTATTGCTCGCTAAACTGAGAACAAATGAATAATTTTGGGCCATACTTTATAATCTGTCACTTGTTGCTAGTAATTTTGCAGTGGGTTTTCAAAGTAGTATTAAAAATGAGCGAGAAAAAATTGTGTTCATTACATTGTGTTTAAAACCAGTATAAACCAACGGGTTCCTATAATAAAATTCGATCACGCTCCGGTCGTTTCAAGAAATTGACTCCACGTGAAAAGGCCAGTATTGTAAGACAAATAATTATAGATCTCAAGAAAAGTGCACCAATATTAAAAGAAGAAGTATGAGAACTATTTTCGAAAAACGTTTGTTCACAAACAGTGAGAAATAGTTTACACAGGGCAGGCTATAAGGGGTGTGCAGCCAGGAAGAAGCCCTAAATTCCAGAAGCTATTCGCAAAAGGCGGTTAGCTTTTGCTAGGGAATACGTTACTAAGCCTCCTGAATTTTGGAAATTCGTAATCTTTAGTGATGAAACTAAAATTAACCTTTTTCGGTCTGATGGCAGAACTAATGGAAAAAGAAGAATACCGCATTCGATATTAAAAACATTTGTTCCACGGTGAGAAAAGGGGGTGGCAGTGTTCTGCTTTGAGGATGCATGTCCGTTGGAGGGGTTGGAAATTTACATTTTATTAATGGTACCATGGATCAGCATGTTTATCGGAACGTTTTGAGAGACAATTTAAGAGAAAGTCCGAAAATTAGCACTCGAAAAAAGATACATTTTCCAACAGGACAAAAAGGTTACAGGAGATTATCAAGGTCAACGGCGGCTTCCACTACATATTAGTTTAAACGAAGTTGTTATTTTCCGTTAAACTCCGTCACACTATTATTGGTAATTGTTAAGTGTATGGAGACTTTTTGTTGTTTACTTTCTTATAACAATGATTAACTTCTGAATAAAATGTTCCGTAGTTGTTTTTAATACTAATCCTCGTTGGTTAAGTTTCAAAATATTAATTTATATATGTTTTCTCATAGTTTCAATTAATTAGTTAAACATAAAAAAATAGTATGAAAGCAGGTGGTGTCTGGCGACTTTTTGGACTGACTGTATATTCTGAGTATGAACACTTAAGTGATTCTATTAACTTCAAATCTTCGATTTTGGGTTTGAGTGACGTGGTTTTGACACTATGTAGTAGGATTGTCCAAATGTAACGTTCAGTTACTCCATGAAGTAAGAGATCCCTGGGTTTAAGAAAGGTTGATTTTGCATAGTCAATACTTTTTTTATTTCCACACCATAGTTCCATCTTTCGTTAAAAAAAGAGCGCCGGTATTTTCCCTTTGCATTCTGTTCAGTAATTTCTCCATTGATGTTGAGAGGGGCCTTGTCATATCGTCTACTAATTACGACTATTTGTTTGGTAATATTAATATGTAGGGTGTATCGTTTCCGATAATCGTTAAACTTATTTAGCTAAGATTACGGTATCATTTGTCTAAGTGAAATTTTTCCGAAATACAGTCAGTCACGTAAGAACATGACCGCTTGTATTCTTGAAAAAATGTGTTTCGAGAACATTTTTTACCATCAATGTATTCTTTGTTCTACTAACAACGGCGCAATTACCTTAGTAAGTTGTCCAATCGCCTCCTGCATCAAAAATCGCCTGGCATCTTCGAGGCATGCTGTCGACGAGATTTTCTGTATACTCTGCAAATTTCTCAAATATCGCGAGACAACTGAGTCAAAATCCTCAGAGTCTTTCTTCTTTACAAGAGACTAAACGTTTTCAATGGGGTTGGCGTCCAGCGATTGCGAGAGCCCCTCTAGTATTTTATTGTGGGCCCAAGCGAGCCGCATGATTTTCGCCCAGCAAAAGTTTCTTCAATGTACTTTGGAATTTGACATCATAAGCACGAAGATGTTGTCTAATGATCCCATGGGACACATGCAAACCCGATTTTCTTAATTTTGCCACTCCGTGACTCCAGCGTCAATTTTGGGTCCCATGAAAACAAAGACACGATTCGTTTTTTTTTTCGACTTTCGGAGTGACTTTGCCTATCGAGCCCCGTTTTGGCAAGTCGTTTTTGTCTCGTTAAAATGATTTACCCACTTCTTCACAAACGACACCGACTTTTTAGTATATTTAGCGGACGCGGAATGTGTCATTTTAGGCCCCTTTGCATAGGAACAAACAAAGACTGCCTCGAACCGACGCGCAAATAAGTGACCCGTTTTGGATTTTACGTGATTTCGACGAAAATTCGAAATTGACTGATACTTTTACTAAAACGCGTCGTACACAAAGGTTTCCTCTACTGATTTTTTTTTTGAATCACTAGAATCGCATCTACCAAAATTGAATTATCGCGGACACGTTCTTACTTGAACAGCGAATAATACTATATACAATAATATTGTAATTTTTGTATACAATACTGGAAGCTTCATAAATCTGATATTTTTAAAAAAAAAAATTTTAAATAATAGGAGCCTAATTATTCTTGACAAGTTTTCAGATTAAGCATCCATTAGTTCGCATTTCGTTTTAAACTTAGGATGTTTTTAAATTTTAAATAATTAATCCACTTAGTTCTTACACATCTCCTTAATTAAGTATTATCTAGCGGGCACCCTTTCTCGTTATTTTCACTCTTTCTAACCCCAATTTTTGTACTGTAATTTTAAAATGATAATATTAGTTTGTTAAAAATAAAATCACCAATATTTACTTAAATACGCCTCTGAAAAATCCCAGTCCCTTCAGGATATATAAAACACAACCTTTACTTTTTATATAATTGACAGCCAGAGTCCTTGAGAAAAGGAAGGCACTACAAATAAAATCTATTTCCCCTTCTTTCGGTTTTTACTCATAAAATGTTTACTCACCAGTTTTTCTTTTTTTTTTTGTTCTCGTCATTTAGTTTGAAGTAGTTACTGGCGGGCATAATTTAGACGAGAAATTATAAATGTAGAATTGGTTACGAAACACTTTTCAAGTTTTAAGATTAAAACATTTTTAATTCTAGTCACTTCCTGCACAGAACCATAGGTCAGTATCTAATATTAAGAGAATGGGTTGTCTACAAATTTAATATCATTCAAAATGTGTCCATAACACAGGCCTGCGATGGTTTTTCTCTTACAAAACTAAGTAGTAATTATGGTAGTAGGTACTTCTTTTTGAGACAAATATTTAAAAAATTGTATCACGTAAGTTTTCTGAGAAAAATATAGCCTCAAATTTCTGTGTAAGCAATATGTATTAATATAGTGTTGATATTTAAATATTTATCTACCCTCGCTGGTTGTTTTTATTGCTATTATAAGCATATTTAGAGCTACGTGTTTTGACTAAAAATTCAAAATACTCCAATCATGGCGATGATCTAAACTATGCTTCTTGGCCAGCAAGTAGGATATACAAAATATCCCTGTTTTTTGTGTGAATGGGATAGTAGAAAAAGAGCACAACATTGGATCAAAAAAGATTGGCCACAGAGAACATCATTAAACCCTGGAAGTAAAAATGTTGTACACGAGGCTCTGATTGACCCCTCCAAGATTCTACTGCCTCCACTTCATATCAGATTAGATATTATAAAGTAATTTGTGAAAGCATTATCTAAAAAGGGTCCCTGTTTCAAATATTTGTGTGATAAATTTAAGCATTTAACGGATGCCAAAATAAAAGAAGGCATTTTTGTTGGCCTTGACATTCGGAAGTTAAAGCAAAATGTTGACTTTGAAAAAACTATGAGTAAGACCAAACAGCTCCCTTGGTTAACATTTAAGGAGGTTGTAGGACATTTTTTAGGGAACCGAGAAACCCTACCTATGAAAATATAGTCAACAATATGTTTAACAATCTCAGAAAGCTGTATTGCAATTTGAGTATAAAGCTGCATTCCTATATTAGCTTCTTTTCCGAGAATCTTGGTGCTGTAAGTGAACAGCAGGGGAAGCTATTTCATCAAGACATAAATGTTCTGGAGAATAGATATCAAGGAAGGTGGAACGCTAGCATGATGGCCGATTATTGCTGGATGTTGAACAGAGACGAACCGAATTGAAAGTACAAGAAAAAAAGATTGAACAGGAGTTTTGAAGAAAATGCAAAAAGATATGTCTTCTTGATCTGATCTCTTAAGCCATGTTTAAAACTAATTCTGCGCATTTGATAACTAAAAATTAAGTTTTATTTTAATCACCTTTTATTTTTCACAGAAATCGTTTACAAATGTAAATATGCACATCTTGTACAAATATAAATCCGGATCTAAAATAACTAAAGCTATATTTTAATTCAGCATACCTAAATACCGAAAAAAGGCATTATTATTTAAAGGGGAAATTAAAAGTTATATTTCGCAGGCCTGTGTAATTAATCCGTAAATTTTGATACTTTAAGGATTTAAGTATATATAGTAATTAACCAATTTAAAAAGAAACAAGTTAAGACAACCTAAGAGATCATCGCCATCAGCGAAAATGAAACAGTGGATTTACCTTGCTAATGGGTGCAGTCTGAGACGTGTACGAGATAAGTCCATAGAATACATTTTGGTATACTCAATGTCGCCTTATCCACGTTTTGGTTCTTCGTATTAGAAATGAGGCTAAAATCAATGCTATGAGGAAACTGAATAACCAAGTTACTAATGACATTCCATTTGTTTACACGTGATCAAATTAAGATGAAACATGTTTCAGTACCATACAATTCAACATATAGCAGATGGTTTAATAAGATATTTAATAAATAGGCCTTATGTTAGTCTCTAAAACATCAGACATCTTGAAAAATATCTCAGGAGGTCCGAAGGACAAGATTCATGAAGTGAAAAAGTGCCATATATAAGTTTTAGTGATTGTGACAAAAAGTATGTTGGACAAACTCGTCAATTTATCATCGGTAACTGCGAGGATGACTGAGGAGAGGATAAGTTGACGAAGAAATGCAAGGAAATGAAAAATACCACATAGATAAGAAAATAAATATTTTACCAAAAAAATCTGAGATGATTCTAATTTAAAAAATTAGAAAGAATAACCATTAACTAACCATGAACAGTTTAGTATTAATAGTAAAAATTGAGTATTAATAAATTAAACCCACATTTTTTCTCGCTAGTTCTAAACTTATTTTTGTAGATTCAGAATGCACCCACAATTTTCAGAAAGCACGGTTTTTTTATCTTTTTCCATTTCTCCTCAAAAACAAAATTTTTGTATCTTCATCAAATTTTGAGTTCATCGTCACCATCGCTATCATTAGACCTAATACAGTGAGATGAATAGCCAAAATTTATTTGATGTCTGGGTTTCTTACCTCTCGTTTTTTTCTAAAGTTTTATTGTATTTTTTATTTTTAAATGAATATTGAATTCATCATCATTCATTCATCAACTTTCCACAATAAGGTTATGTTTAAAAGAAGATAACATTAAGCTTACTTTCGTCGAATTTGCGAATGTTGATTCTTTTTCGAATTACATATTTTCGTCTAATATTACTTGAGATAGCTGTTAACATTTGCATAACATAGCTGATTCGTCAACTTACCTGCTTCGTCATCTTAGATCAATTTCCCCTACGTACGCACTAAAACGAAAATAACTTTGTTTCAAAAATTTGGTCAGTCAGCTAAGGCAGATATATATTTTTTTTTAAATAAAGCAAGGAAATAAATGTTAGGTGGAACAAGAAATGTTAATTTTCCTCAATATTTTTTGAGACCCAGTTTTCCTAGCTAAAATTATCAAGGTGACAATAAAAGCGGTATTTACGGTATTTCTTACGAGTAATTGTTAAAAGTAGTTTTGCTTGAAATTTTAAGAAATAATAGATTTTAACATTATGCACTGTTTGAATATAAAGATGGTTTGCCGTAATTAATTGTAGAAGTTTCAGATATTTAACACTTAAAAGATAGCAATTCATACTCTATCTTCGATCAAAAGCATGCGTTTTTTTGCTATTTTTGTTGTCGTTTGTGCATTAAAAAGTAAAAAGTCACAAAAAATATATACATAAAAAATTACTTTGCGTTGGTCTGTTAAAATATGACGGCAGTTTACCTCCTAGTTGTTGCAAAAATATTAGATAAATATTACTTTTTGATGTGTTTTATGAAGTGAATTTTCGCTGTGGCAACGTAGCTTGAAGAAGACTGCCCGCGTAGACGTGGGCGTTCTTTCGAATTTTGAATCACATACATATATACATTGCACTGATCGGATTTGGTTTCAAAAGATACTAAAATAAAGGTGTGCTCCGCACGTGCATTTATTCAGTTATCAATAGTTTATTTTTAATAAATAATCCAAAGTATCGTTTAAATTAATTATACATAATTTTTATTGTATATAATTGTATGTAAAAATATCAAGGTTATTATAAATAACACGTGATTGCATGCGGCGGGAAGCAAGCGAGAAGCTACGTTGCCACATTTATTACACCCAGAAAACCAAATCATTTGGCGTCTTTCTCTGACACAATACTCTCTTTATCTTCTCGTAAGAAATACCTTAAATAAATATTAGAATAGCACATAGAAACTTAATACTACACTACCCATAGAAATATAACATACATTTTTTAATATGTTCCTTGACTTTTCCGGTGAGATGATAATCATAATTTTAGTGTAAAAGTCTGAAGAAAGATTCACATATTTTACTTTGATTGTAAAGTACTATTCATGACTTAACCAGACTAAACCCATTACAGTAGCGAAAGTCAGCTCCATATTGGTGACGATATTTTGATGGCATGTGCGTGGACGGGTCCTCTTTCAAAATGGCCGCCCAATGTTTACATCTGATCTCGGAATGTGTCTTTGGAAATGATTGTTGATTGTTACTTGATGTGATTGCAGTTTATATGAATTTAAAGACAGAAGGAAGAGACAGTTTGTATAAAAAGAGCGTTTGTAAGTGAAGAGAATCGAAAAGGTTGACAAACAATTTATATAATTATGGAGAAAGAAGATTATTGTTGTACCGTTGACAATTGTAAAAATTTTTCAAAAAGTATGCCGGGAGTGAGTTTCTTTTTCCCAAAAATGTTAAACGATAAATGATTTAATTAAAGAATATCAGTTGCGTAAGAAATCGTATGCGGATAAATTGAATAATTCTGAGAGGCTATTATGACATTTTTTTTTTGTTTATAGAGCAAAGATTTGGCTTTGGCAAAAATTTTTAAACATTTGTATAATATCAATAATCTTGAATGATAAAATTTTACACAGTAACATTATTTCTATTTAAAATCTCCCTCTGCTCTCCTTTTTTAACATGACCGCCACGTGATCTCTTGAAACTGAGACCTGGTTTTCCTATATGGTTACCCCTGAGTTTCGCTACTGTATTAGGTTTTACTGTGACTTAACTGTAGCTGTTTGTAGCAGCTACATCAACTATAAAGAAAGAAAATCACTTTTATTCCTAATAAAATATAAGATGTATAAGTTCTTATCCTTTTTATTTAAACACAAGTTAAAATCCGTAATATAATTTACCCCATACTTCCTTAGCAAACACGCAGTTCTAAAATAAATAATGAATTTGATTTTTTTACATTGAATAATAACTTAAGCCAAGCATTACCAAAGTATCCTCAATTACCCTACCGCTTTAATTTAATGTGTGTTTGACTATCCGTAATTATTAATCATTTGTTCATTATATTAACCAAAAACTGGTAAAAAATGTTATGATACTTGAAATTTTACAAAATTTATCGTTCTCCACCTCTTTTACCTTCTTCCCTTATAGCGATGTCGTTCAAAAATTATAGATTCGTTTTCTACTTCAATTACTATGTCTACCGAATTTAAAATAGATATCTTATTTCGTTCTAGAGGTATTGTGCCAACAGACAAACAGACGGAGCGATGTAAAGTTAAAAGTGGGATATATGTGTTTCGTGATTTAAGATCAAATCAAATTAGCTTATGTTCTTCTTGTAGCCTTTGTTCATTATTTAACTCTTGTTTATGTTATGCCTACAAATTACTTCAATTCCTACCTTGCCGTTATTTCTATTACAGGATAAAATAATAACAACAGTTCAGTAAATCTAACCAAACCGTAAAATAATATATCAGATGATAGTATCAATTTTATCGAAGAATAATGAGACCCACGCTGCACTGAAATGGTATATCTAATCTATCACATAATAAACTATCCTGTATCCTATACCCTATCGGAGATCAAATCGAAATTACTCTCCCACTAGTCTTTGATTTAAAACGTGTAGGCTTATGGTTTTACACCTTTTATTTTTTAAATATTATCTCTGTTGTTAATTATCAAGAAAAGTAAAGATAATGGAATAATATTAATAACCGTTAAACAAATAATACCAATTTTATGTAAATTTCTGGTAATACAAAATTTATATTTCTCTTTAAGCTCCTTCTTTAAATTGTCTTTTCTTTTTTCTTTGTGTACCATTTCAAATTAAATTTTTAAATGAAATGAGCCTGGTAACGATCTGAAAGTATCTGTACAAAATACTCAAATCACTAATTGCATACACATTATCGCATTTTACCATTGCCCTAATAAGCTGCAGGAAAGAATGGAAAATCCAATTTATAGCTTTGCTAATGACAAAACGTTTGTTTCTCCATTTGGTTTAAACGCTTAAACACCAATTGCCATGCAAATATCCGCAAATCGCACTCAATTTTCTAGGCTAGAGAGTAAATATCTCTTGGCATGATCATATTACACGCAGAAGCTTAATCCTGTATAAAGGTCAATCTCATCAATGGAATATTACCTTCTTGTTTTGGGTTGCGCTCTCAAATATACTGTGCATCTGTCAAATTTTATCCAGAAGAGAGTTGTTTGCCTGGTTGAGGACCCATAAAGTCACTAAAAACATTGATTCTTTGAAACAACGAACAAGAGTTTCATAAGAAGTGTTTGATGGATGTAACGCCCTTGAGTCCTCCCAGAATGGTGCGTAGTAGGAATACACGTTGCACTGATAAGTCAAATCTCTATGAGAGCTTTTTACTCCTCGTATCCTTCTCACTCAAAATCGCTTTTATATGGAGAACGGTAAGATACAACGAATTGTACCAAATACGCATACCTAGTACCCAATCGGAGCCCATATTTCAATCGTCTACGTACTGTTCTCTAATTTGTCCATCCATCCCAACATGCGTTTCGTCGTATCACGGCTCTTCAGTCGGGTTAGGATCGACAAATAAGAGAACAGATTTTTCCAGTACTTATTCCGGTACTTACGGAACACAATGGTAAGATACAACGAATTGTACCAAATATGCATACCTAGTAATTAATCGGAGGCTGACACTGCAGCCACAAGTCGATTGAATTGTTGGCACAGCCAACACAAGTGCTGGAAAAACAGTGTATAGACTGCGGAAATATGGACTTTGCCTGTTTTCAGTTGCTTTACAATGAACCACATAAGATCTAAAGTTGATCCCTCGCAAATCGTGCGGCCTGCCTCTAGTGTTGGCTGTTCCAACCACTCTGTTGGCTTGTGGCTGCTGTGTCAGCCTCCGATTGAGTACTAGGTATGCGTATTTGGTACAATTCGGTTTATCTTACCATCGTGTTCGGTAAGTACCGGTATAAGTACTGGAAATGATGTCCTCTTATTTGTCGATCCTAGCGCGACTGATGAGCAATGTCTCTCTGTCTGTCTGTCTGTCCGTTAGTGCGCTTATCACTGGAAAACCACTAATCCGATTTACGTGTTTTTTTTAAAAATACATATGTTCTCTGGCCAGGTTATAGACTATATTTTATTACGTTAGGTAACATGAGGAATAAGCATTGACGATAATAGTGAATCAAATCGGAAAAAAGTTTGCCGTAGCGCGTTCTCTTGCAATACACTGCCTAAAGCCTTAAATACGGAACAATATCATGTAGCAAAAAATATCATATAAATATAAAATGCAACGTCTCTCTGTCTGTCTGTCTGTCCGTTAGTGCGCTTCTCACTCGAAAAACCACCTATCGGATTTACGTGTTTTTATAAATTTATACGTATGTTCTATATCATCCGATAGAAGCCTAAATAATAGGAGGTAAGGAGAAAAAATGGGAGATAAGTAGAGATAAGCCTCGATAATGGGAGATAAGGTGAGATAATGGGAGATAAGTATAAATAATGGTAGATAAGGAGAAATAATGGGAAATAAGCAGAGATAAGTCTAGATAATGGGCGTTATGGGAGATGAGGAGAAATAATGGGAGATAAGGAGAAATATTGCGAGATAAGTCGAGATAAGCCTCGATAATGGGAAATAAGGTGAGATAATGGAAGATAAGGAGAAATAATGGGAGATAAGGAGAAATAACGGGAGATGAGCAGAGATAAGCCTAGATAATGGAACTTATGCAGAGATAATGGGAGATAAGGAGAAATATTGGGAGATAAGGGGAAATAATGGGAGATATTTTAATACTTTGGTAACATAAGGAATAAGCGGTGACGATAGTAGTGAATCAAGTCCACGCGAGCGGAGCCGCGGGCCCGGCTAGTATACATATATATATATATATATATATATATATATATATATATATATTATATATATATATATATATATATATATATATATATACTGTATCCTGTTGCCTCAATACGGCGAAGCGCGTCTCGGGATGGATGGACGAATAAGAAAATAGTAGGTGGACTTATGAAATATGGGCTTTGCCTGTTTTAGTTGTTTTACAATAAACCATATATGGAGAACTTTATCGCTTAGTAGTGACCTAGTGAACTGCCCGGCATTGCGTTTTCTACCGAGTACAACCTGCAACAATGTAAAATTAACGTGAATCGTTACTTTCATACACGTAGCGCGTATCTGTTCTCCGTTATTCCAAGAGTTTAGTTAGGATTCCTATTATGGAACATGTACTAAGCGTTTGAAATATGCGTTATGCTATACTTTGCTTCCGAGTTAAAGCCGAATAAGTTGAATACTGAAACCAATAATATAGTGTATATATATATATATATATATATATATATATATATATATATATATATAAAGGGTGTTTTTTATAGAGGTATAGAAATTTGAAATGGAATAAAACAAAGATGGAATTTTTTAAATTGACATGAAATTTACTTTATTCGAAAGATAATCTTCTGGTATTATAATTTAAATATGACTTCTGGTATATCACCGCCACGGCTGGCTCGGACGTAGTCTAATCTGGAGGTCCAATTTTCGATGACTTTTTCCAACATTTGTGGCCGTATATCGGCAATAACGCTGCGAATGTTGTCCTCCAAGTGGTCAATCGTTTCGGGCTTATCGGCGTAGACTAGCGACTTCACATATCCCCAAGAAAATAGTCTAGCGGCGTTAAATCGCACGATCTTGGAGGCCAATTCACGGGTCCGAAACCTGAAACTGCGGTTACCAAACGTTTCCTTTAATAAATCAATTGTGGCACGAGCTGTGTGACATGTTGCGCCGTCTTTGTTGAAACCACAGCTCCTGCACATCATGGTTGTTCAATTGATGAACGAAAAGGTCAGTAATCATGGCTCTATAGCGGTCACCATTGACTGTAACGTTCTGACCAGCATCGTTTTTAAAGAAGTACGGACCAATGATTCCACCAGCCCATAAAGCACACCAAACAGTCAGTTTTTCTGGATGTAACGGTGTCTCAACATACACTTGAGGATTATCATCACTCCAAATACGGCAGTTTTGTTTATTGACGTATCCATTCAAACAAAAGTGAGCTTCATCGCTAAACAAAATTCGCTTATGAAAATCGGGATCAACGGCAATCTTGTTTTGGGCCCATTCACCGAATCTACGCCTTGCTAGGTGATCGTGTGACTTCAATTGTTGCACGAGTTGGATTTTGTAAGCACGTAAACCAAGATCTTTCCGCAAAATCTTCCATAAAGTGGATGGACACATATCCAATTCCTGTGCACAATGGCGGATAGACTGATTCGGGTCTTCCTCTACGCTACGCTCTACAGCAGCAATGACTTCTTCTGTACGCACTGTACGACGTCTCTGTGGATGCGTATTATCATTTAGAGTAAACGTGGTGCGAAAACGTTAATCGAATTAATTGCTCTGATGGACGATTATGTTGACCGTAAAATGGACGTAGTGCGCGATACGTATTTCGAACAGAACCATGATTTTCAAAATAAATTTGCACAATTTGGAAGCGTTGTTCAGGCGTCAGTCTATTCATGTTGAAATGCCAAACCAAACTAAACATAAATCACTTGACAGCTGACAAAATGGCCGCCAGTTAAAAAAAGTGTGGCCAACTTAAAGTTTTATACCTCTATAAAAAACACCCTTTATATATATACATATATCATATATATATATATATATATATATATATATATATATATATATATATATATATATATATATATATATATATATATAGACTAATTATACCATTCATGAAATCGCTTCCTTTCCAAATCAATCATTAATTTAAAATTTCAGTGAGTGCGGTAACGAAAAGTAGAATATTGTGGCGAAAAATTGTACCCGGGTCTTATGCAAGAAGTTACCTTAGTCCACTTCCTTGCAATACCGCTAAGAAAGAGGAATAGTCACCTGTTGTGCAGTAAAACCTGCTTTGGATCCGTACCGATGTTTCCACTTGCGCTTATTAATTTTAATAGCCGTTTATGTATATTGAGCTGTTCCTTATATATAAAATGTTATTTACTTTCTTACTAGCTAAAATGATATTAAGAAAATCAGCGAACCAAGGAATTTTTGGAAATCTGACAATGTTATACATTTAACCGATTCGTTAGCAGTCGATCCAGTCAGCCAGTTTTCAGGACAGGTTCGATGTGTGTGATCGCATTTTGATCTAAATATGCGGACGATTGCATAGATCTATAGTATATCGAGTTTTAAAATGTTAGCCTTTTTAAAAATATATAATTTATATAAATCTTTCCGGGGATTTTGCCTAAACTTTTCGTGATTACTGATTTTGTAGACCGATTTTTTTCAGTTCTTAGATAACATACAGAGCTTTCTATTGTCTGCTGATATTTACAGTATAGCTGGCGTCCAGAGTAAAATAAGAAACAAGCATGCTTTCATAAGCAAATCTATAAAATAGTTGGTGGAAGTTGTTTACCGACTCGTGAATGTAAAGAAGCAAAAGAGTAGATCATCCGACATTAACCAACCCTACGTTACAATGTTTCTTTTGAAGAGCAGTTACTACTTCACTGTTATTGCCGGTACAAGAAAGAAATTTATCGATTGCAGTTTATAACGAACAAGCTGTGATTCAATCAAAAATGTTGTTAAATCAAAATTTTCATATTAACAGGTTGACTGCCGATCTATATTTTTGAGTTTGTGGTTGACGCCGGTAAGATTTTTCCAAATATTTTTATTTTATTGTGGTAAATATGAATTAAAATGAGTCTTGGATGTGTTTTTTTATGTGCCATTCAAAATATTAGAAAAAAAAAATTCACTCCGATCGGAGTAATCGGCATTGCAAGTGAAAATTTTTACTAGATGCCGAACACTCCGATCGGAGTGACCAATTAAATAAGTAAGAAATAATAAACGAACTCATGAACTCAAAACATTTATTTCTAAATCATTTTTGTACATTTTTGTGGTAATCCTCAAAGCAATTAAGGCAAAAACCTGGTTGTCCAGGGCACATTTTGCATTCATACACTGTTTGCTTTCTTATTTTATTTTTCCTGCATTCTTTACATTCCTTTCTGCTTACCCGTTTTGTTTCTTTAGTTCCTTTTTTTTTCACTAACAATTTTTTCTACTTTGCTAATGCTGTGGACATTTATTTGGCCTGGAGGAATTTGCGGCAAATTAGTTAATTGGTCGTCTGGCTAGTAAATTTCTTATGACATCCAATCGGAAGTCATATAATCGTAACTGGTCAGACCGCGAATATTTATTGTACAAAAAATAGGCGTTTATCATGCTCATTTGCAGCACATGCATGAATAACTTTTTGTACCACCGAATAGTTTTACGGCTGCAAGGATAATATGCCATCATTTGATCCTGTCTATCTATACCGGACATAAAAAGCATTATATCCAATGATTGCGGAAGGTTTTTCAGATTCTTAATTTCTTTTGTTTTTAAAAAATGCCCATTTCGCTTCCAAATTCTGTTGAAATGTATTGAACATTGCGTTTATCGCGCCATTTTCCGACATGCACTCCATTGCAAAACATAGATTTATTTCTCACCACGTTTTAAGTTTGCACTCATTACCTCTTTCGGATTATCTTTCCTCTCAGCTCTCAGCGTACCAGTGCAGTTAAATATTTATTTTTATATGTATTTTGTTGAAGTAATTTCCTAGCTAAATTAACACTATTGTAAAAATTGTCTAGATAAACAGCATGTCCCACACCCAATTTTTCCTCCAATAAATGTAAAACAATCTTTTCAGTATGTCCGCTTCACCATAAACATCTGTCGCACCTTCGTAGACACGAAATTTCAAAATAAGTCCATTAGGCTCTGTCAGCATGTATAACTTCATACCATACTTATGACGCTTATTCTTGATATACTGTTTAAACTGGAGACGACCCCGATAAAGTACCATAGCTTCATCCAAAGACAACTCTCTTCCAGGATAGTAAATTTCTCCCATCTTGTTGTTAAAAAAAATCTGCCACAAATCTAATCTTTCCTAGCCGATCTGCCGGATCCATATCTGGAGATGTAAAATGCAAACACCTCAAGATAAGCAAAAATCTATTCCTTGACATATATTTTCTAAAAAAACAGGTAGATTAAATAGCGGATCAGTTTTCCAATAATCGTTAAGACGGCTCAAGGATATTGTGCCAGTGTGAAGTAACAGGGCCAAAAAAATTTTTAGTTCGTCAAGAGTAAGATCTTTTAAAATTAGTAATACGTGATTTTGTACTTGTTTCTGGGCGCAGCAAAACCTCGACTGCGTAAGAGTTCGTTCGTTCTACAATAGTTTGTAAAAAATCATCATCAATGATCATTTCGAAAAAATCGATAGGTGCACCCTGTGTCCTGGAATTTGCACCAATAATTCCTGGGTTTTCTGGAACAAAATTTGTTTTAACGCACCTCTGTCGTTCCATTTTATCTCATCAAGGCTAGGAAGTGTTTGATGTGGCCGAATAGGGTCTATAAAATTCTCTTCTTCGGACTCGGAGCTTGAATTTACATCACTATCGTCTGTGTCTGGTACGTAATGTTCGTCACTACTACCTCCGCTTTCTTCCAATAGCTGCAATAATTCAGTGTCAGCTTCTTTTTCTTATCATATACCTTTTTTTCATCACTACAATGACTTTTTTTAATACCAGAAGGCCCAGGTTGATTGTCCATATTGTACGGCAGATTACAACCAAACCAAAAGCAAATCCGCGGAACCACTTAAGCACCTGTTAGAACTTGCGTTTTTAAGCAACGCCACCACTAGAAACACGTTTCATATACAACGCCGATGGAATACTAAAACGTTTCGTAAGAACGCATGTCGAACTCCGATCGGAGTAGACGGCGTTGGCGAACAGACCCGACGCACTCCGATCGGAGTGGTCGGCAGTCAACCTGTTAAGGGTTGTTTTAAGAGCAACGAATAAAAACATATTTTCCTTCTTTTTTATTTTATTTATTTCATCTAGGCTGACTAATTTACAGGAAATATTGTGGTCATACGTACATAAAAAATTTGTAACCTAACTTAGAGGTAACTGCTAGAAAATCCTTCATAAAATGAGGAAAATATTGAATTATATAGCACAAAGACTACAATTACATTTCAAAAGATCATAATACGTACGCTAAAACTTAAGATTGAATTAAGTAAATATTATTTATATTATACTTATTTTTAACCTTATCACTAGCGACAACTACCAATCATGTATGCAAATCAATAAAATCCCTATATTTAGTAATAGTAAAAAGCTTAGTCCAATCAACTTTAAGAAGGTTGGAGTAAACACCTATGTACACGTTCGAAGCCAGGCCTATAGAGAGCTGTGGTAAAACAAACAAGACGGATCGTTAAAATTCTGTGGGTGAACACGACTAGGAAAGAGTAATTTCATGATTTTCTAATACATCACGTATTTTTCATCTTGAGGGTGCAAAACCCTGAAGTTAAATTTCATATCGAACGAGTGTTTGAATGGTTTAAGTTGTGTGCCGAAGCCAGATTTGCCATCATGTTCCAGTCTGCTTCATCTGAGATGTTCTTTAATCGTAGTTTGAAATGATCGTCCAGCTTGTGTCATATATGCAGGTAAGGATTGCACGAGAAAAGGTACACCACTCTTATCTAGGTACCTTACTTTTAAGTAGGAAAAATATTTGGAAACTAGCTGTGCCCGCGGCTGCATACGCGTGGACTACAGAATTATTGTTTAGGTTTTTTGCTGGCGGTAAACTTTTTTCTGGTTTGATTCACTATTATCGTCACTGCTTATTCCGCATGTTACCTAACGTAACAAAATATATACTAAAACAAGGCCAGAAAACATATGCATGAATTTAAAAAAAAAACACCTAAATCGGATCAGCAGTTTTCGAATGATAAGCGCACTAACGAACAGAAAGACAGGGTTTCGATATTTTAAGAGAGCGACTCATAATAGTGCAAATTTTTCCAAAATAGGAAAGAGGGACAAATTGTTTAAAGGAGGGTTTTTCTTCTGTTGTTCGCATCTCATGTACACTTTATCATAAAGGCATTTTCTGAACTTTTGTGAAATATAATGTACAACTATTGTTGTATCCAAATGAACTGAAAAAGACGATTAAAGTAAATATGTAAAGCAGACATTATTTTGGAAAACATAGTTACATGAGTTCCAAGAGATGGTTGACGTAAAGCCTAATAGCCAACGGCCCGTCATCGTTTTTGAATGCTTTAAATAAATTAGGTGCAATGTCACTATGTTACCCTATTTTTCAGTTATGTCGTTTTAAAGATAAATGACAAATAAAAAAAATGTTCCTATGAATAGCAAATGAATGGTCGGTAATAATATTAAATCCTTCCCTAATACATAATAATACAATGTGATCTCCGGTTCAGATCTTTTGTTTCGTTGTGAATGTCTCTCCTAGTAAAAAGCCGAATATATCAAGAAGTTATTTATATGTCCTCTACAGTAATTCCTAAAAACTCCTAATAACTCTTTTTTAAATTTATAGCCAACATTTTTTTGCGCTAGCCACCGTTGAACACTTCGAATAAATTAAATGTAGCCTCACTATCTTATTCACTTACATTTTTCCAAAAATAAGTGGCGTGAGTACAGTGATAGAAGTTATTTACAGGTACTATGTGATAATTTTTCGAACTAGAAATCTTTAGGCCGCTCTCTGATTTGTCGGTGCGGTATCGTTTTTTTCGGTGTGCTTGGTACCGATTCCGTAACGAAAACATGCCGAACGCCTATATTACAATGAAACCCACCTGATTTGCTTCGCGCCCGCGCATCCCGTGCACGTCAGGCACATCGAGAAAAACCATACCGCACCGACAAATCAGGGAGCGGCCTTACACTGCACAACAACTGTTAATTCTGCACAAAGCTCAAATTCGTCCAACGATGGAATACTGTTCCCATGTTTGGGCCCATGCTCCCAAACATGCACTACATTTGTTGGATTCTATTCAGAAGAGAGCTGTTCGCCTGATTGGAGACCCGGAACTGGCCAGTAACCTTGATTCACTAGAACATCGAAGAACGGTTGGCAGCTTGAGTCTATTCTACAAATATTTTCATGGAAAGTGTTAGATGGATGTAGCCCGCTTAATTTCTCCCAGGGTGATGCATACTAGAAATACACGTTGCGCTTATACTTCACATCCATATCAGGTTCAGCTTGTAACTCCTCGTACAACCCGTTTCAAGCAGTCTTTTATATGGAGAACTTTTGGAATAATTTGCCCAAGATTGTGTTTCCAACCGAGGACAATTTACAGCGATTCAAGACCAACGTTAATCGCTTTTTCGCACACGTGTCGCTCCTGTAGCGTTTTAGGGATTTCTCAGCAGCACGTGTGCCGGTTCCACAAAAAAAAAAAAAAAATTGACAAATAAAATGTAACCTCATTACACTACTCATATTTTTTAGTTACGTTGTTCCAAAGATGGATAATGAGATATTTTCTTACTAAATGCATATTAGTTGTCGCTAAAAATATTAAACTCTTCCGTACCTTGAGTTCATAATCCTCTCTATCATTTTCCATTTAAAAATCTGACCTCGCTGACATCTTTTCGATTTCTAAAGACAAATATGCAACAATATAGTTAGACCTTTGCTATACCTTTCACATGTATACTAAACTACGCTCGCAAGAAACTCCTTATTTAAATTTGGTCGCACTCTCACTAATTAAGATTCAAGATATTAATTTTTAGTCATAATTCTGTCGAACTACAGGAATGCAATTTCGGTGCTCATAAATATTGGAAAAAAAACGGAATTTTAATCCAATTAATAACCGTTCATGATATTATTATGCGCTATAAGATCGTTTGCACCCCGAGCACGATTTACCCCTCGTGATATATCTTCACCATTACGATACTTACTCTCTCTGAAAATTATTAGTGGCTAGCCTAAATTTTCACAGACCCATTTAGATATATCTATATCGTTTGTAGCTAGCCTAAGTCAAATACCTGAACGATAAGGTCCAGATACTCTTAGGTTTTAAAGTAGCTACATATTTTCTGTCATCTCAGTAAAATAAATGCTTCGCTAAATATCCAATTTCTTTTAATATTCATTCCTGAATATGGTAATTTAACACTTTAAAAAATTTTGGCACTTTTAAAATACTTCTCCTTTAACGTCTAGTTTCCAGTTCTTTTTTCAATAAATGTTTCGATGCCTCAAAGGTGATATTTTTAAACACTTTCTCTATGATAGAGTTTTGGGATAGATTTTTTAAAATTGTTTTTGCTAGTGAGTTTTATAACCTGTAAAGAAAAAAATTGCAACTTAAGAGGAACCTGTTGTACTCGTATATGCCGTGTTCCATTCAAAAAAGGCAGTCTTTGTTGCTTTTTAGGTAAGGTTTCACGAAAATGGAGCAAATCGCCAGTAATTGTTTTTTTTAAGAAAGGATGATGTCAAAAGTAGTAGTATATTTTATTCAGTACAATCTTATATATATTCTAGTCATTGGATGTTAGGTAGTATCTACTTAATCAGAATAGGATGGAACAGAAGATTTCAAGGCCGTGGTTACGTGAACGTCGTGGTTCTTAGGAATAGATTGTATCAAATTGGAGTGACTTTTCGCCTTTTTACGAGGCATTTTCAGGGATTTTTATAGGTCGAGATTGAATTCAGTGGGTTACTTTTGCATCATAGGCTTATCCTTTCATGACTATGTCAATTACAGGACTTCATTAGAATTTAACTCCTATAAATCGACGGCTTTTAGAAACTTGATGAATGAAATATAATTTTTGAATGAATAATATCACAATAATATCTGAATTATTAAATGCAAAACCTATTTGTCGCTTTTATAAACTTTAAAGATGTCATTAAGTTCTAGCAACCATCACATGCAATTTCTCAAACGAAAAATCTGAGCAATGGCTTCTCTAAAAACTGTGACAGTTTGAGCAATGTTATCAAAAATTCTGAAGGATAATATAGTAGAAAACATACGAATTTCTAATTAAGATCCAATGTAAAACAGTGTCAAATAGTGGGATGGTCTCAATAACTGGCTGCTTACTTTAATATGATATGTTGTCATGACTGAGTAAAATATTGCCGAAGTCATGAAACGCGGCTCCCGATGAATGAGAGAATAGTAAAAAACTGGACTTCGTTCAATTTTTAGTATTCCGTACGGAACACTTATAAGATCACTTCGGTGTCTGTCCGTCCGTCCGTCTGTCTGTCTGCCTGTCACACCCGATTTTTACCGAAACTATTTGACATAGAAAGTTGAAATTTAGTACTAACATAGGAATTGATGGTCTCATCAGAGCCGTGTAGTTTTGAAAGTTAAATTTTAACTTAAGGGGTTAGTTTTGGGGATGAAATCGGAGGTGAAAAAAAAATACCAGGTCATCGGCAACAGGGGTATTCAGTGAATACTTGTAAAAACACGAGTTCAAAAATATATCTAATGTAATACTTGTGCACGCTTTTCTTTGTATTATTTTTAACAAATCGCGAAAAATCGCTGCCTTCCCCCCCTTTATCTCGAAAAGTACTGGTCAACAAATTTTGAACAAACTCTGGGATATTCTCCACAGGGTGTAGATTCCTCCCAAAGCGATGCATGTTAGAAATACACTTCGCGCTGGTGCCTCACATCCGTATGAGGTTCAGCTTGTTACTTTGCGTACAACACTTTTCAAGCTCCTTTATATGGAGAACATCATCTCTTTGGAATAATTTGCCCAGCGCTGTGTTTCCCACCGAGGACAATTTACAGCGATTCAACAACAACGTGAATCGCTTTTTTTTCCGCACACGTGCCGCTCCTTGAGCGCTTTAGGGACTTCCCTGCAGCACGAGTGCTAGACCCATTAAAAAAAAAAAGATCTAGCGGAAGTTATTAGGTACTGTGACAGTGTTCTCGCTAAACAAATCTCCCGACTATGACTTTAAAACTAGGCTTACAGCTATCAGAGATACAAATTATTGTATTTTACAGCGTTAGTACTGCAATAATTACTTTGAGTTTTACTCTCTTTTTTCTCGATCCTAACTCAATAGATGAGTTTTGATGCGACAAAATGCGTTCCGAGATAGTTCAATAGATGAGAGAACAGTAAATAACCGCTGAAATATGAATTGTGTTCAATTTTAGTACCTAATATTGATTTTTATAATATATTTTATTTCAGTTCGAGAATATTTTATTTTGTTTTAGGTTTTAATAATTTAATAATTATTTACTGAATATTTAATTATGAAAAATAGTGTCGACAATCTAATTGAAACCGGACCTTATGAAAAATTTAAAAAAAAAATCCATCACAGCAAAAGTTCAAAACTCTTTGAAAAAATGTAATCTTATCTCTGACTCGCTAAA